>OV050031.1:160224920-160649920 GCA_920105625.2 Clusia tigrina
CTAAAAAGCGTACTAAGTATAGCGGTACATGCATTGTGCAGCTAAATTAGTTCCAAAAAAAACACTTTCGTAACAACAAATTTTTTGACAATTTTTGTTTTTATGTTTTTTGTATATCAAGTTTAATATTTATTTTTTTGCTATACTTATATCAGAGCTCCTTTTAAGAATTCTTGGTTGGTTATGTCATAAAATTATCTACAGAAGGCGTGAAATCGGTGAAATCATTGGCAGAAATCAAAATACATTAAAAAAAAATTCCAAGGAAATTCTCTAAAACAAAGAAAGATCGTCTGCGTTCTGGCATTCCAATAACCTTTCGGAGTCAGATAATAGGGAATTTGTTAAAACGATTTGTAAAAATCCTGCTGAAAGTGCCATAAAAATCGCTGAAGAATTGAGGAAAAATAAAAGGAGCAGATGTAAGTGCTAATACCCTTCGCAGTGGTTTACACGATAATGGATTACACCGTATAGTTCCTATAAAAAAAACCGTTGATATCAAAAACAAATCAAAAGCGTCGATTGGAGTAAAAAGCATGTAAAAATGGATTTCTGCTTTTTGAAAAATGTAAGTTTGAAGTACGTTGCCCAAAAAAAACCATCTAAAGTCTGCTGAATGACAAATCAAGAATTCGGTGAACAAAATATTGCGGCAACAGTTAAGCACAGCGGTGGGTCTCCATGGCGACCAGTGGAATGGAAACCTGGTGTTTAATATTTGAACATTATCAGGGGAAATTTGCCATCGAGCGTTGAAAATTTGTGCTTGGACTCGGGGCGGATAATCCAGCAAGACACGATCCCAAGGACACAGCACAGAGGATAAAAGAATGGCTGCTTTATAAAACGACAAAACAGCTGGACCACCCTCCACCATCGCCAGACCTGAACCCAATTGAACATTTATGGGAACATGGGACACATCAATAAGAAAGCGGGCCTTAACCAGCCAAGAATCCTTAAAAGCAGCTCTAAGAGAAGTATGGCAGCAAATTCCTCTGGAAGTGGGACCAATTTAATAAAACAAATGTCAAGGCGACTAAAAGCAGTTATTAAAGCGAAGGGCAAGCAAACCAAGTAATAAATGCAACCTGCATTTCATTCAAACTTTGAATTTATCATTTATTTGAAACTGTATACTTTTGACGCGAGGAATATGTGAGCTTTTACCTTTTTATTTAAATTTAAGTAAATTTACGTAAATATTTTTTATTCATATTGGTATTAAAAAATAAGTAATAAAGTAAGTTTTCCCAAAATGGAAATAAATTTCGGATATTTTCATTATGAACAAGGATATGATCTTTCAAATGAGCCCTTTGCATCTGTATACTTTATTTTGACGCAGGTTTGTTCAAAAAGTATCGCGGATTTTGAATTTTCGCGGGCTACGGATGCTCGATTCTAGATCTTTTTGTAGCGTTATGTTGGTACTCATGACCCTCACTTATGTTGACAATCTCGGTCATTTTGAATGTTCAGTCAGTTTTTGACAGCTATTGTGCGTGGATGTGTTTTAGCTTGTCGTCGATTTTTGTCTATCCCGAAAAATGGATCAAAGAATTTGTATAAAGTTTTGTGTGAAAAACAACATAAAGTGCGCGGAAGAATTCTGAACGTTGACTGTTGCATACGGCGAAGCTGCTTTGGGCAAAAGCAACGTTTATCGGTGGTACAAAATGTTTTCACAGGGCCGAGAAGATGTGAGCGACGAAGAGCGTTCGGGACACCCGAGCACGTCAACAACAGACGAAAACATTGATGAAGTAAAGAAACTAGTATTGGCCAATCGTCGAATCACTGTCAGTGAAGTTGCTCAGGACCTAAATATATCGATTGGCTCGTGTCATTCGATTACCACCAAAAGTTTGGGCATGAGCCGGGTACCAAAATTACTCAATTTCGACCAAAAACAGCATCGCATTAACATTGCTCAGGAGCAGTTGGAATCTGTCCGTGACGACCCAAATTTGCTGCAGAGTCATAACTGGTGACGAATCATGGGTCTACGATTATGACGTAGAAACCAAAGCTCAATCATCCCAATGGAAGCTGCCGCATGAGCCAAGACCGAAAAAAACACGCCAAGTTCGGTCGAATGTGAAGGTTTTGCTGACAGTTTTCTTTGATTGCAGGGGCGTGGTGCATTATGAATTCTTGCTCCAGGGTAGAACGGTCAATAATGAATATTATCTTCAAGTAATGCGCAATTTGCGCGAAGCAATCCGCCAGAAATGCCCGGATTTGTGGAAGGACAAAAATTGGCTTTTGCATCATGATAATGTCCCTGCTCACACATCATTACTTGTGCGCGAATTTTTGGCAAAAAAAACAACACTGTAATAATGCCGCAGCCACCCTATTCGCCAGACCTGGCTCCCTGTGACTTTTTCTTGTTCCCGAAACTGAAAAGGCCCATGAAAGGACGACGCTACGCCACGATTGAGAAGATAAAGACGGCATCGAAGGAGGAGCTGAACAAGATCACAAAAATGATTTTTCAAAATGCTTCGAGAATTGGAAAAATCGTTATCACAAGTGTATAATGTCTGATGGGGAGTACTTTGAAGGAGACAAAATAGATATTAATGAATAAACAAATAATTCTTGAAAAAACATGAAATTCGCGATTCTTTTTTAACAAACCTCGTAGATCGTGTTGAATGGAAGAAGATTGATGAAGCAGGTAAAGTGCACCCCGGGCTATAATGCTAAATGATTATTTTATATATATGTGGCCTTCTCCGAGAAAATGAAGTTTTGAGAAAAACGCATTTAAAGTTTCATAACGCATTATCACTGTGAACACACCTTCAGTTGGGAGATGCGATTTGGTAGTTTTAGTTATGATTGGGTGCCGACTTTGGTGACGTCATGCCCATGTGGTGACGTATTTTTTTCGCTTTTAGTGTGACAATACCTTTGCTATTGTTGCTGCTCTGTTTGTTATGCTCTCGATACTTGATTCTTAAGCCGCAACCAGTTTTTATGGGGTAAATAAATTTTTATCAGAAATCTAACTCATTTCATCTTATTCTACACCCTTTTATGTACCAGAATCCACTCTTAAGTCCAAACCCGTTTTTTGACACACTAGGTCCCTTTTCTCGGAGGTCACATATATACGAGTATATACATATATATATATATATATATATATATATATATATATATATATATATATATATATATATATATATATATATATATATTTATATATAAATATATATATATATATATATATATAAATAAATAAATATATATATATATATATATATATATATAATATATAATATATATAATATATAAATTATTTATTGCCTTAGTATTATTAATTATATAGTATGTTTAACGTACGAAGTAGCAACTTATATAAACTAAATTAATTAGTTATACAAATTACATTAATATTATATACTCGTATATTAAAATAAAACTAATTTTCACAACTTTTTATTGGTAATATTTAATGCCAGTTCTGAACAGTTAAACCCATGACGAATACGTAATCTATAAGGAGCTTACTTTGAAGAGGGACTGGCACCATCATTAAATGATTTTGAATAGTACTACTTCATTGTTCTTTCCTCCTTTCAATAGTACTTCTTCTTGAAGTTACTAATTACAAGAAGAAGTAAACACTTGTGTTAATTGAAAGCCAGTTAATAAAAGTTATCTCTAAGCGAATGGCCGATTTTGATATAAAGTTGCCATATATGTGCATACTTAAAGAAAAAAAATAGCTGTATTTACGATAGGATATGATATATATTTTGGATACTTTCAGGTTACATATATTACGTATCAAAAGTGTTATTAGTGATAATTACGGTAATTCACTATTATAACCAGTACAAGCTCCAGATATATGTTAGTAATTTATTAATTGTTTGTTAAGCAAAATACAGTTCTACTGTATATTAGGCGCAAATATTTACTGTTTATTACAATAAAGAAAGAACTGAAAATTGTATCTTTCAGTTACTGATATAAATTTTAAATTGTATGAAAGTTGGAAGAAGTCGCCTGTCACACTATGAGTGAGATAGGTAATAATGCATATATAATATATTGTCAGGTTTCATGACTACGAATATGGAAGGATTGTTGGTGGCATATTACTAGAGCTTTGTTTTTTTAATACGAGTACATTTTTTTATTTTTCCCTCGTGCAACACTGCGTAGAAGTCCACAACACGACAAAGCATATCAGATAAGAGAACCTGTCGCATTTGCCACATATTTTAAAACATGGTCCAGAAGTTTAAATCCAATAGAAAAACCAGAAATGGAAATGGTCAAGCTATCAAAAAAGAAACTCGACAGAAATTAAATGCAATTAATCTTTTACGTTTAGTTGCACGCAACGTGGAACACCATACGAATGAGGAGTTAAAAGCAGCAACAGGAAGAGCAGCAACTAAAACAGAGGCGTAGACATAAACTGTAGACTCCAAGAGTAAAAGAAATGTCAGTTTCTATTGCTGCGCTTCCAAGATGCAGATTCTTCATTAACACTAGATTCATTTTCATTAAAAAATGTACACAAGTCATTGAAATATGAATTAAATTTAATTGTATAAAACAAGGGTTTCTTCGATTACATTAATATGAACTCCACATTTCTAGCATTTATGCATTACGAATTTAAGTCGACAAATATGGAGATCGTTTTATTTTTTTCAATTAAAAAAAAAAATATATATATATATATTTATGGTCGTTTTTCTAAATTTGAATATATATATCCATAATTATGAACACTTATAATTATGTTATTTAATTGGGGTAGCCGAAATTCAAATTCTTGAGTATGAAACAGGTACATTTTTTATGCACTGACTACGAATGTCATTCCAATTAGATAATTTCGAAATTTCACACGCGTAGAAAATAAACTGGTATATAATTTTTTTTATTTTATGATTGCGTAGTGAAAACTCCAACTTTTTTTTTTTAAAATTACTCTGATTTCCAATTAAACCAAATAGAAATGCAATCTTTCATTCCGCTTCTGCAGAAGATGAAATGCAACGTAGCGGCGAAATTAGGAAGTTGTAACTCGACTATCCACAATATTTTTGTTAAACACAAAAAATTTCATTTATCAACAAGTAAATCGTGTTGCTGATTTAATTATACTATATATTTAGAACATTCCCTATTTTCACACTTGGCTCATAATTTTGTTTAGATTGCGTGCACTTTCATCAACTGGAGTCTCAGGCAGACGGCAAAGCCGACGAAGGACGATGTAAAAAGCAAAACGAAAATTGTGTGAAAAATTTTCTCACCTCCAACCCGATACATATTTGTTGCCATTTTCACGCACACTTTATTTTCAAGCACTATATCATATGCAAAGTACTCAGCAACTTTTCAATAATGATTCTAAATAGTTTTTATTCAAGTTTTTTAACATTTAACTTCGTAAATTTTAATTTGTTATGATTGCATTCACACAAGACGCGTTTTTTTCGTCGCCATCTTTAAAAATTACTATGATGAAAAAATTTATTTCTCTGTTTTTCAATTTTTCTTCGTAGGTTTATTTGTGACATTCTTTTTGCTCAATATTGGCAGCCATGTACGTGCGAAAAATAACTGTGATGCCACATTATAATACATGAACCAGAGAACACAGAGCAAAGAAACTCTTTTCCGATGCCAGCGTCCGTAGCGGACACACCATGATTTTGAGTGGATTCACCACGATTCTGAGTGGATTCAGACACGATTTTCAATGGATTCATGTACAACGTCCGTCTGCTTTATTTCACTGCTTTGCCGTTTGACGTTTAAGTTTCTTTACTCTGTATACTCTGACATATACTTATTACAAAAAGGGAATGATATCAAGGTCAATTTACTTACATGGTGACTGCACACATAATTTTTTTGAACCAATTTTCCCGACGTGGCTGTCAAAATTTAATTTATAGATAAATGCGATCAAAACAAATATGCAAACAATTGCAAATAGAGCTTTGATTTGAACTTATGAAAAAGTCTATTTAACCATTAAATATATTTTATTTAAATTGTGCATTTCTCCATTCCTCTCAGTTTCGTTTATTTTGAACAGAATGTATTGCTTATGTTTGACAATTCCGGAGGTACGAAATTCATCTTGCAGTCACTATGTAAGTAAATTCACCTCAGAAAGATATAGATATTTAATTGTGCGCGTCATATTAGAGTGAATGTGGTGTAATAAAATCGAGCGTGCAAACTTCAGCAAGATATAACCATATTATTGTAATGTGTAACCATTTTGTATTGTAATACACAAACGCAGCTTCCATTTGGGGGATTCCATAACACTGCGGCCACACGATCAATTTCTTGCCCATCAAGTTCTCACATGTATTGTCTGTCAAAACCTTTTCAAGTTGCGTCTGTGACGTAGGCTGCATTCAACTTGATGGGCAAGATGGTATTTTCAAAATGCCGTCGTCACATATGTCACATATAAAAAAATATTTTATTTATCATACATTTATTATATATTATTTTATCTATATTTTTATTTTATTTCATGTACATATTTAAAAAAAGGTTCACGATGGTATTGAGAACATTAATACAGTCATGCGAGATGCTATAACTCTGCGATACAAATTGTGTCTCACGGTGAGGTACCTAGCAAGGGGGAATTCTTACAAATCTCATTTCTTCCTTTTTTATTTATTGATAAATTTTTTTTAAATTTAATCTGGTTTTTCCGTTATTTTTCATAAATTAATCTGTACCCACACGAAACAGATGACAGATAATTGTAAGCCGAATTGATTCTCCGCTTGAAGCATAAATTTATTATCAAGTCGACGATCAAATACTAAAAATATGTATTTGTTTTTAAAAAGTATGAGTGTATTGCGACTTGATGGGCAAGAAATTGATCGTGTGGCAGCAGTGCAAAAACAAATGATATTAAAAAATTGTACTTCAACTGTCATAATCAACATGTGAGAAAATATGATGGTATAAAAGTTTTAATGAGCAGTACACATGATATATAGGGAACTAATCTCTCACAAGCAAACGAAATTGATATATTTATTCAGGTCGCGGTGCTCTTTTAGCATATTAAATATATTTATTGTTTATGTTACACAGTAATTTAATACAAACCAACATTACTAGTTTAGTGTTATTGAACAAGCTATTGCATTTTAAAGTGATTTAATTATTAAAGACCTACTTTACCAAAAACTACCAACTATCAATTAAAATTTATTCGCAAAAAATGAACACAGCTGATACAAATCAGTCTGAAAAGTAACGATATTATTTTGGGCTGCACATCTTTGCCCACATACAATAACGAGGGAGCGCGGTTCGAGAGCGAGTCACGCGCTGCATCTTGTTTTGCACTGATCCTCATTATAATATACAATAAGCAAAGTGCGAGATATAATTACACAAAAGCAAAGTGCTAAAGAACCATTAAAAAAATGTTTTGAAATTTTTTATTAAATCAAATAAACGCGCAGCCACTAACAGCAAAACAGAAATAAACAAATATGCTTTACAAACCAGCTGATTACTTTGACAAATTGTCACGCGCGGGAGTGCTATGAATTTCTAATTTTTTAGAAATGCATCGCCTCGCTCTATCGCAAGACGCATTATTGTATATTGCCTACCATTCTTTTGTAAAAATTATTTTTGACATTTCATCTGAGACTCGCTCTCGCACTCGCGTCGCGCTTTCGCGTTTTTGTCTTTGTAGATTTTGCGATATATCTTTTAATACCGTATATCTAATATATTCAATATATAATTAACCTATGATTAAGGAATGGAACATAAATATGTGACATTTTTCCAATAATGTAAATTTTAAAAAAATTTTTAAGAATAAGTTATATATCTTTTGTCTTAAATTTTAAATATCAATAAAAACTATTATTTATTATTTTTATTCTGATTTATTCGGTTATTCTTCGATTGAAAAAATGAAATGACATAAAAAACCAAATTTTATATAAATTTTAAGCATTTGCTTATACTCAGAAAAATCGCTCTCTAAAATTAAATACCACAAAAACAAAACAATTAGATTTAACTGACACATTAGGATTGAAATGCTACAAACTCTTTTTACTAGTTTATAATGTCCAAAATCATGTATCTATAATTCTTATATGCAGACGACCTAATGAGTTTAGGTTATCGGTTTATATTTAAGGCAAATATGAATTTATGTGATATTTATCCTGATTTATAATAATAGAATAAAGAATATCTAATAAACGACTTTCTAATGTATAAAGAAATAATATTTTTACATAGGATTTACAGAAATATCTTATTCGATGTAATTAATTTTTTAATTTATTTTTTAGTGATCCCTTCCACACAAAGCTTAACTGACAATTTTGGTCTGCTGACTTTAAGTATTAAAGAGTATATTGTCTTACTATTATTATTCACTATCTTCTCTGAAAATGTTCACAAAATAGACCGACAATTTAGTAAAAAATTTTTTCTATAGAATTAAAAAAAAAATATGTTACTTAAAATCAAGAAAAAATAAATTTTTGATCTTTCATCATATTGTATATAAAATAATTAAAGTCAAATTAAACAATAATTTTTTGCAAACTCCTTGCAATATATAGTGCATTCTAGGCCGAAGACCTTAGATGTTAGTTGCCTAGGTAATAAGTTTATCATTAAATTTATTTGTGTATAAACTTTTTTAAAATAAATAAATAATATAGTGCATTCACCATTAAAATAATTTCACCATGTTGGGAAAACAACACAGCTGTTGCTGGATCTACCTTGCAAACTTGACTAAGCAGCTGATAAGTACCTAGTTGTGACAATAGCAGTGGCTTATAATAGTGATTAATGTGTTGTTTTATCTTAGGCTGGGAGAGTTTATACTGTGGCAGTCAAGTAGTAAATTTAACCTTTTTATTAAATAATGGAGTCTCCCTACGCCCCCTTGAGCGAATCCTGCGCCAAAGCTTTAGGCGACAAAGTATACGAAAAACGTAAAGTAGCGAGCCAGGAAATAGAAAAGTAATTCTTATAATTTGAAATCAGTATCTTCAACCTATTATTTAATATTTTTATTGCACTTAGGATGGTTACTGAATTCAATATAAAAAATAATTCTCCACAAATTCGCAAACTAATTGAAGTATTGTCAAATGATTTTGCGACCTCGCGAGACCCGAACCGTCGTAAAGGTGGTCTTATAGGATTAGCAGCTACAAGTCTGGGTTTGGGGAAGGTGATAAAACAATTATATATTTTTTGATTCGACTTCCTTTCAAACACATTCTTATATAGGACTCCGACAAATATGTGAACGAATTAGTTACACCAATATTAAATTGCCTTAGCGATCCGGATTTAAGAGTGCGGTACTTTGCCTGTGAATCGCTTTATAATGTGGTAAAAGTTGCTCGAGCCGCGATAATACCTTTTTTTCCCGATCTTTTTGCTGCTTTATCGCGTTTAGTTGCAGATTCGGATCAAATGGTTAAGGATGGCAGTGAGTTGCTGGATAGGTTGCTTAAAGTATATCTTGTTTTTATATTCGTTTTGGTTGTTGGCTCTAATATTAGTTTTTATAACATATATTTTCAATGTTTAAGGATATTGTAACAGAGTCATCACAAATATTTAATTTGGAAGCATTTATACCACTTTTAAAAGAACGGGTCTATGTAAAGAATTCTTTCGCTCGTCAATACGTAATATCCTGGATATCGATTTTGAATGCTGTGCCTGAAATAAATATGGTTAACTATTTGACGGATATTTTAGATGGTCTTTTTACCATGCTGGAAGACAACACTTTGGAAATTCAACGAATGTGTTTGCATGCAACAATATTAATTTGATTTAAAATTAACTTTAAAAATTTTAGGTGTGAGACAACAATAAGTCAATTTTTAAAATCCATTCGCTTGGATTCGTCGTCCGTTAAAATGGAAGACACCATAAACATTTTAATAACACACGCACAATCGCCTAATGAGCTTATTAAAGTAGGTGATAAACTATTATTTTAAATTTTAGTGATTGTTTATTCAATTATTTCTAGTCCATTGCAATTACTTGGATTCGTGAATTCGTACAAATATTTGGACCAAATGTGTTACCATATGCGAGTGGAATATTTACCGCCATATTGCCATGTTTGGAATATAATGTTGAATCGAAGAAAAGTATATCACTAATTTTTCAGTTTAAACCAACTTCAGTTCATTGCAACATTTCTTTCATTTAAAGATATCAAGGAGTGCGCTGTTTCCGTTAATAATTTCATGATTCAGTTAATATCTTCAAAAGAGCATAAGTCGCAAAATATTGAAAAAATCGATTTGCGATCCGTGATGGAAGTTTTATGCCAATATTTAACGCATAATTCAGTGCATACAAAAGTAGCTGTACTCAAGTGGATTCATCATTTATTTACACATTTTCCAAATGAGGTTTATTTGAATTTTTAATTTTTAAAGCATGCTGTATTCAATATTTTCTTAACTCTTACCTCTTCATTTATGTGCTTTGTAGATGTCTGCACATGCAAATAATTTAGGCAATAATTTACTTAGTATTTTATCTGATAATTCAGATGAAGTGGTGCTGCAGTGTTTATCAGTCTTAGCTGAAATTGTAAATTCCACACATTCCAAAGGTGAGTGATTTATACCATGCAAGAACCGTACATATTTCAAAATATAATTAATTGCAAATAATCCTAGATTTTGCGGATTTCAACAAAGCACATTATCGGAAGTTTTTGCTTAGTTTGATGAACCTTTTTAGCGAAGAGAAGATGTTTTTGGAAAACAGAGCTAGTCTTATTATCAGGTATTTAAAAACCAGGTATTATTTAAACTGTTTATAAGATCTAATTTAATTTGAATTGTGAGTTATATTATAGACAATTGTGCGTTCTTTTAAATGCCGAATACATTTACCGTACGTTTGCCGAAATAATAGACGAGGAAGTTACCAATATGAAGTTCGCATCAACAATGGTTCGGTTGCTTAACATGATTTTGCTTACCTCATCCGAGTTGTTTGAGCTACGAAACACCTTGCGAGATATTGGCAATGAGAAATCAGCAAATCTTTTTATGTGCCTATACAAAAGTTGGGCCCATTGTCCCGTGTCAACGCTCTCATTATGTTTGCTTGGCACAAGTTACCATCATGTTTCGGAACTAGTAGTGTTATTGTAAGAACGCGAAAGTGACTTCAATTATCAATTAACTATTTAACTTTTCAGCGCTGATGTTGAAATCACATTGGAACTTTTGAACGAACTTGATAAGCTGGTGCAACTTATTGAATCGCCAATTTTCGCTTGTATGTCATTTAATGTGTCTTCAATAAATTTATATGTTTAACTTAACTTAACAATTTCAGCCCTCAGACTCACGCTCGTCTCCAAATCAAATAATTGTGTTGATGCCCAATATTTATCTCATGCTCTTTTTGGCATTCTTATGCTTTTGCCGCAATCAGAAGCTTTTAATATGCTGAAAAATCGGTTGCAATGTGTACCAAATTATTGGGGACAATCACTCATGTATTGGTTATAATTAAAAATTAATGTATTTTAAACACAAATATTTTTTTTCAGTGATGAGAAGTATTCTCTTCAATATAAAAGTAACATACATTTTGACGAGCTGCTACTGCATTTCAAAAAAGTGCAAAAGTTACATCGGGAACAGCGTTTGACACAACGAAAACGCAGCGTCATACTCAATGAACACAACTAAACTTAGAAATTAAAAATTAAGTTTTAATTACAAGTGGACGTCATATAATTATATTTTTTGTTTAATTTTAATTTCAATTTATGCATCAAGTGTAAAGTTTGTATTTCTCTATTTTTGTAATAAAAATATATCAACAATAAAAGTGACATTATTACGAGCAGACATTTTATATGTACTAGCCGATCTTGGATTTTACATTTATTTGAATGTAATGTGAGCGCTCATAATATCAAATGGTACTTTTGATTTTGTGATTCCACTTATATGGATAGCGTATGCTCCTTATCTAAACTGATCGAGCTAGGTAGGTAGTCAAAATGGCTGGCGACCTCAGGCCGCCTCAGTTAGCAATAGTGCCTTTTGTTGCCATGTCCTCGCAAGCCTTAAAAATGGTAATATAATTTTGTAACATTTCCAACCAGCCCGAGTTGTTAAAAAATTTGGATAGGTTTGAAAGTACTAAACTAGACTCTATAAAAGGGCTTTCGAAATATTTGTGTCTCAAGCGAGATACACTCGTGAGCCTTGCGGAGGGAGTGATTATAAATATTTTCCTTAACAACAGTTAATAGATGCCCACGTCCATATAGGAAAATACTTGATCGGTTTCCGATGAGCTTCTTCGTGGTAGCTCATCAGCCCTCTCGTTGCCTTCAATGTTCGTTTGTCCCAGAATCCAGACGAGGGATACCATACTGTTTTCCGATGAGTTAAATTCCTCCTTGCAGAGGCCGACCAGCTTAAAGCTGGTAAAAGGTGCTTGTGCACCTCAGCACCCTACATACCTGCCAAATTGCAAATACTTATGCTTGAAAGACACGATGTCTATGGAAATTTGAAAGAAAGTAGAAAATTCAGAGAATCGGAAAATATTCCCGCACCCACCCCAGATTGGCGCATCCCTTTCGGGAGCATTTTTCCCTTCTCCCAGCCATTCCTACTTGGTAGAACTGTGATTACACAGCTCGCCATATCCAGATTGCGAAAGAAGAAGTCGGTTCTCGAGGATACTATATCTGGAGGCAGCTGTATCAAATTGCTACTATGGCCATATAGGGTATTCCTCAAGTTACCAGATTCCCTGAGTCTTAGTGCATTTTGTGCGGAAATACAATAAGTATGAAAATCAATAGGGAGGAGGTTTAGAATCGCCTGTAATTCACGCGGTCGATTCTTTCTAATTTCGTGAGATTGTAGCCTTTCCTGAGATCTTCCCACCAAACCACGGAGCCGTATGTTAAGATCAGCCGTAACATCGACTTGTATACCCCAAACATCGTCTTGGCTGCTTAGAAAGCCATACAGGCCTTCCGAACTCGTTTATCAATGCACACTTTCTAACTAAGCTTGGGGTCCAATATGACACCAAGATATATGTTGGCCCATCTACTAAGCTTGCCCCACGCACCCTCACTCTCACTGTCGGGAAGGGTCTGGGGACCAGGACTACGTCACCATCATACGCGACCACTTTGACTTCGGAGTCAAGTTTAGTGAGAATTTCACTGATAGTTATTAGCCACTACAGAGGTGAAAGGACTGCACCCCGGGGTGTACCTCTGCACACTTTTTCCGTAAGTCTAGCACTACCTAATTCAGCTATAATTTGTCTGTTTACCGGCACGGAGATCCAATTACAAATCGGTCCTTCCAAACCTGCCCTGCAGATATAATAGTTTCAGCCCTCACGTTATTTAAAGCCCTTTCGATGTCTACAGTAAATTGCTTAAAGTGAAGGGATCTTTCTACCACTCGTACCACAGATTTCCCCCTTAGATACGAATGCTGTGCCATTGAAAGTGAATGCTCCTTAAAGAGAGCTCGAATGCGACGATCGACGACTCTCTCAAGAACTTTCAGAAAGAAGGAACTAAGCCTAATCGGTTTGAAATCTTTCGCCAATCATGCCCCCTTTTTCATACCTTCGGAATGAAAACCACCCGGGTTTTCCTCCATCTATTTGGTAATATAGAGAAAAACACTCAGTGAAAATTTAACCTAACTCAGATGTTATGGATCCCTGTGTCTTGTTCATCATTATAGGCATGATACTGTCCGCACCTGCAGATTTGTATAATGAAAAACTTTTCATTGCCTAGACAACATTATCCACAGACAGAATTTTCCTAAGTAACGCAGCTGGTATGTGTTCTCGACACGCAGACATGATACTTTGCGAGCTGTAACAGGAAAACATTTAATGTATTTTTGGCTAAAATACATGCCTTCGGATTACCTTCCCCATGGGGATAGAACAAGTTATAACAAGTCCGTCCCTCAGAACCATAACTTGGGACTTCCTGACTCATGGTTCTTGGATCAGGCAGGTTCTTGGATCCTTCTTGCCGTCGGGACTAGCTTAGCTTCAGTAAGCTCCGTTTTGTGTGCTGATTTGCCTACTACAGCCATCTCTCATAGCTTGAAGCCTCCCAGCAGCTTGTTTGCCTCCGCCACCTCCTCCAGGTTGTCGTCCGGACCAACAGAGACGGGAAAGATTTTTAGTTTGGCCTCTCTGATCCCAAACTGCAACCTATGTTGGTGCTTCTCGAGTAACCCCAGGGACTCCTCACTGATCAGCAGCAACACAGGTTGACTATTTCTCTGGGTTCCCTCCATTTTTAGGACAGACCAGTGGTCCATCGGAACCCCAGGGTTTTGCAGTCGTTGACACTGCATTTTTGGCAATCAGATGCGAACTCTAGGTTTCCTCGAAATCTCCGAAGCTGGGATGAGTTTCAACGTGAAACCGTCCCATGCATTGTTGATTTCAGCAACGCACCTCTCCAGAAACAACTTAGAGAGCCCATCCGCACACCTGATCACCCTACAACCTGGGCACACCCCTTCGCAGTTGAAGGCCGGTGGCCTACCCTGGTTCTCCAAGAGGTTCTTTACGATCATCTCTGACAGTCGTCCATTTATGGAGCCCCACTCGGCCAGCATCCGTCTTTAACTGTTGCTACTTGCATCCACAAAGGCAATTTGTAGGTGGTCCCTAGCCACCTCACTATAAGCCATCTTCGCGGCTCCCGTAGCACTCGTGTATACTTTATCTTGTCTTCACATTGCTATCGTGCGGTTTACCCTCCCTTACGTTCTTGGCAATGTTTTCAAGAATAAACAGGGCCCTCTGGTACCGCGCCTTCAGCACCGAGCCAGCAGACTTCTTATTTCTTTTGTTTAGCACAGCCACTTTAGCCGGTAGCTGTGCAGATTTGGTTAAAGTGTGGATTGGTGGTACTAAGGTGCTATAGCTGGCATCCTTGGCACCACCACTGGAGGCCAGGAGTTCATCTTCTGAAGAGGTGCCCAGCACCCCCCTTCTGTCTTCTTATTCATTTTCATTTCGTTTTTCATTTTTCTATTTTTTGGAATTTTGGTCCCATGAGTATGCACGGAAAGAATGGTCCACCTCGGCATAGCCAGCATACCGCGGTAAGGCACTTAATACAACCAACCTTGCCTGGTCATCGGAGAGGACCGTTTGCGAATGGTTGTTTACACACCATACTAGTCATGAAACTATCGGCACGGATGGTCTGGCTTCGTCTGGCAGTTTAGAGTCTGTCCGGCATGGGAGGCCCTACCAGAACGAACAACAGTCCATTCCGTAGGCTTAGCCTAGACTCTTCATTGGTAACTCTTTTGCTTTATTGCAATTGGAATATTGTTGTGTGCCGGCCCTTACAGCCAGTTGGAGAGATTTATGAACGCGAGAATTTCCCCTATCTTGCAGCTCGCGATCTCTTCACTGGTTTGGAAAATTGGTTGGCCAAGTGTTTTCCATCTTCTTCTGGACAGGGCCGGGCAGGCACAAATGAAGTGTTCCACGGATTCTCTTTCTACATAGTTTCCGCAGCTCCGACAACTGGTATTGAATATTATTCCCATTTTTACTGCATGTTCCCCAATGGGCCAGTGGCCTGTGATGACTGCGGTAAAGCCGCATCACGACGACCTCTGTTTATTAACTATGGATTTGTTTTTGTTGTAGTCTGGCCAGAGTACTCTACTGATCTTGCAGGTTTCCAATATTGCTCTTGATTGACACTTGTTGGGACACGTACCGGAGTGGCTTCATGTTCATCGAGAGCGGATCCCCTTCGGGCCGCTCATATGCCCTCTCGTTTCCATCGATATCTCTGTGCCCCGGCACCAATATCAATGTAACGTTGAACCCACGAGATAATGCAGTTAAGACCTCCCTGCATTCCCATACTAGTTTCGAGGCTATTATCACCGAGCCCAGTGCTTTGATAGCCACCAGACTATCTTATATTATTGGTATTTTTTCTTTATAGCTTGTGTCTTCCCCTGCCAACTTACAGGCGTCCCTTATTGCAAGCATGTCCGCCTGGAATACATATTGATGTGTTCGGAAGTTGGAATAATTTGCTAATTCTTAGCGCTTCTGAGATCTCACCTGGTCCTACCGCACAATCAATGCTCCGAATGTCAAAACGCACAATCATTTTGTACATCCATAGCATTAACTCTGGTCGAATACCCGACTTCCTACCAATCATCTTTTTGCATAAGTAAAGTGCTTTGTGTATCCTTTGCTCCGTGCAGTGGCGTAGCTAGGTAACCAAGGGCCCTGGGGCAAATTATAAAATGGGGCCCCACTGGTATGTAAACTGATTAGGTTTTATCATATAAAAATATGAAATATACAAATACTTTAAAAATGCTAAGCTACTTAAGCTCTTTTTTGTGCACTGCAGGGCAGGTAATAAAAATATTAAACAGTAACAACATAAATTACAATTAATACTTGATGTAAGTTTGGCTAATAAAACGAAATAGAGAAGATTCAAGGGTTTATTATACAAAGGTCGAGCCTACCAACTGACTAAATAACAATTATATTTACAATTTTTTCCTAGCTTTAGTTTTCGCAAAAGTATCAATGACTTCGTTTAAATCCAGGCTTGATGCGGTTTTGTTTTCAATTGCTATTAGCGATAAATGTCGGAGTCGAGTTTTGCCCATATTATTTCTTAAATAATTTTTTATTATTTTTAATTTGCTAAATGACCTTTCAGCTGCTGCAGAAGTGACAGGAATTGTAAAGAATAATAACATTGCTGTAAATACTTCCGTTAGGTCGCATTCTAGCACTCCATATTTGCTCATTATTTCCTTACATAATTGGTGAACAGTCCATGCTTGAGTTAGTTGAGGTAAAACTAGATGGTAAATATTAATAAATTGAAGTGAAAAACTAGGGCCTATTATATCTGAATATTTTCTTTGGAATTCGTCATACTTTTGTAATAAAGTTGCTTCATCAACATGTAATAAAAATGTTGGTGTTAGAAAATCGAATATATGACAGACTGCACTCATACCAATAAAACGTGTATCTAATTGATACAGATTGGTGAGATATTACTGTGTCTAGTACCTTATTGAAAATCTTAATTTGAAATATTTTTTCTCGGTTTGGAAATCGGTGATCAGCGGCTAATTCATCAAAATGTTTTTTAACTTTTCTTTGCCTTTTTTCTTGAAAACGGGTATCAATACCATATTTTCTTGCAGTTTCACTGGCTTTGCACTTGAATAATTCGAAATCATTTCTATAAATTTGCAACTTTGCTTTGGTCTCTGCTAAAACTTTGCTCGCCTCACCCAAATTGATGTCGCATTTTTGTAAAGTTTTGGATGCATAATTTATGTCGTTCAATACACTGTGCATGAATTCGCAAAGCAACACGAACTCGAAATTTAGCAATTTTGTTTTAATACTCTCTGCTTCACTACGGTCATCTTTATTAGGACTCTTTAGAACTATTTCTGATAATGCTTTGATAATATCAAAATAACGAAGTTTTATTGCAGATATCGTATTGACCCTACTGGACCATCTAGTCGGATTAAGTTTTTTTAGAGTGGTGTCCGATTCGCCAGTGAATTTTGACAGTAGATCCCAACGTTTGATGCTGTTTCCGAAAAAGTTATACAAATCTTGCAACCTTGCGAAAAAAATCTGTATTTCCACACAACTGCTAACGGCATCATTTATCACCAAATTTAAATTATGAGTGGCACAATGTACGTACTTTGCGTTAGGCTGGATATCCTTAATATGTTTTTGTACACCATTATACACACCACTCATCACACTGGCTCCATCATAGCCTTGCCCCACACATTTTTTTAAATCAATATTTTTGTCGATAAATAATGTTGTCACTTGGTTGGTGGACTAAATCTACTGCGCCATGTTTGATGGCTGCATAAAAGCCTAGAAACACTTCTTTTTCTTCTATATCAATTGGCTGTCCATTTTCCGATCTGGTTATTACTGCATACCTCACAACAATGCTTAGCTGATCTACCTTCGATATATCCTGTGTCGTATCCATTATGATGGCAAAAAACGGTGACGCTTTAATTTGTTCTAGTAGATGGGTTTCGAGTTTGGTCCCCAAGCTCTCAATCATTTCATTTTGAATTGTTGCACTCAGATATCTTGTAGATCCTAAAAACATAAAAAAACACAATTTCAAAAAAGTCCTGATATTAAACAGTTAATAATTTTAAACAAAATAAAACGATAAAAAAAAACTTAGAAATAATTATTATTACCTTTGGGCATATCCAAAACTTGCCGCAAAGTTGATCATATCGGGCGACAAGCTCTACAAAGGACAGAAAATTTCCGTGGTATCCTTCCTGACTTAAGTCTTCTTGATGTCCTCTCAAAGCCAAAGAACTCCTTGCTAGGCTAAGTATGATATCGAATAACCTTTGAAGAACCATTTTCCAAAATGATGCTTCTTTGCGAATTTCATTTTCAAGTTCGTTGTCGATAGTATTAGTATCGTTTTTTTTCCAAAATTCATACACAGCACATGCTTCCGAATGGCCACTCGAACAACTGTGCTGTTTAATTCTTTCTGATAAATGCTTCCAATCTCGAATTCCCGTACACCAAACATTATTCCTTTGTGAAGCAAATAACCAGCAGGGTTGACAATAGGCAGCGTCTAGTGTTTTGGAATAACACAGCCAAAAACGATTAACTGGCCCATATTTAGAACACGAAACGTAGTACGATTTTGAAAAACACCTATTGTTCTGGTTGATGTCTGATGGAAAAGGTCCTGAAGGCTGTAAAGGCCCCATATCAAGAATTTTACGTTTTTCGTTATCACTTAATATTTTGTTCCTGAAGTTTCCCAAGTCATAAGAAGATTTGTCGTACACATTTTCGAAAAATGTAGAGGTCTGTGGTTCCTCCAAACCCTCTGCTCTTATGTGTGTCATGCAAACATCATCCACGTTCACATGATCGGCGGCGGAGGTATCTCCAACTGCAATAATTGTCGAATCTTCTTCAGTAGGCTTCTCAACCAACACTGCAGTTACCACATTATTTGAGTCACTATCAATAGAAATATTTTGGCCAGATGTACTTGCAGAAGGCAGACTAAAAAACTTGTCAATTTTGGGCAATTTTTGTTTACTATCTTCTCTTTCTTGGCGTTGTTTGCGTTTAAATGCACCACTGGGTTTCTTCTTTTTATCCATAATTTTAGTTTTATAATTTATTTAAACAATATAATATTAGATAGGTAGGTACTCACTGTTCACTGACGACGTTAAAAGTAAAATAAAAGGAAAGAGAAACACACTGATACGCTACAAGTGTCGTTGGGGAATCCCCGGAAAAAAAATCTTAACTCGAATTCACAATAAAACGCACATCGATGAATAATAAAACCGCACATATCACTCTCCGTCAAATTGACAACACTGCCAACCTACAGAAAGAATTTAGGGAAATTCCCTAGGCATAACTTTTGAATTTCTCTCAACTGAGTTGTCATGATTAAAGTGGGGTTGCAACCTGTCATATTTATTTTGAAAATGGGAGAAATTTCCAAAAGTTCAGTTCGATCGAGATTTCTGGTAAGGATTCGAGGGCCCCTTGAGCTTGAGGGCCCCGGGGCACTGCCCCGCGTAGCCCCTGGGCAGCTACGCCACTGGCTCCGTGTTCAATTTCCAGTTCAGTTTCGAGTCCAGGATTACACCCAGGTATCTGGCACTCGAGGATAGAGATTGTGTAGTTTAATTTAAATGAGGGAAATTGAAAATTGGTATTTTGGTTCGCACGGTAAATAGCTTCAGTTCAGTTTTGCTGGGATTAATGCCTAGCCCACGTCCCATGCACCATGCAATTAATCTGTTCAGCGACCTCTGGAGGATTACGCTAATCTCATTAGGGCACAACCATGATGCCGGCATCCGCATACGCCACCACTTTACTACCTCCCTCGTTTTGTTCTCCGCACTTACCACCTTTTTTGAGCATTGCATTAATCCACCCACGGACACGCCCCTCCAATCCAAGGTTTTCCAGCGATGCTTGTACCGCTTCTAATTGGATATTGTTAAAAGCATCTTCTATGTCCATAAAGGCAGCTAGTGTATATTGTTTCTATTCGATGGACCTCTCTACCGTACTCACTACCTCATGAAAGCTTGTCTCTGTCGATTTCCCTTTCAGGTAAGCGTGTTGGGCATCGGAAAGTTTATGATGGGCACACCAGAAGGTTGAGATCAGGAGCCGATACCTAAATATTCACAAAGGCGAAATGGCAAGGGCCTCTAAAAGTTTCGCCCCCTACAAATTACCTGGACCGGATGGGATCATTCCAATGATGCTGAAGGTCACGCAGGATTGGGAAGTTCCTCCAGCTGGAAACGAGCAAAAGTTGTGTTTATCCCAACGGATTTTTTTGAATATATAAATAGTGGTTTTGAAAGCTGCTCCCATCGCGCCCTCTAACCGCTCGCTATTTGTTTCCACCTCACTCGCCAGAACTACTTCGGTGTTAGGTGCCCTCCCCATCCTCTTACGAACAATACTGGCAAACTGCCTCCAGCTAGTCCGTTGTGGGTTAGGTGTCACTACCCGAATATTTATTTTAAATAATAGCCATGAGTGATCAGAAAAGGATCTCTCTTTGGATACTCTCCATTTCCTACCCTGATTAGGTTATTTTCAGAAAGTAGTGTAACATCCAGCACTTCCTACCACACCACAAAGCCATCTTTGCCAGTGAACGGAAAATTGGGGGTATTACCCCTATTACATACAATCAGGATAGTATTGATGAATAATTCATAGAAGTACTCACCTCGTTCCTTGGTTTCAGTGCTTTCCCATAGGGTGTGCCTCGCATTGGCACAGGTTTGTACACTATTTACTTTGTGAACTATTTCTTAAGTAAATTGCTATTAAATTAACAACTGTTATTGAAGCTCATTTTTGTAACAATATAATAGATTCGTTTTACAGAAATAAATTTCACGTTGCGGGATTGTTAGCCTTAAGAACATACTTTATACTCATCTGCGTTGTTGCACAAACACTTCACATTTTAAAGAAAGCGAGCATTCCGTGTGCTAATCAGAAACATTCCCACAAATCTTGACATGGAAAAACGTCTCTCAAAAATACCCACATAGAAGGACTGAGAAATCTTTCACCTGGTCTTCAGAGATGTTAATCGTTCAACTTTTACTCTGGTATTGAATTTGATGGTTAAATTATTATACTAAAGTCTCGGTTCTGGGATTGGTATCACTATTGATTCCAAAAACATAACTACACTTTTCTTAAAATTATCCTTTATTTTAGTTACTCAGCGGATTATATTATTTTTTATACATATACGAGTATGTAAGTATTTCTCGGTTTGTGTATTTAAATGGAAAAATTCGATTTGAAACAATTGGATAAAACAATTTTTGTTTGTTTGTTTTAAACAATTCATTTATTTATTGAATTCACCAATTTCGAGCCTAACAATAAGTAATTAGATCTTAAGAGCTGGGCTTAGTATTAAATTTCACTAAAATTTTTCCTTCTAATTTGAATTCAATTTAAATTCATTTTAGTATTATGTTGTAATTATTTAATATTTAATACATTTACAGTACAATATTTTGAGGCGTGTTGCTGTAGATTTTTTCTAAGTAGATTTTTTACTAATGGGTTCGAGTGCTCTCGTAGTTTTTCGTTGTGTTTGATCATAATCTCTGTGAGCTCACTTTTAACAAGAGGAATGTTGAGGTCCTTATGGATGTCAGCATTTCTAACGAACCAAGGTGCACCCGTGATTGCACGCAACATTTTCGATTGCACTCGCTGTATCAGTTCGACGTTCGATGAACTAGCATTTCCCCAAAGCTCAGCTACGCATGCACAAATTGGTTTGAACACTGCCTTGTACAATATAACTTTGAAACACAATATAACGTTGAATTGGAATATGTGCGGTTGCAGCTTTAGAAGAAACAGTTTCTCAAATGATTTGGAAATTACTGGGAGCAAGCTTATGGGCCGATAAGATGACGGTTGAGTTGCGTCTTTTCCGGGTTTTGGTATCATCGTAATTTGTGATATCTTCCAGGGTTGCGGAAAATACCCAATCCTTAGTATTGCATTAAATAGCTGCGTCACTATTTTGATGGCTATTTCAGACAATTTCACAATCATTTTTGCGGTACTTAATTCAAATCCTGGTGCTCTTTTCGGGTTTAGCTGGATTTTAATTGAAAGTTGAACTTCTTTCATTTTAACCTTCATCGGGATTAGTGGTATTTTAGGGTCCAGAAATGGGATTTCAAAACTGTTGGTTGGTTGGTGAGGTTGAAATACGGATTTGAGATAATTAGCAAACACTGAGGCTTTCTCTTCGTCATTTCTTTCCCAAGTTCCATTATTTTGCCTGAGTGGTGGATCACAGTTTTTAGAAATTTTTATATTTTTATAAGCTTTCCATAAAGAGTAGTTAGTATTTTGTGTTGGAGTTAGCGTCTCAGCATACTTTTTCAAACTGTTTTCTAGCTCGCAGTTCAGTGCTTCTCGGAGACGTTTTTCTGCTAGTACTAATTTCTGTTTGGCGTAGAGTGATCTATTTTGTTGCCACTCTCTTCTTAAGCGCCTTTTTTCCTTAATGAGATTATTGATAACTGCAGATGTTGTACGAGTTGTTGCGGAGTGGTATAATGACGCTGCCGGAGATGAGTGTGTGGCTGCAGATGTAAGAACTGAATTGTTGGCCAATGGTGCTTATATGACTACTTACATGTTTATATGATTACTTACATATTGGCGGTACCTGAGCCCGTTTTTTCTTTTATTGGTGACCTATTTTCTTACCGAGTTGAGCTTTATGTAGACATATAATCTCTGATTAATGATCAGAAGCGAGCTCTAAACACAATTTTGTAGATAGCAAGTCTCGATCAATACCACTGGTTATACCAAAGTCGATGGGGTCGGGCACTTTTTGAGAGTCAGAAGGCCAGTATGTCGGTTGCCCTGCCCTTAGAACACCGACTCAGTAGCGCAGAGAACAGTTGTTTGCCATTGGGATTTATTAACCTGGAGCCCCAAAAGGTATGTTTCGCATTATAATCACCTGCTGCCAAAAATTTGGTCCCCAATGCTGTGAAGAATTGTGTGAATTGTAATTCAGTCACTGAGTATCTTGGAGGACAATAGACTGCGCTTAGTACAATTTTTTCTTCCCAGCATTGAAGACATATTGATGTTGCCTGCAGATAGTCCTTTGTCTTCTAGTGCATGATGCTTAAATCTATCTCTTATTAATATATCCGTACCGCCATGTGCTTTTATTATCAGACAAACCATCGTCTTGTAGAATTTATGTCCTGATACTACAAAATAATTTTTGTTTGCCAAGAGCGTTTCTTATAATTTCAATGTGCCTAGTATGCAGGAAGTGTTGAATTTGAAGTTTATGTTGGCTAATGCCGTTTGCATTCCAATGACATATGTTAATATAGTTCATTTTTAGAGATCAACAATTGCATAAGTTGGTTTTGAGTTTTTAACAACTTGTGCAACATGTTTTGCATTGATGTCATAAATTATGTCATACAATTTTTTAATTTTGATATCATGGATTGTACATTTTGCATACGATTTGCATAGCTAGGAATTTCTTCCAGATCCAGATTTTACTACGTTGGCATATGATCTTAATGTAGAAGCGTTGTCACTGCTAATGGGGTTCGATTGATTTGGCAATATCTGTGTAATGAAAAGCTGGTTGCTGTTTCTGATGTAATTTATTTTTTAGTGTTAAATACACTGGGCAGCCTCTGTAGTTTGCCGTGTGGTTTTCCCCAAAATTGCTGCATTTATGTTTGATTTGTCAGACAAACACTTGGAGGAATGGTGAAGGTCCCCACAGGCAACACAAACAGTGCGTAAGGTACAGTAGGATTTTGTGCGCCCGTATTCTTGGCAATTGAAGCACTGGACAGGGCCTTTTCTTTTATGAGGCTCTTCAATGGTTATTCGTCTATGTAATAAGTAACGCAGATGGTATATTGTTGTGTTTCGGTAGTTTTTAATTTTCTTCCATTCCGTTCAGTTCTACCTGAAATAGTGGTTGTGGTACTTTGTCTCTGTTTTTAATGTTGAGTACCGTTTTAACTTTAAATCCGGCGAATTCGAAACAATCTTTGATTTCATTATTACTTGCACCAAAGAACAAATAGAACAGACAGTTGATATGAATGTATTTGTGCGAGTTCTGCTGGTGTGAGAATGTTTTAAAATTGATGTATGTATGTAGTGGTAAAAATATCCGCATTTAATTCTAACCAAGGTGAATTTATTTACAAGGTGGCTGCAAGAGCAAATGTTTTTGAATCGATTTTCCCTCAGTAGCTGTCAAAATTGAATGTTTAGAAAAATGCGACCAAAACAAATATGAAAAAATTGCAAATTGAGTTTTGATTTGTGTGAATAAGTTTTTTAATTGTTATTTTTGTAAAAGTTGAACATTAAAAGATTAAAAAATAAACAATATGCGAAGCAAATGTGGTATGTGTAGTAAATACTCGGGTAAAGGAAATGGATCGTTTTTCCGTGTACCCAAAAATGAGTATTTCCGACAACAGTGGGTGGATGTATGTGGTGTTAATTTTAAAAAATCGGCAGTTATTTGTGAAGACCATTTTTTGCCAAGTGATTTCATAAATGGTCCTGGAGATATGTGTGCAATAAAACGGTTGCTGCCAAGTGCTGTGCCTTCTTACTCCATTCCCAGTGTGAATTTGCAGGATAGCTGTTCATGGATAGTTGACGGTACTGGTGTTGTTAATTCCTCCACACAAACTGAGTAAGTTTAAATATTTAAAGAATATTTCATATTAAGAGTAGATATGATTATTTATGAAATATTAATGTTTTAGTGGTTTTACTAAGACAGCAATAATCAATGAAAACAGAGCTCTTAGGGAAAAAGTGAAGAAGCTGGAGGCAGAGATCACTGAGTTAAAACTACAATTGGAGAGCAATAAATCTCTGACCACAGCAGTACACGAACTATTTACTATGGGTCAAATAAAAAGGCTATGCGGTACTGATGGTAAAAGGGCGAACTGGCGGTGGGAAGATGTGTCAAACGCTATATGCTTACAAGCTGCAGGATGCCGGATGCATTTTCGCATAAAACAATTGAATAAACGGTTGAAAGTGCAGAAAGCAAAACAGCGCATAATGGGCAACAAGAAACTATTGAAAATTTATTATAATCAGGTTTATTAAGGTAAATATTGAAATAATTGTTATAATATTTATATATTCATTTATATTATATTAATCCATTGATTTATTTTTATTCCAGATTTAGCGAACTACTTCAGTGCGTGCGACAACAAATGCAGCAGGAACTGTCTCAGGTACCTTTCAATAAATATTGTCCATTTAAATATTCAAACACTGCACCACTTTATAAATATATTTGTATAAACTTCTCTTTCATATATACATATATGAATAATTTCTCACTCACATACTGAAAGTAAAATAAATTATAAGTCTATTTAACTATTATATAAATATTTGTATATTTTGCGTACCATTTTAAGCAGCTTTTATGTATTCCTCCATTTATCTCAATTTCGTTTATTTTTATCGCACATTGCCTATGTTTGACAATTCCAGAGCTACGAAATTCACCTTGCAGCCACCTTGTAAATACATTCACCTTGATTCTAACCATCGTAATTCCTCAATTCACCTAACTTCATTGTCAATGAACTCTCAAAATCCGCAAGTCGAAATATTGCAGTCGTGTTTAAGTAAAAAAATTAATTCGACAAACAAAGTAATTTTTCGTCATTATTAAAGAAAAAACACTAACTCTGTTTAATTAAAATCATAAAGCCGGTAACTTAATTCATTTAGCTACATTTTTGATAATATTTAATATAATATTATGCCTTTTGGAGATTTTATTTGTTATTGTTATTAATTTCTTTGTAATTGCTCGATTTTAATTAATCGTTCTTATTTCATATAAATTTTATATTACAAGGTATATCGTTTAAAAATTGAGCCGCCCTAATGTTTCAATTATTATAAAGGGCATCGCAACAATAACAACACAAAGTAAATGTTAATTTCATTAGTTGCGTTTTGTGTCGCTGTTCTTGTTCGTCTTAGTATGGTCCGCTAACTTAGTGTTGTTGTTGTTGTTCTAACGCATCGAACCATTTTACTGATGCGAAAAGATTTACATATGTACATACCTGCATATGTAAATAACAATTAGGTTTTTTTGCTCTTTATCGTTTTAACGACAGCATCAAAAAAAAGAAGAAAAAGGTTTTTCAAGAAGTCAAGGGTAAATCAAGCGATAACTGCCGTGCTGCTTAAATCGTTTTTATTAAGATAGTGACCTGTCTCAGCATTAATTAGTTAACTTAAAAAAATATTAAGTATTTGCTACATTTAAATATATAAAGTTCTAGTTTAAATTCATCACAATTGAAATCGGGACTTAAGTGTTTTATTTTGTGGCTGGCTCAGTGAGCCAAAATAACTCGTACATTTTAATGGTGTCGAAACCCGGGAGCTAAGGTCTTTTTTGAAAGAAGGTACTGTACCCTCTTTGTTTTATTAAATTGTTGATTCGTGTCGTGCTTAAAATGGAGGATATGTCGCGAGCAATTGAAGAACAGCGTATGTTTGTGGATCGTTTAACGCGATTAATCGAAGAATTCGAAAAACTTCCTTCTAACGCCAAAACTCGTGGCCTGGCTCAAACATTCTTAACAAAATTAGAGGAAATAAATAAATTGTTCGAGTGTAACCATGAGCAAATTTATGATCACATTCTCAATAATTCGGTCTCGGTTAACGACGTCCCATATCTCCAAGAGGATTTATATACGACCTTTATCACGAAATTTCTTGTCGCTAAAGGCTCGCTTTTGGATATTATTTCAGAGTATGAAAAGGCTTCCTCTCCAAGCCTTCATGCAAGCACATTTAGAGCAAATTCTTTTGCAAACGAGTCCGTTTCAACCGATGTCAGATTACCAAAAATTGATATTCCTACCTTTAATGGAGATTATCTAGAATGGCTTTCGTATAGGGATATGTTCGTTTCCCTGGTCCATTCCAACCAACGTCTGTCCCAAGTCCAAAAATACTATTTTTTAAAAAACTCTTGTAAAGATACACCTCTGTCAATTGTAAACGAATATCCGGCTTGTGACGCGAGTTATGAACTTGCCTGGTCCGCTTTGTCGCGGCGTTATCACAATAGGAGAAAAATTTGTGATACAGTTTTTAGAATTCTTAAATCTAATGGCCCATGTGAGAGCATTAAAAAAATTCTTGATACCACTCGCAATTGTTTGGCTCTTTTTGGTACACTGGAGGTCAATTGTGAATACTGGGATCCCATTCTTATTCATATTACGGTTGGCAAGTTGGACCTGCAAACTTGCAAGGAATGGGAACAATCTCTTAAGGCCTCAACGGACATTCCAAAAATTGATGATTTGTTCGATTTTCTCGAAATAACTTTTCGTACCCTTGAGTCCATTAATGACCACAATTCATTTCCGAATAAACTTAGCTCTTTTAAACAAAATGTAAATCGTCGTGTTCATATGGTAGCCCTTGGAGATGAGAACTGCCCCTGCTGCGGAAAACGACACCCGTTGTACAAATGTTTTAAGTTCAAGATTGCAGGCTGCAAACTCGTTGCAAAGTTTGTAAAGCATCTCATCATACGATTATATATAAAGAATTTACAAAAATAACAAATATACCAAGCTCATCAAATAATCAACTTGTTCCTGCTGTTGAAACCCCTATCACTTCTGCTGCTCAAAGTAAACCTGGCACTTCCCTTCAATGCAACTTTTCTCTACTAAGTGCTACAGTAATGCCTCAAGTTTTGTTAGCCACAGTTCGTGTTTTAGTGCAAACACCTTTTGGCACTTTTAAGCTTCGCGCAATATTGGACCAAGGCGCACAAGCCACTTTAATTACTGAGCAAGCTGCCCAGCTTTTGAAATTAAAGAGAGAAAATACTTTCGCCCGCATCAACGGTATCGGCCAAAATTCGATTTTAGTTCGAAAATGTGTTCGATTTTGTCTCACGTCTTCATACGAGGCCGATTTTAAGCTTGATGGTTGCGCCTTTGTAATGCCTTCTTTGACTCAATATTGCCCAGGTCCTATCAGGAAAAATGATTTACCAGATTTAAGTAAATACCAATTAGCGGATCCTGAGTTTGATAAAGTTGATATTTTGATCGGTGGCGATATTTATGGAGATTTATGTTGCCCAGCCAGAAGAAGTTTACCAAAGGCATTTTCTTGCAACTGTCTCATTTCGGTTGGGTTGTATCTGGCCCTACAACTGCTGTTTCTTATGGTACTCCAGTTAACGTTAATTTGTGCTCATTAGATACACAGCTTAAAGCATTTTGGGAGCAAGAAGAATTTATTGAGAAGAGAAAGGCGACTCCTGAGGAAAAGGCTTGTGAAGACTATTTCATAAATACTTTCCAGAGAAGTGGTGACGGAAGATATACGGTGGCTCTACCCTTTAAATCGGTTTTATCTGGAAATTCGGCTCCTACATTCTCTCATACTGATTATAATTCGCTCAAACGGTTGAAGACTATGGAAAATCGGTTCGCAAGGGACACAAATTTAGCTCTGGAATACAGAAAATTCATGCAAGAATGCGAGTCGTTAGGGCACATGGTAAAGATTGGCGTTTACCCGCGAGACTTGCAGCCTAATAGTTATTTTCTGCCTCATCATGGCGTTCTGAGGGAAAGTAGTTCCACAACAAAACTACGTGTTGTATTTGATGGTAGTAGTAAACGAACCCCGTACCCCTCGCTTAATGAAGCCCTTTCTGGCCCTGCTTTGCAAAACGACTTACCCTCGATTATAACACGATGGCGGCGCTTTAAGATCGGTTTTCGCTCAGACTTAGAGAAAATGTTCCGTCAAATTCGTATAGATGAAAATCAAACTCACTACCAACAAATTCTTTGGCGCGATTCGGTTGACACTGAGATTTTCATATATAAACTTTTAACCGTTACTTATGGTACTAGTTCTGCCCCTTATTTGTCAATAAGAGTTTTACACGAGCTAGCTAAAGATGAATCTCAGACCTATCCCGAGGCCTACAGTATTTTAAAAACCGACACGTACGTTGATGATGTTATTTCTGGCGCTGATTCTGTCTCTGAGGCTCAATATCTTCAAAAGGAACTAGTTAACTTATTAGCCGCTGGTGGCTTTAATCTACGAAAATGGACATCAAACTCTTCGGAACTAATGGCTCATATTCCTGAGGAGTATCGAGAAAAAATAAACATGATCGACTTTGACGAGCAATCTGTTGTCAAAGCGCTGGGCTTGGCCTGGAATATTAACGAAGATACATTTTCATTTAAAGTAAATTTCGTGGCTCAAGATGGAGTTACGAAGAGTAGCTTGCTGTCTGACGCAGCCAAACTTTATGACCCGCTTGGCTGGCTTGCCCCAGTCACAATTAATGCGAAAATCACTTTCCAGAAACTTTGGCTCGAGGGTATTGACTGGACAGACCCGGTTTCTTCTATAAAGTCCAACTGGAATCGCTATCTCGTAGAACTAAAGAACTTAGAAAAAATCCAAATCCCGCGCTGGATTGGTACATTAAAAAGTAGCTCAGTGGAGTTACATGGGTTCTGCGACGCCTCGCAAGCTGCCTTTGCTGCCGTCGTTTATATAAAAGATTTAGACTCTGGATCAACACGTCTAGTTCAATCAAAGACAAAACTTGCCCCACTTAAAGTGGTTTCAATTTCCAGGCTGGAATTATGTGGCGCGACTCTTCTGGCGAAACTTATGAAAAAAGTTAAAAGCACGCTTGAACTAGAAATTACCAACATCATTTATTGGACTGACAGCATGACTGCTCTCTGCTGGCTTAGAGGCGAAAGCTCAAAATGGAGTGTTTACGTGGGGTTGCAGAGGTGCAACGCCACTCCAATATCTCACAATGGCGCTATATATCAACAAAAGATAACCCAGCTGACTGTGCTTCCCGTGGTATCTCGTCTGTTGAACTTTTTTATCATAATCTATGGTGGTCTGGTCCTGTCTGGTTAGCTATGTCTCCACATCTGTGGCCCGCACAACCAAACATTTCCTCTGAAACGGAACTTGAAGCCAGCAAGTCGAAAATTGCTGTCAACTTAACCACTACTACGAATGATTATCCTGAAATCCTGTCAAAATTTTCTACAATCACAAATTTGTTCGTATTACGGCGGTTATTTTGCGTTTTCTTCGCAACTTTCGGCAGCCTGAGTCAGAAAAGCGGAATCTGGGCTCACTTTCAACAGAAGAACTAGAACTGTCCCTGCAGACCCTCGTAAAAATGTCGCAAAAGGTGGAATTTGCTGACGAAATGGCGCAACTTCAGAAAACCGATAGTGTTCACTCTGGAAGTAAGCTGGCTCATCTCTGCCCGTTTATAGACGAAAATGACGTGCTGCGTGTTGGAGGACGAATAAAAAAAAGGTAAGTTCAATTATGAATTTAAACACCCTATAATACTATCTAAAAATAATCCACTCTCTCTTTTGATAACTGCAGACGCTCATGTAAAGACGTAGCACGGTGGCCTTATTCAGATGCAAGCCTATGTCACCAGAAGGTTCTGGATTTTATCTCTTCGCAATTTGGCTAAAAATGTCCATAGGCGCTGCATCACGTGCTTCAAATATAAGGCCAAAGCTGCTCAGCAAATTATGGGCGATCTTCCGGCCGTCCGTCTGCAACCCTGTCGACCGTTTAAGCACAGTGGAGTGGATTATGCTGGGCCCATCACCATCAAGCAATCTACGGCTCGAAATTCTGTCACCACCAAAGGCTACATATGCCTCTTCATCTGCATGGTGATAAAGGCCTTACACCTTGAGGCTGTGACCAGCCTGTCTACTGAAGCGTTCATCGCCGCTTTCCGAAGATTTACCTCACGCCGTGGTATCTGCACCGATTTGTATTCTGACTGCGGAACTATTTTTATTGGCTCTAACAAAGAGCTTAAAATTCTTGAGCGGAGAAGTCGTGACTCGTTGCCGGAAGAGCTTACGGAACTATTATCTAACTCTGGTACAAATTGGCATTTTATACCCCCTGCTTCCCCGAATTTTGGTGGTCTCTGGGAGGCTGGTGTAAAGTCCACAAAACACTATTTAAAACGAATAATGGACCAACGTATATTAACATATGAAGAGCTTTCTACACTTCTGGCGCAAATCGAGGGTGGTCTTAACTCAAGGCCCTTATGCCCTCTCTCACCTGACCCTTCCGACTGTGAAGCGCTTACTCCAGCACATTTTCTAGTTGGTGAACCAATTTTAAATGTCCCTGAGGAAAATCTCTTGAATACTAGTATCGACAGACTGTCTCGCTGGAAGGTCGTGGAATCGCTTAAACAACATTTTTGGAAACGTTGGGTCAATGAGTACGTGTGCTGTCTTCAAGCTCGACCTAAATGGCTTAAACCAGAGAAAAACATAGAAGTTGGTGATTTGGTCCTTATTTTCGACGAGCGTCTACCGCCTGGCCAGTGGCCACTAGCCCGCATCACAGAAGTTCATCCTGGTGCTGATGGCCGAGTCAGAGTTGTCTCTATTATATCCAACGGAAAATGTTATAAACGTCCTGTCTCCAAGATTGCCCTTCTTCCCGTCAATGCTGAGCCCGACGTTTTAAACGAGTTGCTGTGAGTCGAGGCATAGCGTGGTTAGCTCAGAAAAACCAAATAAAACACCTCCGTGCATCGTTCGTGGCTCTAGTCAAGAACTAATCGTGCTTTGTGCGGGGGAAATGTTGGAGATTTTATTTGTTATTGTTATTAATTTCTTTGTAATTGCTCGATTTTAATTAATCGTTCTTATTTCATATAAATTTTATATTACAAGGTATATCGTATAAAAATTGAGCCCCCCTAATGTTTCAATTATTATAAAGGGCATCGCAACAATAACAACACAAAGTAAATGTTAATTTCATTAGTTGCGCTTTGTGTCGCTGTTCTTGTTCGTCTTAGTATGGTCCGCTAACTTAGTATTGTTGTTGTTGTTGTTCTAACGCATCGAACCATTTTACTGATGCGAAAAGATTTACATATGTACATACCTGCATATGTAAATAACAATTAGGTTTTTTGCATGATTCGCTGTTTCAGGAAGTAGAGGACGCTTATAATGATACATGCGTTATGATCCAGAGGTTAATGACGGGTGCCAGATCCAGCTCATTACCCGTGGCATCAACACCAAAGTTCGACCTCAAGCTGGACGCTCTGGCTATTCCAACTTTCCGTGGCACACTGCAAACCTGGCTATCATTTAAGGATGCTTTCGAAACTCTTGTAGATAAAACGGACTCTCCAGAGGCCTACAAGCTAGGCAAGCTTCGTCAGTCGGTCCCGGCAAGTGCTGTGCCACTCATTGGTGGAGTATACTCTGGTGGTTATGAGGAGGTCTAGAAAGCCCTCAAAGATCGCTTTGACAATAAGAGGCAGCTGTCCGCGATTCATGTCGCTCGATTTATTAATATTCGGTCAGCAGTAGATGAAAAATCGAAGTCGTTGTTGCAGATTGTAGACACGGTACGCGAGTCTTTGCGCGCCTTACGCGTCATGGGCTTACCAGTCGACAAGTGGGATGCACTGGCGGTGCCGATTGTGGTATCAAAGCTTTCAACTACTACTCAACGGGAGTGGTCTCTAAGCAGCGCTCCTTGCGAGATTCCGAGCTTGGAAGAGTTGCTTAATTTCATGAAAAGACGTGCACACTGCCTTAATGCAGATTTCAGCTCACGGCCGAGCAAATTGGAGTCATCCTCATCAAGGCAGCTGACTCGCACTGGAACAAGGCAGATTTCACGTGTTCTGAAATCTAATGTGGCTTCTGTGGACGAAGGTCGGTGTGCACACTGTCCAGGGTTGCATCGCATCACCAGGTGCCCGGTGCTGATCGCATTGAGTGTAGACCACCGATTTGACGCTTTAAAGAATTCGAAGCTATGCTATAATTGTTCAAAAAATGGACACACATCAAAACAGTGTACTTCAGGCAATTGTCGTCAGTGTGGCCGCAGATACAAAACTATGTTTTGCCGCAATGCTCCAGCGTATACTGGCGGTTCAAACCCAACTCCACTGGTAAATTCGACCGACAATTCCCAGTCGACTACACTACCATCATCATCATCCTTATGACTAGATCATACTTTGGTCACCTGCATAGCCAGAGAACAACATACAGTCTTGCTGGCCACAGCGCGCGCATCTGGTGACTCATTAACTCAGCAGCGCTTGGCTCGTGTTCTCTGCGATCCTGGATCGCAGGTAAGTTTCATAACAGATCGCTCGGCTAATTATCTATGTCTGCACAGGGGCAAATTTGAAGCAAACGTGGAGGGAATCGGAGCACTCTTCCATACCCGAACAAAAGGCAGCGTGGCGCTCTATCTCGCATCTATTCATTCTGATTTTTCATTGGCAGTCAACGCCCTCGTTATTCCCTCAATTACCACGGACCTTCCAACGGTGCATATTGACATAACGCAGTGGCAACATTTGGTAGATCTTCAGTTGGCTGATTCGCAATTTGCGACCACAGGTGCTATCGACATACTCATTGGAGCCGACCTGTGAAGTCTTATCGTCGAAAGTGAAGTTCTCAGGGGTGGTGCTGACGAACCTCTTGCGCAATACACTCGATTGGGCTGGGTTGTTTTTGCACCAGCATCAGCAGATGGTCGTTACGTAGTGCAAATACGGTTTCGCGGTGATGCCCTGAAACTGGGCGAGTCGTACTCCCACGCATTACGACAGTTTCAGTTCCTTGCACGGCGCCTGGCAGCCAACCCTGAGCTGCGTGATAAATATGTTTCATTTGTGCTGGAATTTTGTGCCCTTGGACATATGGAGCGAGTTGATCAGACTGACGATCCTCCGGAATGCTTTTATATACCACACCATCCAGTCATCAGCAAGTTCCGGGTCGCATTCAACGCTTCAGCACGAACTTCTAGTGGGGTTTCTCTCAATGATATTCAACTTGTTGGCCCTACCATCCAAGACTCCCTGATCAATATTATTTTTCGATTCCGTCGTTATCACATTGCTCTTACTGCAGACTTCGAGAAGATGTTTAGGCAGGTACTAGTAGCACCTGCACATAGAGATTTCCAACGAATCCTTTGGCGAGAATCTCCAGCTGACAGCCTTGAGATCTTTCGATTAAATACGGTTACTTATGGCATGGCTTGCAGTCCCTACAATGCACTGCACCAATGTGCCTATGACAACTTCAAACTGATACCAGACAGTCATCAGGCGGAGGCAGCACGAGCAGCAATCCTAACTTCATTCTACGTTGACGATTTGTTTACCAGCTGCGACAAGGAATGCGAGGCTAATATGGCTTCCAATGTTGACATCATCCTATCAGCTGGACATTTTAAGCTGCGCAACTCCAACAATATTGAGGTATTATCGAAATTAACTGGTGGAATTTCTTCTCTTTCAGAGTCGGTCATTGAACTGTCCACATCTTCTGTGCTTGGTTTACGATATAGAATATATATATATATATATATATATATACAATATATTGCAATAGAAGATGAGCTCTTTTTCAACCTGGTAGTACACCCGACATCTAATCCACCTACGAAGCGGCGGGTTATAAGTGAGTTGGCGCAACTAATTGATCCCACTGGTTTGGTGGCGCCAGTGGTGATTGCAGGAAAAATATTTATACAATCCCTTTGGTCAGCTGGTTTAGCTTGGGACACACCGCTGCCAAGTGATTTGCAAGACGTGTGGTTCAAACTTCGCAATGGTCTCCCGGCAATCAACTCCATTCGAGTTCCACGATGGCTGGCCATGGTGGATGGCAAGGTAACAGTGCTGCACGGCTTCTGCGACGCCAGCCAGCACGCATACGCAGCTGTGGTTTACACAAAGACTACAGATGAATATGGCACCACCCGCGTGTCATTACTCACGATACCTCATCTCAAGCTCTGCGCAGCGCACCTGCTAGCGGTGACGTTCAACAACGTCCGCTTGGCTTTAGGGTTACTAGATGCCGTCTATTACCTGTGGTCGGATTCAAGCATCGTACTCTGCTGGATCCGCAAGCAACCAGCGACTCTCAAACAGTATATTTCAAATCGAGTTCGTCAAATTCAGGAATTAACATCACCAGATCACTTTCATCACGTACGCTCTGCCCAGAACCCTGCCGATTATACCAGCCGTGGCATGAGTGCAGCCGAGCTTTTAGAACATCGATAATGGTGACCAGGATGGCTTGTGGATGGACCGTTACCCATAGAAGGAATCCAGCCTAGCGAAAACGATTTGTATGTTTTAAAAGTTCAAGGATGTATTGTCCATGACAGCCATAGCTTCTGTGGCTCCATCGCTCACAACCCGACGACCTAATGGTGAAATTTTCGCACTCACTGAGCGTTTCAGTTCGTTACCGCGCTTGCTGCGCACGGTGGCATATGTGTTACGTTGGATCCCTGGCAGCAAACGTCGACCTCCTGGTATTACAGCTCCAGAATTGGACAAAGCTAGAGATTTACAGCGACAACGGCACCGCGTTTGTTGGTGCGAACCGCTTATTGCAGGAGGACTTGGCTAGCTGGCACAATGAAACTACCCAACAATGCTTGGCAAGCATGGGAACACATTGGCACTTCATCACACCCAGTGCCCCCCATCAAGGTGGCTTATGGAAGGCCGCGGTCAAGTCAGCAAAATACCATTTGGTCAGGATCATCGGCACGCAAGTTATGTGGCATAGTCAAATGCAGACTTTGGCAGCCCGAATTGAAGCGTGTCTTAATTCTCGCCCCCTCACTCCATTGTATGACGATCCAGAAGATAAATTTGCATTGACTCCAGGAGACTTCCTCGTCGGGACCCCACTCATTACAGTGCCTGAACCTAAGATCACCGAGGTTCCAGCAAATCGCCTCAAGCAATGGCAGTGAATACGCCAGATTCATCAGCAGTTTTGGCAGAGATGGAGTGACGAATACATATCGACGCTGCAAAGGAGAAATAAATGACAAAAACGCATAGCTAATGTCGCCGTTGGCGACATTGTGATCATCAGACACAAACATTTACCACCCACCCATTGGCGCATGGGTCGGGTGACAGCAGTGCATCCGGGCAGTGATGGATTGATCCGCAACGCTCAACACTCCAAACTGCGAATGGTTCCTGCACCCGGGCAGTACAGAAGCTATGCCGTTTCGTGGACTTCGATCAACTCGAGTCAGATGACTCGACCGGACAGGATGTTTGAGGATCCGAGCTCTCTGCAGCGAACCCTGTGGCAACTCTCTTTGGGCTGTATTTTGACAGTTTGTTTTATTGTTTTTTGGATTTGCTCCGGCTCGGTTGGTTCGCTTAAGCTTGCTGCTCCGTTTTGAAACGTATTTGTATTTAATTGGAGCTCTTTAACATTAGACTGATTTTGTGTATTTTTTATTGTATATATTGATTTTCCCCAACAACAGGGATATGGAATATGTTTACAACAAACACAATAAATTCACTTACACTATACGTGTGAGCAAAAAAATCGTTAAAGTGGTAAATAGATAACGCGCGAATTGAATATCATTTCTTATTCTTTTTTGCTTACACTATTCTCAATACCTTTAATAACAACTACTAGGCCTTTACTGCTCTTCAGTTGATATGTATAGTAGTTTTTACTATTTTTATCAAGGTAGGATGCAATTTTGCGGTAATTGATTTCATTGTATGTCTGTAGTTTCGTTTCTTTTATATTCTCGTTTGTTATGAACGTTACGTGGAAATTGTAATTTCCTACAAGACTAGCTATAGTTGCAACTATCATTTGAACATCTCTCTCGCAATTAGAATGGTGGTGGCTTGGGAGTTTTGGCAATGGAATTGTTTGCAGGAGTTGAGTCAACGCTTTCATTCTCTAATAGTGCAAATCTGTTCTGACCCAACGTGCTACTAGTTATTTGTTTAGGAGAGGCAGATATATTCGCCGGTTGAGGAGTTAGTCTCGCATTTATTGCCTATCTTTTGTTTCTGATAAATTGCCGGAGCTGGAGCTGCAGTGTGTGTGCTCGTACATATTGCTTGGCTGTATAAAAAATTTGTTGTAGTGGCTGCATTCGAAGAAGCAAGAGTTGTAATGACTCTGTTTGGTGTTCTTAAGGCATCGGGGGTCAATTTGAGATGGGCGGGGGACCTTGCAATTTTTACGAAAGTTGCAACATTTCTGTCACACAACTTTTCCCACCACCTGTTGTTTTGGTTTAATTTGTCCACCACATGTTCTTACATCATTGTCTGTTTCATTTTCTAAAGAGAGAGAGGCATTTTCTGATAAATTTGCCGTTGCTGTAGCGAGCTGCAGTGAGTGTGCTAATACATATTGCTTGGCTTTATAAAAAAGTTGTTGTAGTGGCTGCATTCGATGAGGAAAGAGTTGTAATGACCTTGTTGATGTTCTTAAGACATCGGAGAGACAATTTGAGATGGACGGGGTAAAATGCATTTTTACGCGTTGTGTTTTTATGTTCACTTGTAAGTTGGTTGGCCCACTCAGAACGTTAAGCACAGACTGAAATTTTTTTTCGTGAGCGACCGCTATATTATCTGACAGTTCCGCACAGCCGCTGCGCTTCGTTTGATCTTGCGGAGAGAGTGCACTGGAGGTAGAGCAGGCTCTTTGATTTGATATGTTTGCTGCTGTTTCTTCAAATGTTTGAGTATTATTTTATTAACTGCTGTCCGCTGTTTTTATCCCATGTACACACTTTGAAATCCAAACACGAAATGAGCAAATGTGCGCACACCACGCCATAAACGACAAACTTGTGCGAAAACACCTCCACAAAGATCAAAAACTTTTATAAGCTTGGATTTGTCCGCGCACGACGCCACAGACGAGTAAAATTACTCCAATACACACCGATCGAACGAACATGTCTGTCGTAATTGGCCAGCTTAACATAGTGTCACGACTAGCTATAATTCATGGAAATGTTCATGTTCATGTCAGAGTAGTTGATGGCTGTCAAAATATGAGGTGGGCAAATTATGTTCAAGCATTTCAAGGTATAATTCATGGCTATGTTCCTGTCTTAACATCAAAATGTTTAGTGGGGGCCCCATATGTTAATGTCATACCGCGAAATTGAAGAGCTTGTAATTCCACAAAGTGCCAAATTCTCGATAAATGTTTATTAAATTAATTATTTCGCTTCTATTAAATTTAATTTGCGTCATTTTTAAATAGACAAACGTTAAAATCAAGTGAAACTTCAAATCTGTCAGGGTTACTAGCAGCACTGCTGTCTTGACATAATATTTAATTTTTTTAGTATTATTAATTATAGCTAGTCGAGACACTATTTGTATGATACAGTCATGTTTATAATTTACTTACAGCTTGTGCTGCATCATAGCCAACATGCAAGTAATACTAATATTATGCATCCAGTGAGCGAGTGACTTTTGGGGGAATGACCCATGCTGGTTTCTAAAACGGCCCCGACACGTTCCTGCATGATGTACAGAATGGTAAAGAAATTTAGTGAAATAGCTATGTGTGCGTCTCACATACAATGACGGAAGCCATGCAGTAGGCAAAATCCAAATCATTTAGATTTTGCTTACACTGCGGCCACACGTACCAGTAACTGGCTGCCAGTTGAGAATACATATTATTTTCGAAATTTCGAAATTTTGCTGCCAGTGGCCACGGTGGCCACACGTGCCAGTGCAAGTTCATTTATAAAATATCATCGTAGGGAAAGGTTCTCCCTACAGTAGCGTTTTTATAAGTTAGAACCCGTTTTGCAACTGTTTTTTTAAGGTGCGCCCTTACATTTTCAATGGGGTTCATATCAGGGCTTTATGCTGGTGTGTCTATGACTATATATATGCAATTATATAGGAGTTTTATTTAACCATTATTTACTTTTAGTTTATTAGTTTCTTCTTTCGTACCATTTAGGGTGCCTTTTTGTATGGCGGATACGAAGCACAGTTATTTTGGTATTAATACTTTTTTATTGTTTTCAAACTATTATACACTTTTTTCTTATTTGTAGTACAAAAATGTCCAACTCTTACATTACAACAAAAAAATTTGTGAAAATAATTTTTGTAGTTGGTGTTTTTGTAGCATTTTTTAAATTCAATAGCACTTTTTTATTTCTCTCTTGTGCATCAGTGATTCAGAGTATGAATTTGACATTTACTGGCCGCAAGTGTCAAAAACTTACTTCTCTGAAATTTCGTTGCCAGTAGCGCCGCCAGTAGCAAATGTGTGAGAGGATTGGTGAAAATCTTTGAAGGTTTTGAGTTTTTCGAACTTGCGCTGCCGCGTGTAGCGTCGGGGTTACTGCATGCATGATGTGTTCAATCAATACATCATGTGTATTTCCGTGCTGAAGCTGCATTCATTCGAAGCAGAATTTCATAGCGCGAGGACGTCATGGCGGACAATGGAGAAAAACATTTCTCATCGAATTTATTGAATTTACCGCTAAATTTTGATGAGTAAATTTTTATGATTAAACTTCCTTTTTCGGTACCAATTTTTCAACCAAATTCTTTTTTTTCGTTGCTTTTATTTTTCAACAACCGCAACCGCAGCCATAATTATTTTATCAACGTCTGACATTGTCGTCCGCACACCGAAAGAGTAAACGAATCGAACGTCGATGCAGAGATACTGCACACACACATGAGGATCATGTGAGCAATGCAGTAACGTGTCGGGGCCGCTTCAATTGTTGTAGATATGAGGCCGTTCATTCGGAATCGAATGAACTTGCGTGACGTATCGAATCAGTGGATCACGACACTCGACATTAATTGTAACGAAATCAAAGTGTTTTAATTCACATAGCAATGGATCCCGCATGGTTTTATTTTTTAAGTTCTTCGGATTCAAAAGAAGAAAGGAGTGAATTATACTTGCGCAGACAAATTCGTGACAAAGGCAAACCTTTGCCATTGCCGGCAGCAGTGTAAGAAATTAACGAATTCGATTTTCGCATTATTTTAATATGTATATAAATTAATATTTACAGATTCAAAAAGCGTTTTAGGTTTACTAAAGAGGCATATAATTATTTGCTCTCGGAACTGCAGTTCAAGGGTCATTTGTCGACGTCAGTACCCCCAACACTACAATTAGCAACAACACTTTCCAGTGGCAGCTATCAACACTCAATTGGCAATGATTACTTACTTGGAATGTGTCAAAGCATAGTGTGTAAAGTAATTTCAAATGTAGTCAAAGAAATTGAAGACACACTGTGCTCCAAGCTTATTCAACTTTAAGGACTCACTCATGATAAATACAAGATTCCAAGGGGTGAGTTTTTCCCATTTTTAGTTTTCTAAAATAAATTAATTTTTAAAATTTTTCAGTAATCGGATGTATAGAGGGAACGCACATCGGACTGCAGAAGCCAACAATAAATTAGAATATGTTGTTTAATAGAAAGAGGTTTCACAGCCTTAACACTATGATTGTAAGTTTTATTTATTATAAGGAGATTGTTAATAACACAATTGATTTGTAGATTGGTGACCATGATTACAAGATTTTGGCCATTAATTCAAAATATAGTGGAGCTGCTCATGATTCCAAACAAAGACATTTTTTTGAGGAGTTGTATAAAGCAAAAAATTTAAACAATTCATTTATTGTTGTATTTATTTAATTTGCAGGAGATTCTGGGTATCAGCTCGAGCCATGGTACATAACACCATACAGAAACTCTAGTGAAGGGTCAAGTGAAGCCTACTTTAATGAGGTGCACTCAGAAGCTAGATTTATTGTTTTTACTATTTAATATATTCAACTTTGCGAATTTTTATCTTAAAATCAATCGTTTTTATACACATGTTCATTGCATGCCCCTCTTCTTTTATTTGCAACGACCTCTCCTTTAGTTCTATTAGTTGTCTAATTTTTTATTTATATTAGCTTGTGAAGCTGCGAACGCCGACATGTTGTTTCTTAACATGGTTAATTTTTCAACAGCATTTGTCTGCTTTCGCTAACTAACATATGTATGTACCTTCGGCTTCGTTTAGAATTTAGTGAACTCGTATTTAGTTCATTATTTTCATTTATTGTTTCACTGCTTTCGTCGCTACTGGCAAGTATTGCATCCATTTCTTCTGATTCCGGAGAAGTTGCTTTATGGTATGCCAGAGTGCCGAAAATTTTCACATTTATGTTTTTGGTCCGCAAACACTTGAAGAAATAAAATTAAAAGTTTAATATATTTTTAATAAAATTAGCACACTGGGCAAGTACAGAATGGTTGTGCCGCGAAGCGTTATCAATAGTCAAAATTCTACAATAGCATAACTTCCGCCAGGACTTCACATCTTAAATGGGTGGACCAGCTGCATTTAATTTATTAGCTAGTTGCGCCCATAATTGCTGTGACACAACTTTTGCTTGTGGGCAGCTTGGGAAACTATTCTTGGCGAATTGTGTATGCTCCAGCATATACTCTCCCATTAAGTGTTTTTAATCTAATTTATTTTATTTAAATTTGTCCTAAAGAATTTGAACAAAATTACCCATTATTAAAGCCAAATTTATAATCATCAAAATAAACATTTTCTATATAATCAGTTAGTGTAAACAAAACAAAAAACGGACAAAAGAATATTTCCAAAATACTTCCAAATAGATGCAACTGCTAATTAATCATTGTCTTCATTCTCTGTAGATCAAAAAGAAACTTTTATTGCCCTACAGATGGTGCACAACTTTTTTAATTTTATTTTACTCATTTCGTTGTTTTAAATGCGATTACATTATAAAAAAAAAACTGAAAACAAACGAATAAAAACCATTTTGTAATTATTTCGGTGGCTGTTCATGTATCGAATTAGGTTTCGAATGTTTGCATTCGATTGGTTTTTCGCTATGGAATGCGATGATCCAAAATTATGACACGCTTTGCTAGATAACGAATGCCGTGATCCAAAACGTCAAAATTACGAAAGGCTCTTCTCGTTCTCCAACGTCGCGATTCGGCCCATTTTTTTTATATTTTCATCCTGTAAGTATGAATCCATCTTGAAAGTAGTGAATATTTACAATTTTAATAAACTATTTTTTGTATTTCAAAGCGTGCAAACATAAATATAGGAACAGCTGCCTTAATTTTCGAAAATAATCGAGGGAAATTATAATTTTCAATAAATATTTTGGTAAATTGGCAGACAGCGGTAATAGTCAATGCCTTATGGCTTCGTGCAAATTATTTCCATGTTAATTACATGTGTTAATAACATTAGTACAGAAACATAGATGATTATGTTATTTATGTTTCTGTTATAATTTAGAAAATTTTAACATAGTGAAACTACATTCGTGATGTGTCAACTTTATTAGAGTGGATGGAATTTTCATAAGTAGTTAATAAAATAAGATTGGAACCGGATTTAATTACTTGAATTCAGTATTTAAAACGCTAAGGAGTTTCAATTCCCCTTCCTTTCAACATAATGACTACTTACGAGGAGTTTATTCAACAAAATGAGGATCGCGACGGTGTTCGACTGACGTGGAATGTGTGGCCATCAAGTCGTATTGATGCCAGCCGCTTGGTTGTGCCATTGGCATGTCTTTATCAGCCACTAAAGGAGCGACCAGATCTTCCTCCAATTCAGTATGAGCCTGTTCTCTGCACTCGTGCGAACTGCAGAGCCATATTAAATCCATTGTGCCAAGTAGATTACCGATCAAAATTATGGGTGTGCAATTTTTGTTTCCAAAGAAATCCGGTATGACAAACTAATTGATACGTTAAATTATTTATTTATTGAAAATTATCTCCCACAGTTTCCTCCACAATATGCAGCAATTTCTGAGCAACACCAACCCGCTGAGTTAATTCCCAGTTTCAGTACCATAGAATACACCATAACAAGAGCACCTTGTATGCCTCCAGTATTTATATTTCTAGTTGACACGTGCATGGACGAGGAAGAATTGGATGCATTGAAGGATTCTTTACAAATGTCATTGAGTTTATTGCCACCTAATGCGCTTGTAGGACTCATCACATTTGGAAAAATGATCCAGGTGCATGAACTTGGTGCCGAGGGTTGTTCTAAGAGTTATGTGTTCCGTGGAACGAAGGATTTGACCGCAAAGCAGGTGCAAGATATGTTGGGTATAGGCCGACCCACTGGTACTCATGGACAACCAGGTCAGCAAATTCCAGGTCAGCCACGTATGCCGGGTGGCGTCAATACCGCTGCAAATTCCCCTCCTGTTAACCGGTTTTTACAGCCTATATCAAAGTGTGATATTGCGCTTGGAGATTTACTGAGTGAGCTGCAGCGCGACCCATGGCCTGTACCACAGGGCAAGCGTTACCTGCGCTCGACTGGAGCTGCACTGGCTATTGCCGTTGGATTGCTTGAATGTACTTATCCAAATACAGGTGGGCGAATTTTGGGTTTTGTAGGTGGTCCATGCTCTCAAGGACCGGGCCAAGTAGTTGATGATGAATTAAAACACCCTATTCGATCACACCACGACATCCACAAAGATAATGCAAAATTTATGAAAAAGGCGATCAAGCATTATGACGCGCTTGCCATTCGTGCAGCTACGAACGGTCATTGTATTGATATTTACTCTTGCGCTCTCGATCAAACGGGACTTATGGAAATGAAACAATGCTGCAACTCAACGGGGGGCCACATGGTTATGGGTGACTCCTTTAACTCATCTCTATTCAAACAGACTTTTCAACGAGTTTTTGCACGTGACTCATGTGGCGACCTGAAAATGGCATTTAATGGAACGTTGGAGGTGAAGTGCTCGCGTGAGCTGAAAATATCGGGGGGTATCGGCTCGTGTGTGTCGCTGAATGTGAAGAGCCCGTCGGTGTCTGATGTAGAAATTGGTATGGGCAATACAGTTCAATGGAAGCTATGCGCGCTGAATCCTAGTTCGACAATGGCATTTTTCTTCGAAGTGGTGAATCAGCACGCAGCGCCCATGCCTCAAGGTGGTCGCGGATGTATACAGTTCATAACACAGTATCAACATCCAAGTGGACAGCGGCGTATTAGAGTCACAACATTGGCTAGAAAGTAATATTATATTATATCTAACTTTGTGAATGCATATTTTTATATAATATATTTTGTAGTTGGGCTGACGCTACCACGAATTTACACCATATAAGCGCAGGTTTCGATCAAGAGGCAGCAGCAGTGATAATGTCCCGAATGGTGGTATATCGCGCTGAAACTGATGAGGGACCTGACATTTTGCGATGGGTCGACAGGCAACTAATTCGACTGGTAAGCAATTAGTTGAAATCAATAAACTATTTACATCAATCTAATTATTCTTCAGTGTCAAAAATTTGGAGAATACAGCAAAGATGATCCCAACAGTTTTCGGTTGGCTCAGAATTTCAGCCTCTTTCCGCAGTTCATGTATCATCTCCGTCGCTCACAGTTTTTGCAAGTATTCAATAATTCGCCCGACGAGACCACATTCTATCGACACATGCTAATGCGCGAGGATCTCACCCAATCATTGATTATGATCCAACCTATCTTATATAGTTACTCATTCAATGGGCCCCCTGAGCCTGTCCTTCTTGATACTTCCTCCATTCAGCCAGATCGTATTCTTTTGATGGATACCTTTTTCCAGATTTTAATATATCATGGAGAAACCATTGCACAGTGGCGTGCTTTGAAATATCAAGATATGCCAGAGTATGAAAATTTCAAGCAACTATTGCAAGCACCTGTCGATGACGCACAGGAAATTCTACAAACTCGTTTCCCCATGCCACGTTATATCGATACAGAGCATGGTGGCTCTCAAGCACGTTTCCTACTATCGAAGGTAAACCCGTCGCAGACGCACAATAATATGTACGCCTATGGGCAGGTGAGTTTCTATCCAGTTTTTGTTTTAAATCGTTACATTCTCAACTGTCAATTTTCGTTTTAAATTTTTATTTCATAAATTTTTCGGCGTGTGCTCGTCTTTTTTTTTTGACTCATCGTCTATTTGTTTGTAATTAATTTGAACAAAATGAATTGAAGCAGCCAATCGGCCAAGCGACGGTATTTATAGTTTTTGTTAATTATATGTATATGTATCGAAAATATGTCTGGGAAGTGGTGTTGGTAGACGCTGGTGTTGGGTTTTCTTACGGTAAATTGTAATGACGTTTCAATTCACATTTCATGTGTTCGTAAATTATTGAAATGAATAGATTTTTCAATTAATTTAATTCGATTTACTTAATGGGGTGATTACTGCAGAGCCTTCAACTGGAACAAAGAAAAATAGCTAAAAGTGTAGAGTAGGATTCTATCAAAAAGCTCTAGTTTGGTAACTGAAAATATTCAATCCAAGGTTACATAATGGTATAACTAATTTACTGTTGATATTAATTGGTGGTCTGCAATATAAAAAAAATCCAAATCCAAATTTGGTATAGATCTGCCAGTTCTACGAATAACAAACGAAAAAATCAGATAATACAGGTATAGGTAGCTAGTTTTATGAAATGTGTATATACCCGCACTTAATTCGTGTAATATTATAAAGATTTAAATATGAATACCAAACTATATTGATTTTTTACAGATAAAAAGAAAATATTGATTTTTTACAGATAAAAAGAAAAATCTTCAGAGCTGGGTCTAAAGTTTTAAATGTGCGATGCTCTTTAGGTCTATAGTATATTTAATTACGAAGTTTGTTTTAAATTCTAACGTGGTAAAGATTATGAAAACGCGAAACGTAGAAATGAAATGAATGAATCAGTATAGGATTTTATGAACATGTTATTGAAGCATTTATAACTTTGTTGTTGCTCATTTAAAATCGTAGTTCCTATGATTACATTCTTGTAAAAAGTGGTTAAGATGTGGTATCGTCATATTCTTTGCGGAAGTCTTTTCTTTTCAACATTAATTCAGCTAATATTTTACTAATATAAGAACACTCTTGATGCTCGTATTCATTGGAACCATCGCTTTGGTACTGACCTATTAATTTGCATATCGTCATATCAGGAAATTTTTATTAACATTTTTAATTATACAATATTTATGAATATTTGCAGGATGGTGGCGCTCCAGTGCTCACTGATGACGTATCGCTACAACTCTTTATGGAGCATTTGAAGAAATTGGCTGTTTCGTCTACTACTTAAAGAAAAAGTTAAATCCTCTCACATTTTAAAACGAATTAAACAAGATTTCCAACAGCTATGCAATGAATCACAAAATTTGTGTTTTTTTTTAATATGACGAAGTTTGGAAGTAAACTTAGATGAATAAAATTTAATTACACTTACAATAAAAATAAGAATTAAAAAAAAGATCTCTATGTAGGATATAAATAAAATTAAAACTTTACTTTTTGACTTTAAAACCAAATGTATTTGCTGGATTTACACAAGTGATAAATTCGTCACAATTCCGATAAATCCGAAATATCGTACAAGCAAGAGGAAGTTGTAACTCGAGTAAATCCGCTATAATACTCAATACTTGCATCCCAAGCATGTGTTTTCGTGTAAAATTATACTTTACAGTATGCAGCAAAATAGGTTTCCACAATATATATTTCCAAATTAGAGTGTCTTCGGCCACTAAACTATTTTAATCCCCTTTATCTGATTATATTTACAGTTTCCGTGATTTATTATAATTTGCAATTATTAAGACCACAATGATCTGTGCCTTCGTGATCAAAATTAACAAGGAATGTACGGAACTTTAAGAAAGACGAAATTTTAAATTTGAAAAATACTATAAAAATTATATCAACATTTGTACCTTTCATAAGTAATCAACTAGTTGTTAAATGAATCAATATGAGTTGTAAGTTTATTTTGACGCCATGTCTTCAATAAGATACGAAGCCATACAACTTAATCAGTTCGTATAAAAATATATTAGATTTAAATTGTAGTTTTGAAGTCGAGTGGGAACTATTTTTCCATGCAAACTGTATTAACATATATCAATTAGTAATGTGGTAAATTTGGTAGCGATTCAATTAAGGAAACGAATCGACATTTTTTGCTCCACATCAGTACGTTCTAAAGCTTTACAGAAATCCTCAAAAGATATCTTCCCTTGACAACAAAGATCTGCTTCCAAAATTGTGCGTTCTGCAATGGAAATCAATTGATCCTGGCTTATGTTGGCTCCCACCATCATATGCAAAATACTAAGCAATTCATCCCGACTAATAACTCCATCATCGTCCAAATCGTACATTTTAAAAGCAACTACAAAAATTATATGAAAAATTATCGTTATACAAATTCTTAATTAACTTACACTTCAATTTTTCCTCGCGGCTATTGAGTTTATTTTCTTTCTTCGTTTTGATAGGCCGAAAGTGGGCAAGTACATTCATAAATTGGCGAAAGTTCACGCGATCATCGGTACTATCGGAAAAAAATGAATGTACAATGCGTTCGCATAAGGGGTTAATAGCTAGTTCGGGTATGCGCAGAAAATCATCACGCGAAAGGGTGCCGCAATCCCCACGATCCAATGAGGTGAAACGCGAATAAAGGCGCTCAATTTGACTTGGAGTAACTGTAATTGTAAAATTCGATAAATACTGCAGATATATGGCGTTTATGAAATAATATAGATCTTATTATCTATCTATCTACATCAAATGAACAATTGTCGTTGTCCCCAAGCTTGCACACAAAAATATACATTCGCCTGCAGCAAACAATTCTTTGATATTTCCAATGTTGCATATTGTGGTAATGGGCCAATCTTGGAATGATAACATTCGCAAGTACAAAAATGTAACAAAAAATGTTTACTAGAGTGGAAGCATGGCACGAACTACTGTTTTTCGGTTGATGAATTACGTGTTACGAAGTGTTTCTGTGCAAGCAAATTATTGTTTATACTGATATCATTTCATATTAATCTTATATTATTATATGTATTGGGTAACCCTAAAAAGGACTAACAGGCATTGAATAAATATTTAATTTTCTATGATATTTATTTTACACAAATAGATTATTATTAATGAAAATTATAATGCAGCTTTAACTGAAAGTGATTTATGTGTGTTCAATAATTCAAATCAAAACAGTTCTCTATAGTTAATTGGAGGAGATCGTACCGATAATTGCCTATTTCGTGTTATTTACACGCTCTAATATTCTTCTGGAACTAGACCGGAGAGTTGTATAACAGAGAGTGGCAAAACAACACACAGATTTGACTGGGCCGAACCCAAAGTGTGAATGACTACCAAAGACGCTTCTACATATACGAATATACTGTTATGGCCGTGTCAATGAGGCGATACAATTCAATTTCGAATCCGCATACGTATAATTAAGATTTTTCAAAATACGACGCCGTGTTAACGTGCTGCATAATGAGTGTATCGACATTCTATTTGAGAATGGTTGCGCTCTTGTATTTTTTATCGCTTGTGGCATAAATAATTTCACGATAAAAATTCTTTATAAGTTGTTGGTTTCTTCAGAGTAGTTTGATAATCATGGCTGAAATAAGAAAGCCTGAATAGGCTGCAGTCGGATATAACTGACTATGATGTTCAGTATAGAAACAAAGTGAGCGTAAAGCGACGACGATATATGATATAATGAAATGAGCTAATTTTTAGACTTTTCCAGTTTGTTTTGTGTACAGACAGACTAGTATTGATTTAATATGCATTACAACTCAATTGTATCAACAGAAGCCTAGCTTGGATTAATTTAAAAAAGCAGAGCATGGTTAAATCGACTTGAAAGAATTGTTGGTAGAATTATATATTTAAAATTTTTTTAAAATCATATTAGATCATAAATAATTATGTGTGTGTGTGTCATGTACGTAATTTTTTAGGCTTCACTAAGCCAGGTCAAATGAACAAACTTAATATACAATTTTTTGGAGGATGGGGAATACTAATTAATCAGCACGATAACTCACTCACTTAGCTTCATAACCGAAAATTTGTTGCTTTTGTAAGTTAATCTTATAAATTCCCAAAAAATCTTTATTAACAGCGTTAACTAGTTTATTTATGAAGAAATGATAAATAAAAATTGATCACTGTTTATCAATTTGGACGCATATATGTACATATATATAAATTAGTTTCTTATCGGCAAAGTGGACAAAGACCTCAATCATTCACATTGATTTTTGTTAAAAGGGAAGCGAAAGGGAGTGGTCGATTTATGTCTCTTATCGTATTTCAAATGTTTTTTTTTATTTTCACAATCAAAATAGACTTTTTACTTTAATTGCTATGTACACCAACCATTTTGAATTCAGGAAACACGAGAATATTCAATGAAAAAGTAAACTCTCATTTATCTGCCTGTCTATAGTATATATAAGTTTAGTGTTTATATTATACTATTGACTCCACTTTCATGTAAAATTTGAATTTATTTCGAGATTTCAATACAAAAATTTCTGAGCCGGTTTTAAAATTTCTATCAATACTTGAAAATAGTTTGTGGACGGATACAAAATATAAAGAGGGATTAAATTCAGCCTAAACAGTAAAATATGCATGAAAATAGTACATGGAAAAAAAATCTGTAGAGGCAACAAGAACACGCAACCGATGGAACTTTGAGCACATAATTACAAGAAAATTATTTGCAAACAATTCTACATATGTATTACAGAACTTGTAGTCGGAGCTGAAGAATATTTAATTTGAATTAAATTGAATAATAATTAATTTGGTTTGAATTTGATCATTTTAAAAAGTATGTTATTATTATATTATTCCTTACACCATAATTAATTACGAGTGCAAGGTGTTGGGGGAATGAGTACTAGTTACAGAGACTTTCGACTCGAAGAGAAAAAGATTTTATAGAAAGAAGCATTTTGGAGACCAAGCTCGTGGCAGGATTTGAACCTGCGACACTCGGGGTGTGAGTATAGCATGCTTACCACTAGACCACAGAGGGTAGCTATGTTATTATTAAACTTAAGATCCTTACTTATGCGGGCAAAGAAGTCAAAAAGCGCAAATTAACATTATCCCGAATGAGAAATATACTGAAAGGGAATAAGTTTTAGATTAGTCGAGAAGTTTAGAGGACCATACTTTACTGGGATACATATATAATATGAACAAAATTGGGTACCTATTTGTTTAAAAGTAACTTATATATCCCCAATTTTGTCATGGTTTTAGTGTTTTAGGATATAGGGTATCTCTTAATTGGTCAACAAAAATGACAGCAGTATTTTACACCAATGCTATCACTTTTAAGTTAATTAAATGGTCTGACAACTGATATCGATTAAAAAATTTATAAATAGTCACTTTTTAGCTATGCGATTATATTTCTATAGGAATCAGCACACATTTTTATTGTCCCTGGTTTTGGCCAAGGTGCACCACAAATAATATATACGAAATAAAAATTTATCAATTTCAAAGTACGTATTTATTCCCTACAGTCATCATTTGATTCCAGTAACAGTAAATCCGCAGATTTAATATTCTACAGTATTTATAGGTATAATTAAAAAACAAATTATTGTAAATTCTATAATCTATTGTTAAATAAATGTGGAAATATCATTGGGGACCAACTAAAAAGTTCTTTTAGTAATCCAGTGAAATTATATAAGGCTATACACTTACATCCGGTTTCCTCATGAATTTGGACAATTTCTTCGGTTCGCAATAGCAACGACGACTTGTTACCCATTTTGTTTGTAAAAAATATAAAATACTTTAATAAGCTTATCTAACAAAATATCACTTTGCAACTTGCTTAACAATGACAACTAATTTAACCAATCGAACATGACGTTTGTTATTTTTGCTTCCCACAAATAAGCTTTTGAAAGAAAATGCAGCAACTGAGAGACTCAAAATAGGTTACTGTCTGTGCTCACTTTGACTTTTTAGCACTATTTCAAATCTATTTTTTCAGAGTTGCTTTCAGTTTGATCATCAGACAGTAGATGGCAGTGTATAACGTATTTACAGTGACCATAGATAGGCACACTTAAAATTCAAATGTTCTGACGATTAAAGTCTTTGTTTATCATTAGTTACATATACCGTGAATTATGACCAATTATGACCCCTCCCAGGAATCGAACCTGGGCCTACAGCTAACTGCAGGTGGTGAACTAACTGATCAAATTCTGTCCATGTACTGTCTCATTCCACCAAACTTTAATCAACTCTGTCTCATTATTACCTCTCTTTTGCAGCTGTAGACCCAGGTTCGATTCCTGGGAGGGTTCATAATTGGTGTGCTGTTGATTTCTGAGACATAATTAAAAATGCTTGGGGAAAAATTGCCTTTCACTGAAAGATCTCTGATGAGGACCAGAGGCGCGTCCGAAATAGCTATAAGATCTGCCAAAAAAAGTTTTTATAATTCTTCTTCTTCTGAAAAATTATTACGGTGGCATAACCACACATACGCAATTGCAACTACTGTTGTAACTTGTCTTGTCAATAAATTCGTTACAAAAATAATCTTCATATCATAGAATATATTTAAATTTACCCTTGACAATTCAAACAAAAGTTAAAATTTCAAAATGGTATAAGAAGTATTGAATAATTTCGCTAAGAAATATTTGGACAGGCAGACGTTCACATCATAATCATAACATTGTCAATAAATTCGTTACAAAAATAATCTTCATATCATAGGATATATTTAAATTTACCCTTGACAATTTGTTGGGGTTGTGTCCTTGTTGTCCTCGGGAGTCCTTCTGCTGTGAGCGTGTGGCTGAAAACCCTAAATCACTCTTTGGAAAAATCACTACATTACACTTTTAGTTTTTAAATCACAAGCCATTTATTCTTAGAATACTAACTCTTATATACTATTTACAATTCACAATTACAATACAAAAACTGACCTTTCTGGTGTTCCAGTTTCGTACCTGTTAATTGGTGTCAGTTGGTCAAGCCAACTGACCTACGCCATTCTGAAATGTTGATGGTGCATTCTAACTTTCAATGCCCTATAGTACATATGTATAGTTTTTCTTTTTTCAAATTCGCCTTATTTGGGTTCAATTGTTGTATTCTGTTCTTTTTACTTTTGTGTTCTTTTCTTTTTCCTTTTTTGTTTTGTTTTGTTATTTTATTTCTATTTTTTTTCCTTTTTTTCTTTTGCTTTATTTTGTTCTTTTATTTCCATCTTTTTTTTTATATTCCCCTTTTTATATTTGGTCTTTCATCGAATCTTTTCTCACTGGCGTATATACAATTTTTAACAACTAGCGATAATACAATTTAATCCTATACTTAAGCTCTTATATTCTACTATGATATTTATATCTAAAATCTTACGTTATACTTCTGCTAACTGCTGATCCGGTTGACGGCTGCCATTGACGGAGTGAAATCCCTCGATGAACTCTGCATACCCCTCCCTTCTTTCTGGATCGGTACGTACAAAGATGTTATAGGTTGGCGATTTGGTTTACCATTAAAACTTTGCTTTCAGTGGCCTTCTTCTTTCCATTTATATAGCGTGCCCCACAGCGGTAGGTGGTACTGCCTCTGCTTATAGTATTCAACTTGTAAAAAACATTTGGAATACATGAGAGATTACAATGTACCTTCTTACTTTGCAGCAATGCATTTTATGGTGGAAGTGTTTCTCTTGAGCTTCCTCATAATGGTATTCGACATCGTTTGGCTTTGATGCGGAGACAATCGGTATTTCACTGAGATACACGTTTAATGATGTAATTTGTGTACTCTGATCGGTTACCAGTCTCTGTGTCCTCTTGTATTAAATCATATTTTATACATATGTAAATAACATTTCCTATGTTCATACTCTAGATTGGACACATACTTCAATGAAGCAATTAACTTCCGTGAGCCAAATTTCTTCTGCTTATTATATTCGGTGGTGGTTTCAGTCACCCTCCTTAAGCTTTTACCCATCTTCAACTCATCCAAAATCGATTCTGTTGAGATTGTGATACACTGGGTGGAAATTGTAATATAAAACTGTCCAATGCAAAACATGACTCCGCAAGAAAACTTGTTTATTTTTCGTTGCTTGTCAATAACTCATCCACAACGCGTTCAAATGCTGCGGCCATATCCCGTTTCGCAAAGAAAAATAACTCCGTCACCATTCATCCCCAATCCAACATATTGGCATCCTTGCTGTCACAACCGGATTCCCAAATCTTGGATAGCTGCCAAAAATCCCTGTTTTTCAAAAACGCATCTTTCCGAATACTACGTTGGTCCTTTAGTCCGCACCGTCTTCCGATATTCGCTGTTCCCGGAACTTCCTGCTTCGCTTCAGATCATCAGAGCTATATAGAGAACACCTATAATAATTTTCTTAATTTCCTAGTATACATTTTAGTTTGATATTTCTTCTATGTTTAATTTTTGTCGAACATTTCATAAGTCAATTTAATAAATGAATTTCAAAATTATATAATATTTAAATAAATACACTATATGTACTATATATACTCTTGGGTATAATTTTCCAATTTAGTATGATTTTTGTTTTTTTTATTATAACACTTATTTCATTACAAATTTATATTTTAAATAATCAATTTTTGTAACTCTAATTATTTTCTAAACTACTTTTGTTTCTAATGTGAACTTTGCACAGATTATAATTTTTTAATTTATAACTTTTCCTAAACATACGCTACTCCTGAATATATTAAAAAAAAACAATATTTCTATAACATGCTTATTCTATAATTGAATGCTATATCATTCAATTTGCATCCACTCGTCTTTTCCCCTTACATTATGGGATTCGCTACCGTATCCTAGAGGAAAAGAGGACTGGACTATGTGTTTTCATAGCCATATAGGGCATTAGTTCCGCTTCGATTAATTTTTCGTGCTGTTTTTCAACACGTGAGTTATCACTCATTTCAGTTTTGATACAATTAATTGGTCCTCCGACTAAAACCAGATTATATAAAATAATCCCGTTTGTGTCAAAACTTTGTCCATTGCATGACTATATCTTTCATCGCATATAATTACTTTTTATTTAAATTTACTTCTAGCCGGATATGTATATATCCATTAACGATTCTATTTTCCATCCTGTAATTAGCTCGTATATGAATACACACATACATTCAAGGCGCTTTAAATTACCTAGAATTAATTGCTTACTTTCCCAATCAACCTATACATTTTTTTTATATCCCCACATATACATTTATTCAAATTTCCATATGCTAATTTCCTAATCAATAAACAGTTAAAACCTATGTATATCTCCATATAGCCTGCTGCAGTATCTGCAAATTCCGTATTCCTAATCATATGTCCCTACATACTTACTTATATGGCCATACCCATTCCTATAACTAGAATACTTACTTCTTTAAATATTCCCTCGTACATTCATTCTGTACATTATACAGTTACATACATATATATTTACTTCACCAACGGTGCCGGCGCTACTGCTTTCATTTCATTAACCGCCGTATGTATGTATGTACATATTCCAAGTTTTATATTACTTACCCACGACTGTCTTACTATTTTATTTTATTTTTTAAATACGTGCAATGAACCCGTTTATTATTATTTAATATGTAAAAAAGAATATATTTTTCTCTACTGTCTTCATTCGGCAATAGTGCTTAATAAGCAGATTTTCATTACGTCAATTTTACTTGCCCGAGTTTAAGTGGCACACTTTTACTGGCATTGACTCTGAAAATCGGCACTGCGTGTGTTATTTGATACCCACACGTTTACATTGTTACTCTTGTTTACATTGTTACTCTTGTGTTAACATTTGTAAAACACTATTAACACATGTCTTTAGTCGCGTGGTCTAATGTGGAATAATTTCAACAAATTATTATGTAGCTTTTTATATTTGCCCCTAATCGTTACGACTATTGTAACTGGGCTTCGGATCTCTGCTAATACATACGGACCTATCCACACAGGTGAGAATTTGTTTCTACTAGCCTGATTCTTCATGAGTACTTGATCACCCACGTTAAAAACGACTTGGTTTAGTACCTTGTTATAGGCTTCCCTGGCTACTCGCTTAGCACAATCCTGGTTTTCTCTGACCAACTCGTGCGCTCGCTGTAGCTGATACTTTTGCACTTTATTCGGGTCATCAGCATTGTACACTGGCGCACATTTGTGCTTCAGATTTGCTGGCATGTTGAAATCAAACCCGTAGAGCGTACTCAACGGAGTTTGCTTCGTTGATACATGTACCGTATTATTGTGTACATGCATTGCAGTGATCAACCATTGATCCCAATTCGAGCCGTCTCTTTGGCAAAACTGCGCAAGTACTCGGACAGAGGTCGATGACTACGTTCCAATGAGCCATTCGCCTGTGGATGATATGGAGTTATGTGCAACTTCTTGATTCCCAGCATTTTACAAGCTTCTGAGAATAATTTCGATACAAAATTGGAACCATTGTCGGTTATCAAAACCTTAGGTATGTTGTACCGTGCTATTATTTCATCAAAGAATGCCTTGGCCACCGTACTTGCTTCAGCATCGGGTATAGCCACGCACGCCATATACTTTGAGAAATCATCTTGGAACGTCAATATGTACTTGTTTCCCGAAACTGTCTCAGGTAAAATACCTACAATATCCATATGAACTTTATCAAATGGTTGTTTTGGTGTGTCAGTTAACACCATTGGCATCTTTGTTAGCCTTGAACTTTTATTGGCCTGACATTTTGGACAGCTCTTTATATATTTTTTAATGTCCTTGAGCATACCTTTCCATCCGTATATTCCCCTAATTCTGTCATGGGTTTTCCAGAACCCCTGGTGTCCTCCTAGAGGCGAATCATGGAAACCCTTTAACACAGCCTGGGTATCCTTTATATCCTCCAGCCATTCCACACTGCTGGCTCTTTGTTCGTGGGCATCTTCACCCGTCTTGCTAACATCTCTTGTAGCATCAATTTGATCCTCTTGCATTCTCGCGGCCTTCTCCTTATCTGACCGTGCTTTGCACCTCTTTTCCTCTTTTTCACAGGTTTGTATATGATTTCAAAATCATACTCAGACAATTTGTGTCTGAACCTGGCTAGCCTAGACGTTTGGTCTTTCAAATTGGCTATGCCTCTCAACGGCTGGTGATCAGTATATATCTTAAATGGGCGTCCTAGCAGATATGCCCCAAAATTCTTCGTAGCCCATACTATGGCTAGAAATTCCTTTTCTATTGTGGAGTATCTTTTCTCCGTATCGCTAAGCGCTCTGCTTGCGAATGCTATTGGTCGGTCATTACCGACTGCCCCTTGTGACAATACTGCACCTAATGCTTCATTGCTAGCATCAGTGGTCAACAAAAAAGTTTGCTCAAAGTCGGGGTACGCCAAAATTGGTGGCGAGCTAATTATTTCCCTTAGCCTCTCGAATGCTTGCTGATATCTCTCTGTCCATTCGAACTTTGCTTCTTTTCGTAGCAACTTATTAATTGGCAACGCAATTCCGGCTAGTCCTTCCACGAAATTTCTATAATAGTTCACTAGTCCTAGGAATGCTTGCACTTCCTTTCTATTTCTTGGAACCGCTAAATTTTTAACGCATTCCACCTTCTGCGGGTCAGGCAGTGCTCCTGCCTCTGAGCAACGATGGCCTAAATAAACCACCTCTCTTCGGAAAAATTGACACTTCTCCGTGTTCAATTTCAAATTGTGTTCTCGTAATTTCTGGAGCACCTTGCACAAGCGTTGCGAATGCTGCTGCAAGTTCTTCCCATAAATCACAATATCATCGAGATAAACAAAACAATCTAACCCTTGCAAGCCTGTTAGCACATGGTTCATTAGCCGTTGGAAGGTAGCCGGTGCTCCTGTTAATCCAAACGGCATTCTGTTAAACTCATAATGCCCTAAACCGGTGCTGAGCGCGGTTTTCTGCTTATCTTGGGTATCCACCAGAACTTGGTGGTAGCCACTCGCTAAATCAAGCGTAGAAAAATATCTACTATGCCCCAATTGATCCAGAATCTCTTCTATCCTTGGTATCGGGAACACTTGCTTGATAGTGGCGTCGTTCAATTTCCTAAAATCGACGACCATTCTCCACTTCTTCTGACCCTGAGCACCTAACTTCTTTGGCACCAAAATTATTGGTGAATTCCAAGGCGAGATACTCGGTGAAATTATGTTATCCTTTAACATTCCTTCCACTTGCCTATTTACCTCATCTTTGTGAGCTTGCAGCAATCTGTACTGTTTCTGGTTAATTGGTGCTTGATCCACTCTAGTAGGTATTTCATGCTCTACCTCTGGTGTATATGTCAACTGGTCTCCTTCCAGCAAAAATATGTCATGGAATGACGTACAAATGGCGTCTATTGATGCCTTCTCTTCTGAATTCACGCTTGGGTCTAACTTCAGGGATTCTAGCACCCTCTCCATTCTTTTTCTTATATCTACCTGCTTAATCTGATTCACCGATCTATAATTCGGTTCCTTAAAATTATCATAACTAGTGAACTTAGACCTAAAATCCTCTACCATCAGGTAGTCCTTTTCTGAGGCGTTGAGTACGCAAGCGTACACCTTACCCTTGTCAACGTGCGTTATGGTTTCTCCCATATATACGCCCTCCGCTAGCTGCTGCTTGTGCAAAACAACAGTCCTAAGTTTCGTATTTACATGCATAGTAACTACTCTGGTTGACCTTCCGTTTACTACCTCCATATCACACTTCTTAACCCTAGTCACGGTTCCTTCCTGCCATGACATTAATGGAAAAGTAAGGATTCTTTGCTAGTTATCGTATAATGATAACTGCTTGTCGAGCGCATCCAGTATGGTGCGTTCCCAAAGATTATCGCGGCCAATTATCCCATCAGCCGGGATACCTTTCCTATCCACTTCCACTGCGTGCACTCTAAAACTCATACCCTTAACTCCACTGTGCCCTATTCTGAGCGGCTCCAATGTCCTAATGCACCCTCCAAACGCTCCGTTAAGCGTTTTTAAGTCCATTTGATTAATGTCTAGCCCCTTCCGTAAAACACTAGATTTTACGAGGCTAGTGTCCGCCCCTGAATCTACTAATAGCACTAGCTTTCCACTAGTTGCTTCCTTGCAGGGTATCTCGATGAAGGCATCACCTATCCTGCTCATAACGATACAACTTCCTTTTGTTCCCAACATGGACGCGTATCCACTTCCTAACTCTTCGCGATATTGAAAAGCCTCTTGCTCCTCCTTCTCCTGGACTGTAGTTCCTACATTACTAGTCCCACGTACTTCCGGCCTAATTATTACCTCCTTTCTTTTGGCTTTCCAGTCTATTGGCCTAGACTGGGCCGCTGGAAGTTTCCCTGGTTCCTTTGTTGGGATTGTCTATCCCTGCATTCCGCTAACCGATGTCCCATTCGTCCACATAAGAAACATCTCAACCCCTGTTTGATGTTGCTTAGCCTTGCTTCACTTCTGGAATTCCAATTTGGTCGCTGCTGACCACTCCCAGTTTTGAAAGGATTTCTTCCTTGGTAAATTCCTTCTGCTGAATTAACTCTGGGACTACTGAAGTTACCCCTGCTGTCCCTCAAGGGTGGAACCGGGCGCCTCGTAGCTGGCTGCCTTCTATTCTGATTCCATTCCGTGCCTCCTTGGCACTGTCTACTTGCCTCATAACCATATGTTTGGCACTCCATACAGTAGGGCGTCTTTTTGCGTGTAATGCACTCATCCCTTGTATGACCTTGCTTAAGGCAGAACGAACATGTGGGTGCCCTCTGTACAAACCCCCTGTACGGATTTCTCGGATTCGCGGCTCTGCTGTCGGAGACACCGGGATTATATGCTCCTCTGTATATGTTTGGGACGTAATTACTTCCATCTCTGTTCACGACAGCGGCGGTGAACATGTCCTGTCTATTTCCCAACCTGTGTACCTCGCCTAACCCAGCCGTACTCCGTTCCACGAGAACTTCCTCCAGAGATCCTGTTCTGCTATTCAGCATATGAATCTTTAGAACGGAGTTGCGGAGCCCCACCACGAAAGTTGTCAACACCGACTCGTCAACTTCGTGTAATAACGCTGTATCTCCAATGCCATTGTACTTATTCCTGATTATTTCCTGGGCCATCATCTGAAGTGACTCTAAACGCCTGGCAAAGGCACGTGTGTCTTCACTTGCCAGCTGCTTCCCGATTCTTATTTCTTGGGTTATGTCCTCCAAAGTTCTCTCCTTCAGATAAGTTCTCTTTAAAAGACTGTAAAGCTCGTCCACACTGGCGAATTGCTTTGGCAACACAAGGTTATACGCGTCTCCAAATAACCTTTGCTTAACACAGTCGAAGAAATCCTGCAACTCATCAGGGCTTATGCTTCGCTTTGCAAGCTCACAACCTTGAATGAATCTGTGAACTTCTGACCGTAAATCTTCTGAAGCTGCACCAGTAAATACAGGTACTAGCCTGGCCACTGTCTTTGAAATCTCCTCTACACCCATTTTGCGTATTTTTGTTTTACTTATGACCGGTAAAACTTGAGCGCTATCTTTATGAGTGGTTCCTAGCTTCACTTCTCCCGGATCTGAGAGGTAATTGACCAACGACGGACTCAAACTAATTAGTCTTCGATCGTTTGTTCGTACAGGCGAAATACTATCCACAGTATTGGGACTTTCCTGTACCGTTACTGCTTCTGGCTCCTTTGGCGGATATCCCTTATTTTTATTAGTTATCGGACTTCCTGGAGAAAAAGGCTTGACACCGATTTCAGATGCGCCAAACAAAAATCCCGCTTCCCTCTCTTCACTCAATACTAATCTGGGCTTTACCACTCGGTTTATCCCTTCTGGTGTTAGATACTCCGGCCAGCGCACTTCCGGTGGCAATGTCAATACCGTCTGTGTAAAGCCAGCCGATGCTGATTTTGATCTCTCCCTATTCAGTGAGGCCCTATTGGTCGCCCGTCCTCTTTTCAATTCCGCACACTCCTTTTCCAACAGCGATGCTGCTTCCTCTGTCTCCGTCAATCTCCGAGAAAGTTCCTTTACCCTATTCTCGAGATAGTCTTTTTCTGCTCTCAAATCTTCTTTTTTCTCATGAGATTTGAACAACTTTTCTTCTGTCCTTTTTTGGATTGCCGTCAAGGCTTGTTCCGCTACTTCTAATGGTGACACAGCTCCTTCGGCGTTCGCCTGCTTCCACAATTCCTGAGCTTCCTCCCTGCTCGTACTCGCTTCGAACTGGTCAACTAATTTCCCAGTAAACAGCTCCACCTTTGACTGCATTGATTTCAATCTGTTCCTTACTTCCTCGTCTGGCGAAAGCAAACTCACAGTTTGTTGTCCTAATTCCTCTAATTCAGAATTAAATGTATCTGCCCATTCGTTGACCAAACTATTTATGTAGTCTGCATAATTTTCCGCAAAATATATTCCTTTGCCGTAATCAACTGCGTGAGGCAGTAACAGCCCGTGATTATTGTTGAACTCTCTCCCCAGATTTTGCAACTGTGTTATTCGCTTGCGGTAATACACGTTGTCCTTACGTAACCTGCCGTCTTTCTTAAAGGTACGGACCAGTTTTTCAATCGCTTCGCCAATTTGCTCCTGCATCAGCAGTAATCCTTGCGCTTCCTTCGTCATATCCCAAATGCCAGAACAGATGGCGTATCCCAATTACAAATAAAAATCCAATAATTGTTAAAACTTGTTACAATATTTTATTGTATCTTACTTAATGATTCAAAACAGAGTTATTAAAAAAAACATTCCACCGCAAATTCTATCTTTATATACATATTCTGCTATACTTGTTTTCCATCACAAAGTTCCGCTGTCTACCGGCGTCCATTAAGTCCTTCCATCAATTGGTTCTTGACTTCCTCATAGATACTCCTCATATCCAATCACCAACTTTAATACTCCCAAAAATCCTCCCAATGCGCAAAAACCGAAATTGGATTTACAGGCAAAAAATGTCTTGATTCATTCCCGGAAATTTGAATCCATATTTAAAAATAAACCCGTAACGTATGCGACACGTAATAATAGCATTGAAAGTTCTTTTCAACATAGCTACGCAAATTTTAGTTTCCGAACTACAAATACTTTGAAACAACAACACGTGTTGTCTGCACCTCTTGAAATATTTTCACCTAATACCCTAAGCTCAAAATGCCAAATATTTAAATCAAATGTTCTATGTTTGTTTTCAAACAATATAAATTTAGAATATCTGAATTTAAACAATATAAAAATAATTTAAATGTCTCCAATATAGATGACATGGCTTAATAAACAATATAAATGTCCCTCACGACAAACAAACTCAAATCCCCTACAAAAAAAATCCTCACAGCTAGGACGAACATACATAGACCGTCCGATCATACTGACGGCTTATGGTTGCCATTCAAAGCTGCGCGCCTGTATGTTGCAACTTCTTTGACCAGCGCTACGGCGCCTTCAGGGTCGCAGAAGTATCTACTTAGATTACGCTAATATACACTCTACTCACCAAAATGTTTTTCGATGACATCTTTTTCATTTGATTTTTGTTGCAGGATTCTTCCCTGCTACAGGCTTCCTTGCCCTGGGATTCCTCCTGTAGGTCCTTAAGACCGGCTGCGCCAAATTGTTGGGGTTGTGTCCTTGTTGTCCTCGGGACGCCCTTCTGCTGTGCGCGTGTGGCTGAAAACCCTAAATCACTCTTTGGAAAAATCACTACATTACACTTTTAGTTTTTAAATCACAAGCCATTTATTCTTAGAATATTAACTCTTATATACTATTTACAATTCACAATTACAATACAAAAAGTGACCTTTCTGGTGTTCCAGTTTCGCACCTGTTAATTGGTGTCAGTTGGTCAAGCCAACTGACCTACGCCATTCTGAAATTTTGATGGTGCATTCTAACTTTCAATGCCCTTCGGTGGCTCGACTACGAAACTGTAGCACCCTAAAAGTTTACATAATAAATATTACATAGGTGATATTAATTCTAAATACTCGCACCCTAAAAATATGTGCTTTCGTAAGTAACTTTAACACATGCTAATCACACAGAATGTGTGGCATCTGTTAGGAGTCGATGATGTGAGACACTACGCGCAGGCAGCTTGATTCTAACTCACAACAAATTCTAACAAAAGTTAAAATTTCAAAATGGTATAAGAATTATTGAATAATTTCGCTAAGAAATATTTGGACAGGCAGACGTTCACATCATCTTATTTGCTACAAGATATATATATATATATATATATATATATATATATATATATATATATATATATATATATATGTGATAATATGATATGTGATAAGTAATAAAAAAATAAAATTTAAGGAAATGTAAGTATATATTTGGCTGCTTGCGTGCTCAACGTAGCGTTGCCAATAAAAGACAGAAATATTTGTTATATCGTATATATAATATATGATAAAAATACGTTCCTGCGAATTTATTTGTTATATCGTACATATAATATATGATGGAATACGTTTCTGCAAATTTCTAGAGATTGTGTTAAGTCCAGTAATTAATATAACGTTTAATTGCACAAAACGCTCTATAACACGTCACCACAGCTTCAGCACAGAAAGAGAAAGAAGGTTGGATGAAAGGCCGGAAACACGAAGTGTGTTGTTCAGCAGCCAACACAGGCTATTTCCGGTTGCCCATAAACACGCTGTGCGACAGCGACAGCGTGTTAATAGATGGCGCGCGGAACTAACGCCTGCTTGCGTTGGCGTACCCGACAACTGGGTGGGGGTAGTGGTGTCGCCACAGGTATTCCTCCACCAGTGATCGGCGCAGGAGGCGCGGAGAACGATACCCGTTTCGTCGGTCGACTCCCCGGCTGTGGTGAGGGTTGGTCCCCTGAGCGGGGCGGTGGTTGACTCCTCAGATGACTCCTTGGATGGATCGCTGGCGGGTCATTTGTCGCTAACGATGACGACGATTGCGGCGATGGCGATCGGGTTAGCGATGGTGATCGGGATGCCTGCAGCGATGGCGACGATGTTGAGTCACTCACCTCGAGGTGGGCCGGCTTCAAGCAGTCCGTAGAGATGGCTTTCTCAACGCCGTTCAAGTCGATGATGAAACTCTTGTCGTTAACGGCGAATTACCTTATGGGGGCCCGTATATGGCGGCTCGAGTGGCCTCCGGATTTTGTCCAGCTTGCAGAATACGTGCGTGCAGGTGCGCAATTCTTTGAAGACGAACGGCTTCTGTCTCGAGTGGTTGGACGCTGGTACTGGCCTGATCGCTTTTACCAGCTTGCGCACCTGTTCGACGAAAACCGGTTAGGTGGTAGGGTCGTTCTGTTGTCCGAAGAATTCCCCCGGCAGGCGGAGTTGGGTGCCGAAGAGCATCTCGGCTGGAGTTGCTTTGCAGTCCTCTCTGTACGCCTCCCCAATAACACTGTTGGCAATGCGTCTGGCCATGGTGTGTCTGGACTGCACATCAAGGCCGCTTTTAGTGTGCGGAGTAGTCTCTCCACCATGCCGTTTGACTGTGGGTGGTAAGGCGTTGTGTGAACATGGTTAGCACCCGTAATTTTCGCGAGAGCCATGAATAGCTCCCCCTCGAATTGACCCCCCTGGTCCGAGGTGATGGTGAGTGGCGTGCCGAAAGTGCAGACCCAACTGTGGAAGAACGCTCGTGCGACGGTCACAGCTCGAATGTCCGGGAGTGGGACAGCCACCGGCCACCAGGAAAAGCGGTCGATGATGGTCAGGCAGTGCGACAGTCTTCTCACCAGTGGAAGCTTGATTAGGTCAACATGAACGTGGCAGAACCTGTCATCTGTCTTCCCGAAGCTTTGCAGCTCGGCGCGATTGTGGCGATGGACCTTCGCGCGTTGGCATGGTTGGCATTCACGGGCCCAGCGGAGCGCGTCTTTGCGCATGCTTGGCCAGAAGTATTTCGCCACCAGACGTTTCGCCGTTGCGCGACCACTCGGGTGGGATGATCCGTATAGGATGCCAAACGCCGCTCGACGGAGGTTGGGTGGCAAATAGGGCCGGGTCGCCCCATCGGTAACCAGACAGTAGATCTCGCTATCGTTGAAAGCGAGGCGATCCAGTTGGATACGCGGGTTCTTCAGCAGGTGAGGCAGCTGTACGTCAGAGGCTTGCTCCAGGCTGATAGTGGCTTCGTCGAGGATGGAAGGCATCGAGACCGTACAGGTTCGTGAAAGTGCGCCTGCCACAACGTTTTCTCCCCCGGGAACGTACACAAATCGTGCGTTGAACTGGAGGACGTAGTCGAGGTGCCGGCTCTGTTTCGGCGTTGCCTTGTCCGAGCGTTGGTGTGCGCCGAAGGCGAGCGGCTTGTGGTTCGTGTGGATTGTGAAGACGTGTGCCTCCAGGATCCTCCTGAAGAGTCTGACTGCAGCATACACCGCGAGCAATAAATAAATAAATATATATATATATATATATATATATATATAAATATATATATATATATATATATATATATATATATAAATATATATATATATATATTTATATATATATATATATATATATATATATATATATATATATATATATATATATATTTATAATAGTTTTGCATTTTGACTATATATATCTATGTCCTTATACATTTTCTGTGTGAAATGAATTATAAACGAATTGTGAATGAAGCTGAAAAAATTCCTGCCGGTATTCATGTGTGGTTAGAAAGTCATCAGCTGTTTTGTAAGTATCCTAAATGCATTCGTAGCCAACTTCATGTAAGAAAATAAAGTGGAACTTTGAACATTTTTTGGTATTTAACCCTACGTCTCCACGGGCAATTTTTGATGGCATGCCGTTGGCAATTTCAAGCAAATTGCCAATGGAGACTGCACAAGGTGAATTTACTTACATGGTGGCTGCAAGAACAAATTTTTTTGTACCAACTTTCCCTCAATAGCTGTCAAATTTGAAGTTAGAGAAAATTGCGATCAAAACAAATATGCAAACAATTACAAATAGAGTTTTTAATCGAGTGAATAAGAGGTTTTTAATTGTTATTTTTTTAAAGTTGAACATTGAACATAGGGGACTATTTAACCATTAAATATATTTTATATGAATTGTGTGCCACTTTAAGCAGCTCTTATGTATTCCTCCATTCCTCTCAATTTCGTTTATTTTGATTGCACATTGCTTATGTTTGACAATTCCGGAGGTACGAAATTCACCTTGCAGCCACCCTGTAACTAAATTCACCTTGAGACTGCGAATTGCTTCAAGTTGGCAATTTATGTTATGAAATATTTTATGCCACAAATTGCCAACGTGCTGTGTTGCAATCAGTTGTCATTTTGTTTGTTTAACAGCCTTTTTTCATTTTTTCGTGACGCTCACAGTGGCAGCATCGTCGAACATTTCAGTTTTACTGCGTCTATTAAATTAATTTAAGCGCTAAAATGTATGGAGACTGTGCATTTGCATTCTTTGTAAAAATGGATTCACCAAGAATTTAGGTTTCCTTCTTTTGTCCTCTTTATCGCATAAATAAAAAAATTTTTCAAGCGCGGGCACAGCGAACTAGATTGCTTGACGACATTTTCAAACTGACGATGCCATAACATCGAAATGCCAACCATTGCAATTAAATTTGACAGATGTTATGCCATCAAAAATTGCCCGTGGAGACGTGGGGTAACAATATTTATATTACTTTTTCATTATAGATATTGGTGCTATCTCGGGAAACGGTTGCTGGGAGAGACGGAAAAAAGCATTATAAACAAAGCATAAATCACAATATATCTTCCATCTAGGCCCTCATAGGAAATGTATAGCATTTCTTCCACCCTATGCAATTTAGAATGCACTGCATCACGCATGATTGTTGTTTTTAAATCAAAACTTTTAATTTATATATTAATCCAAATAAGCATGGACTAATTGTATTTTACCTATCCAATAAATAACAAAATTAAGATTTAAAACGTATTTTTTCACTTTTATAAACCTTTTCATTTTTTCCACTGCCAAAACAATTTTCAACGATTCCCAAATGTCAAAATAAAGTGAAGTTGGGCATAGATAACAAAAAGGTGAATCCACTCAAAATCGTGGTGTGTCCGCTTAGACGCTAGCCTAATAATATTTTCTAATACAAATAAATGCTCGAATATAAGGGGTGGGGCTCCCTTGTCTTCAATCTGTCGGAGGACTGTTTCTTTTACCAGGCGAGTTGTCATTTTTCATTAAAATTTTCCTTACATCTACTGAGACTCCGCCTCTCAGTCATCTCATCAGTGCTACGATGATCTGTTCAACAGACCACGGCCACGATGAGATAGCTGGCTTCATCTCACATTTAGCCTCCCCCTCTTGTCGTTGCAGTTGGCGTTACGCATTGGCACGTCAAGTCAGCGGCAAGAGTGGAGCACATTAACTAAACACCAAAACTAAACTACAAAATGCTTCACTACAAAATCACAATACATCACAAGGAAAATTTTAATTTACATTTCTATTATTTTTATTTGGGCGCCATTAATGTTACCTCACCACTCAAATGATGCAGTGTGGTGGCCACGGCTAGCTCGCAGCAATGGTCGTGGTCCTTAACCGGCCACACTGCATCGGGTGGGACAACACTACAAAAAAAAACTTCAACTCACCATTTTTCCTAGCATCCTCCATATTGTCCGCCTTAGCCTAACATTTTTAACATAAAATTAAACATACTAAACATTCTACTTGCACTTAAATAAATAACATACATATACGCGTATACTTAATAATACATACATACATACACGCGCATACTTAATAATACATACATACACGCGTATACTTAATAAATATATACTTATCTCTAGGGGGCGGGCGGCAGCCTCCTTTTTCCTCCGATGCTCGAATGGGATGGGCCGGAAACAATCAGTTATCCCTCTTATGGGATGGGCCGGAAACAAGCGGTTATGGATCTATTCAGCACACTCAATAATCAAGGTAAACTTTCTAACGCCAACTCTTTAAACTAAACTAACACTTTAAATTGATTCAAAATTTTAACGTTTATTTTCTACACATATACATTGTAATTGAATTCAAAATTTTTTGGAATCTTTTACACTTTAAATATATCCGAATAAATAACAGGACCACGGACGAGACGAGAGACTATCCATACAAAATCCGACACGAAATGCAAATAAAAAAAATCTTAATTTTTTCGCTCCAAAAATCCTCCACAGTAAAACACAAAATTCAAACTCGCGCGGCAACCAAAAATTTTCGACACAACTTCCTTCCTAAACACTTAACACCTTATCGCCCCGTTTTTTTTCTACCACTGCCTTATATGATTTTTTTCCTCTCTCCTGAAACCGTATCTTCTCCATTTCCTCGGCCTCTTCCGCTATTCCATCAGTGACCGCTCTAGCGGTCGAGTCGGTCAGTCACCTTTCTTTGGAATTTCTACTATTCTGAGGCAGCGCCATCTGTACCTCAGAATCGTCTGGTAGGTTTTAGCCTGGCCGCATTCACTAGTAAAGCGGACAAGTGGAAAGAACAAAAGAAGGAGAGAAGCAAAACAAACATATAGACGGTAGACGCCAAAAACAACGATCGCAACAAAACACACGGGTTGCCAGGAGCACTATAAACTCCGCCGGAACACGGATGGAAGCGTCGATCAGCACTTAAAGCTCTACCCTGAGCTAGCCGGGCAACTATACCTACATATACCTAAACATATAAACTAATAATACTTCCTTTACAGAACCACCACACTGATGATGATTACGGATCCCAACACCTAATTGCACGGTAATTATTCACAACACAAAATTTCTTAATTTAACCCTATATCTATCTTGTCTTCTCAGCCATTCGACTCGAAGAATCACCTTCACCACTCTACTCACTAATAAACGCTAACCTACACACCTATACTCTATCGTATAAACAGGAACATTTTTTATTTATTTTACCTTAAAAAAACACATAGTAATCAATTCTAATTTCAGATTTTTAACTCAGATTACCTCTAGACCAACGAAGCTGATTTTGGGAGTAAGTTCTTTTCTATGTATTATATAATCCATAAGTTCCCTATAATTAACTTTCCTCCACCTCCTTACTAACTATTGCTACCTCACGTAATACAGGCGCCAACGTGAGCTACGCCCACAACCCCGAGATTAAGAGTCGCGTGCTCTTACCGGTTTAGATTCCTACTATTGTTTTATGTCCTTGGCATGGAACACTCCTACCGGTTTCCCTCGTAAATCTTCTAATAGGTATAGACAATTCCCCAGGGGCTTCACCACTCGACACTTTACAAATTTTCTGCAAAATTTTGCATTCACATTCCGTGAAAAATCACTCAAAGAAAAATTACGTCGAAAGACTTCCTGGCCCGGAGTAAATTTAATTCGCCTAGCTCGCTTGTTGTACTGACGCGCTCCCTTTTCGTACGCTAAATGCAACCTTTTCTGCACCTTAGCGCGAATTAACCGTATTCGGTCTTCTCTTGGTAGGCCACTCACTTCTCCTTCCTCTAACGCTCCTAACTTCGTCGCCAACTCATAGTCAATGCCGCTGGTGAACATATTCTGTCCAAATAAGGCAAAATAAGGTGACATTCCTGTCGCTGAGTGAAGTGAACTTCTCAACGCACACTCGATCTCACTCAGGAATAAATCCCAATCGCGGTGGTCCTCCTTCAGGTAAGCCCTTATAGCTGCCAGAACTGACTGATTCACGCGTTCTGCTGCATTAGATTGTGGCGCATAAAAACCCGTTTTCACATGCTTAATCGCATAGGACTCCATCACTTTACTAAATTCCTGACTCACAAACTGTTTTCCATTATCTGAATGTATCGTTTCTGGTACACCAAATTTATGAAAAATTTCTTCAATCAAAAACCTTACTACATTCATTGCCGTGGCCTTGCCCATAGCTTTTAAGAACACGAATTTCGTAAAATGATCCATTACCACCAACACGTACGCGTGGCCCGCCTTGGAGCGTGGATATTTTTCTAAAAAATCTATATAAAGCCGTTGGAATGGCCGTTCGGTGCTGACTTCCATTCTCATAAAAGGTCTAGAAACCTGAGTGCTATGCTTCGTTTCCTTGCAGATCCTGCAATCTCTCACGTAATTCCGCACCTGCACCGCCATACCAGGCCAATAGTAAAACTATCTTACCCGGTACAATGTCTTAGCGACTCCCCCGTGAGCTGACAACTCAGGCTCATGGGCTTTTGATACAACTGTCGACGTTAATGCTTCGGGCACCCATAGCTTCCAACAGGGACCCCTGCCCTCTTCCTCATTAGCCACAGTACGTTTATATATCTTCCCATCACGTACTTGCAAATCCGGGAACTTTCCTATATTCTCTTCAATAGTCTGCTTTCGCTGAACATACTCAGGCGAATCGTATTCCGTAGTGTCCATATCAAGAATATTCAGAGCCACTTCCTCCATCAACCGGGATAGCGTATCGGCCACTACATTTTCACTCCCCTTTCGGTGCTCAATTTGAAAGTCATATGCCTGAAGCTGAAGAGACCACCTGGCTAACCTCCCACTGAAGTCTTTCAATGACATGAGCCATTTTAAGCTAGCATGATCGGTGATCACGGTAAAAGGCATCAGCTCCACATAGGCCCTGAACCGCCGCACCGCTAGAACCGCTGCCAGACACTCCTTCTCTGTCACGCTGTAGTTCAGCTGGCAACTATTCATTTTGTACGAATAGTATGCTATAGGACGTTCATGTCCAGCCTCATCTCTTTGGAAGAGCACCGCCCCAACGCCGTAATGGGACGCATCACACTGGATATAAAACCGTTTCTTAAAATCTGGTTGTGTTAATACGGGTGCTGTGGTGAGAGCCTGCTTCAATTCCGCAAATGCGGTAAGTGCTTCTGGAGTCATCACAAATTTCCCGCTCTTTCGAAGCGTATCGGTCAAAGGCGCCGCTACGTCTGCAAAATTCGCCACGAATCTTCGATACCACCCTGCCGTTCCCAAAAAACTTCTGACCTGCTTTGGTGACTTTGGTACAGTAATTCTATTCAGTGCCAAAATCTTTTCCGGGTCAGTTTTTAACTCCCCATGGCCTATCACAAACCTCAAATATTTTACCTCTTTACAGCAAAACTTCGATTTCTGTAATCCTATTGTTAGATTCGCATCAGACAGACATTTCGCTACTTCTCCTAATAAACGCACATGTGTACTGAAATCTGGGGATATTACTAACAAATCGTCCAGATACACAAATACATTCCCCCGGAGACGTTGCGGAATTACTTTGTCCATCAGCCTGCATAATCTCTGGGCCGCATTGCATAGCCCAAAGGGCATTACCCTAAACTGGTACAGGGGTCTTCCTGGTATGGTAAAGGATGTAAATGCTTTACTCCCCGGGTCCAGTTCAATCTGCCAAAATGCGAACTTGAGATCTATGCTGCTGATGAACACTGCCTCGTCTATGCGACTTAGGATGCCTTCGATATTCTGAATGGGGTATGCATCTTTCACGGTCCGCTCATTCAACTTGCGGGCATCCAAGCACAGCCGATTCTTACCCGGCTTTCTGACTAACGTGACCCGACTGCTCCAAGGGCTCTCACTTTCTTCGATCACCCCTAGCGATAGCATCTGATCTACTTCAGCATACAATAATTTCTGTATCGCCGGAGATACTGGGTAGTAACGGTCCTTTACTGCTTCCGCTCCCTGTTTCAACTGTATGCTGTGTCTTTCTGCCGTTGTTCTACCTAGTCCGTACTCTTCATATGCCCTAAACTCCTTCTTTACTCTAACTAATTGCTCCAGCTGGGTCTCTGACAAATCATACATGTTTGCGGCGTCGTTCTTTCCACTGTTATCCTTGGTATCAGACTCCGCGACTATTTCATCCACTCCAACTATCCCCGGTGCTAGGCTAAACACCCGCCAAAAGTCGACTCCTAAATAAACTTCTTGTTGTAGTGTAGGACACAAAAAAAATGTTATAGCTTTACTCTCCCCGTTAAAATTCACGGGTACGGTTACTCTCCCCACCACATACTGTTTCTGTCCACTAGCTGTATTTACTATGGTCACATAGCTCCGCACTTTCAGCCCCAAGTCACTTACCAGTTTCTTACAATTTCTTCCTAGTATACTCACAGATGCCCCAGTGTCTAGTAGACCTCTGATGCTTTTCCCCTTAATTGCTATTTCCGCAAACGGCCTTTTTTCCTCCCTATCACTTCCTTCCACCGTTTCTGATACTCTCTTCCTTTCCATCCTTCTCCTCCGGTATCGCTCCCGGGCTTTCCTTACTCGATTTGAGACAATTCGGCTCCCCACTCCATTCACCGGTGCGCTACTCCGCAGCCTGTAAACCCCTTCTTTCCGCTCTAAGTCTTCCTCACTCGAAATGGGTTCTCCGCAGGGACTTGTCCGGAACGTGGCGGTCCCTCTTGTTCCACGTTCCTCCCGGGGTTTCCTTTCCTGCAATTAGGACACTCTGGAGTCACTACATTCTCCCTTCCACACCTATAGCAAAATATTTTCCTTTGCCTCGAACTACATTCCCTAAATGTATGCCCAAGCTGTTTACAATTCCAGCATACCACTTGACTCCTACTTGCCGGTTCCCTTACTTGGTTCCTCTCCTCTAACGCACTTCTCCCGGTTACCACTTCTTGTAGATTTTCCCCTACCTCTTCAATTGCCGTGTTGCTCACCTCGCTGACTACTCGACCCGAACCATATTTAAAAGGCGGCTGCACCATCCTAACTTCTCTCTTTTGAAAGAATCTCTCCGCCTCTTGGCATTCATATTTTAGCTGCTCCACGCTATAGCAAGCGATGGGATACACTATCTTCCTTAATCCCTCCCTTAGGTTTCTCTTTATTATCTTGATTAGGTCAAATTCCGACACAGGGTAAGTCATTCGTGCTCGGAGCTTCATTACTTCAAAAAAAAAGAGTCCAAGCTCTCGCCTGGTAGTTGCCTCCTTTCCGACAACTCCCGCAATAACTCAAATTCACTCTGGTTTGAGCGAAACTGCCTTAGCATAGCGTTCCGAAGCGCTGGCCACGCCCTGACGTCGGTTGTCCGTACGCATAGCCAGTACCACTCTATTGCTGCCCCACGCAACAGTACATGAAATTCCTTCATTACTGCTGGCCAAGGAACCTCATACTGCGCCTGCAAATGCTCCAACCGGAATATAAATTCTTCTACGAGCAGATTCTCGACTTTTCCATCAAAGAATAAACCCCATTTTTCTAGTCTCACTACCATATGACTCTGTTCTCTCGGAAACTCTCTTCCGTTCCTTCGCCCTATATTACTTCTACTCCCTTACTCCCTGGTTAGAATCTCCGGACCACCCTCTTCCGCCTCCATCCGGTTTGGTGGTTCGCGGCCACTCGTTGGGGCAAGCTGGCTCCTCCATCTGACACTTTCGCGACCTTCCTCTGCGCTACTTAGGGGTTCCCAACCCGACTCCGGTGCGCGGGCATCGCCCCCCGCTCCGATAGCTGTTGCCGTATTGGCCGCACTGCGTCATTAACCATTTTCATCAACTCAATGTGATTCGCTCTTACCGTTTCTTTTAGTTTTTCGGTCTCTACACTTAATGCTACTCGATAGCTATTATGGCTCTCGAGCAACATCAAATTAATTGCCGATCGGTATTCGCTTGGGAGTTCTGATGGCCTCATTTCCCGTTCTGGCCTGGTTTCGTACGCTGCCGTGGCTAACCAGCTATCTTCACTGCCTCTATCCTTCGGCACCGCCCCCGTGCCGCTCCAACCTAGTGGCTCCCCAGCTGCCTTACCTTCCTCACTTCCTCCTTGGGGCGAGTGTTCCACCGGCATAGTTTCCCTGTTTCCCTGTCTTCCTGGAATATCACGGTTTCTATCAAATTCGGCACTTCTTCGGTTTTTTCTTGAACCACTTCTCAAGTGCATCTGACTTATCAGAATAACCCAAATTGATAAGTAACCGAAATAACTTCTGACAAAAAACTTAATACCGGCAACTATGTCTGGAGATCTACACCTGCCACCCTATACCCCAAAAGAATAATACATATTTATACAAAAATTTATCCATATAAATAATCCTTTGTAAATATAGCCAAACTAAATATATTCCAATTTTCAATATACTCGTATATACCTACATATACCATAAATATATTTCTTTACATATATCCTTATATTCACTATGACCGTAATTTACTAATTTTTAGTAATAATAAGTAATAATACCAATCTTAATATTTACTAACAAAAAATATAATATTTTCTAATACAAATAAATGCTCGAATATAAGGGGTGGGGCTCCCTTGTCTTCAATCTGTCGGAGGACTGTTTCTTTTACCAGGCGAGTTGTCATTTTTCATTAAAATTTTCATTACATCTACTGAGACTCCGCCTCTCAGTCATCTCATCAGTGCTACGATGATCTGTTCAACAGACCACGGCCACGATGAGATAGCTGGCTTCATCTCACATTTAGCCTCCCCCTCTTGTCGTTGCAGTTGGCGTTACGCATTGGCACGTCAAGTCAGCGGCAAGAGTGGAGCACATTAACTAAACACCAAAACTAAACTACAAAATGCTTCACTACAAAATCACAATACATCACAAGGAAAATTTTAATTTACATTTCTATTATTTTTATTTGGGCGCCATTAATGTTACCTCACCACTCAAATGATGCAGTGTGGTGGCCACGGCTAGCTCGCAGCAATGGTCGTGGTCCTTAACCGGCCACACTGCATCGGATGGGACAACACTACAAAAAAAAACTTCAACTCACCATTTTTCCTAGCATCCTCCATATTGTCCGCCTTAGCCTAACATTTTTAACATAAAATTAAACATACTAAACATTCTACTTGCACTTAAATAAATAACATACATATACGCGTATACTTAATAATACATACATACATACACGCGCATACTTAATAATACATACATACACGCGTATACTTAATAAATATATACTTATCTCTAGGGGGCGGGGGCAGCCTCCTTTTTCCTCCGATGCTCGAATGGGATGGGCCGGAAAAAATCAGTTATCCCTCTTATGGGATGGGCCGGAAACAAGCGGTTATGGATCTATTCAGCACTCTCGATAATCAAGGTAAACTTTTTAACGCCAACTCTTTAAACTAAACTAACACTTTAAATTGATTCAAAATTTTAACGTTTATTTTCTACACATATACATTGTAATTGAATTCAAAATTTTTTGGAATCTTTTACACTTTAAATATATCCGAATAAATAACAGGACCACGGACGAGACGAGAGACTATCCATACAAAATCCGACACGAAATGCAAATAAAAAAAATCTTAATTTTTTCGCTCCAAAAATCCTCCACAGTAAAACACAAAATTCAAACGCGCGCTTCCCATCACGTACTTGCAAATCCGGGAACTTTCCTATATTCTCTTCAATAGTCTGCTTTCGCTGAACATACTCAGGCGAATCGTATTCCGTAGTGTCCATATCAAGAATATTCAGAGCCACTTCCTCCATCAACCGGGATAGCGTATCGGCCACTACATTTTCACTCCCCTTTCGGTGCTCAATTTGAAAGTCATATGCCTGAAGCTGAAGAGACCACCTGGCTAACCTCCCACTGAAGTCTTTCAATGACATGAGCCATTTTAAGCTAGCATGATCGGTGATCACGGTAAAAGGCATCAGCTCCACATAGGCCCTGAACCGCCGCACCGCTAGAACCGCTGCCAGACACTCCTTCTCTGTCACGCTGTAGTTCAGCTGGCAACTATTCATTTTGTACGAATAGTATGCTATAGGACGTTCATGTCCAGCCTCATCTCTTTGGAAGAGCACCGCCCCAACGCCGTAATGGGACGCATCACACTGGATATAAAACCGTTTCTTAAAATCTGGTTGTGCTAATACGGGTGCTGTGGTGAGAGCCTGCTTCAATTCCGCAAATGCGGTAAGTGCTTCTGGAGTCATCACAAATTTCCCGCTCTTTCGAAACGTATCGGTCAAAGGCGCCGCTACGTCTGCAAAATTCGCCACGAATCTTCGATACCACCCTGCCGTTCCCAAAACACTTCTGACCTGCTTTGGTGACTTTGGTACAGTAATTCTATTCAGTGCCAAAATCTTTTCCGGGTCAGTTTAAACTCCCCATGGCCTATCACAAACCTCAAATATTTTACCTCTTTACAGCAAAACTTCGATTTCTGTAATCCTATTGTTAGATTCGCATCAGACAGACATTTCGCTACTTCTCCTAATAAACGCACATGTGTACTGAAATCTGGGGATATTACTAACAAATCGTCCAGATACACAAATACATTCCCCCGGAGACGTTGCGGAATTACTTTGTCCATCAGCCTGCATAATCTCTGGGCCGCATTGCATAGCCCAAAGGGCATTACCCTAAACTGGTACAGGGGTCTTCCTGGTATGGTAAAGGATGTAAATGCTTTACTCCCCGGGTCCAGTTCAATCTGCCAAAATGCGAACTTGAGATCTATGCTGCTGATGAACACTGCCTCGTCTATGCGACTTAGGATGCCTTCGATATTCTGAATGGGGTATGCATCTTTCACGGTCCGCTCATTCAACTGGCGGGCATCCAAGCACAGCCGATTCTTACCCGGCTTTCTGACTAACGTGACCCGACTGCTCCAAGGGCTCTCACTTTCTTCGATCACCCCTAGCGATAGCATCTGATCTACTTCAGCATACAATAATTTCTGTATCGCCGGAGATACTGGGTAGTAACGGTTCTTTACTGCTTCCGCTCCCTGTTTCAACTGTATGCTGTGTCTTTCTGCCGTTGTTCTACCTAGTCCGTACTCTTCATATGCCCTAAACTCCTTCTTTACTCTAACTAATTGCTCCAGCTGGGTCTCTGACAAATCATACATGTTTGCGGCGTCGTTCTTTCCACTGTTATCCTTGGTATCAGACTCCGCGACTATTTCATCCACTCCAACTATCCCCGGTGCTAGGCTAAACACCCGCCAAAAGTCGACTCCTAAATAAACTTCTTGTTGTAGTGTAGGACACAAAAAAAATGTTATAGCTTTACTCTCCCCGTTAAAATTCACGGGTACGGTTACTCTCCCCACCACATACTGTTTCTGTCCACTAGCTGTATTTACTATGGTCACATAGCTCCGCACTTTCAGCCCCAAGTCACTTACCAGTTTCTTACAATTTCTTCCTAGTATACTCACAGATGCCCCAGTGTCTAGTAGACCTCTGATGCTTTTCCCCTTAATTGCTATTTCCGCAAACGGCCTTTTTTCCTCCCTATCACTTCCTTCCACCGTTTCTGATACTCTCTTCCTTTCCATCCTTCTCCTCCGGTATCGCTCCCGGGCTTTCCTTACTCGATTTGAGACAATTCGGCTCCCCACTCCATTCACCGGTGCGCTACTCCGCAGCCTGTAAACCCCTTCTTTCCGCTCTAAGTCTTCCTCACTCGAAATGGGTTCTCCGCAGGGACTTGTCCGGAACGTGGCGGTCCCTCTTGTTCCACGTTCCTCCCGGGGTTTCCTTTCCTGCAATTAGGACACTCTGGAGTCACTACATTCTCCCTTCCACACCTATAGCAAAATATTTTCCTTTGCCTCGAACTACATTCCCTAAATGTATGCCCAAGCTGTTTACAATTCCAGCATACCACTTGACTCCTACTTGCCGGTTCCATTACTTGGTTCCTCTCCTCTAACGCACTTCTCCCGGTTACCACTTCTTGTAGATTTTCCCCTACCTCTTCAATTGCCGTGTTGCTCACCTCGCTGACTACTCGACCCGAACCATATTTAAAAGGCGGCTGCACCATCCTAACTTCTCTCTTTTGAAAGAATCTCTCCGCCTCTTGGCATTCATATTTTAGCTGCTCCACGCTATAGCAAGCGATGGGATACACTATCTTCCTTAATCCCTCCCTTAGGTTTCTCTTTATTATCTTGATTAGGTCAAATTCCGACACAGGGTAAGTCATTCGTGCTCGGAGCTTCATTACTTCAAAAAAAAAGAGTCCAAGCTCTCGCCTGGTAGTTGCCTCCTTTCCGACAACTCCCGCAATAACTCAAATTCACTCTGGTTTGAGCGAAACTGCCTTAGCATAGCGTTCCGAAGCGCTGGCCACGCCCTGACGTCGGTTGTCCGTACGCATAGCCAGTACCACTCTATTGCTGCCCCACGCAACAGTACATGAAATTCCTTCATTACTGCTGGCCAAGGAACCTCATACTGCGCCTGCAAATGCTCCAACCGGAATATAAATTCTTCTACGAGCAGATTCTCGACTTTTCCATCAAAGAATAAACCCCATTTTTCTAGTCTCACTACCATATGACTCTGTTCTCTCGGAAACTCTCTTCCGTTCCTTCGCCCTATATTACTTCTACTCCCTTACTCCCTGGTTAGAATCTCCGGACCACCCTCTTCCGCCTCCATCCGGTTTGGTGGTTCGCGGCCACTCGTTGGGGCAAGCTGGCTCCTCCATCTGACACTTTCGCGACCTTCCTCTGCGCTACTTAGGGGTTCCCAACCCGACTCCGGTGCGCGGGCATCGCCCCCCGCTCCGATAGCTGTTGCCGTATTGGCCGCACTGCGTCATTAACCATTTTCATCAACTCAATGTGATTCGCTCTTACCGTTTCTTTTAGTTTTTCGGTCTCTACACTTAATGCTACTCGATAGCTATTATGGCTCTCGAGCAACATCAAATTAATTGCCGATCGGTATTCGCTTGGGAGTTCTGATGGCCTCATTTCCCGTTCTGGCCTGGTTTCGTACGCTGCCGTGGCTAACCAGCTATCTTCACTGCCTCTATCCTTCGGCACCGCCCCCGTGCCGCTCCAACCTAGTGGCTCCCCAGCTGCCTTACCTTCCTCACTTCCTCCTTGGGGCGAGTGTTCCACCGGCATAGTTTCCCTGTTTCCCTGTCTTCCTGGAATATCACGGTTTCTATCAAATTCGGCACTTCTTCGGTTTTTTCTTGAACCACTTCTCAAGTGCATCTGACTTATCAGAATAACCCAAATTGATAAGTAACCGAAATAACTTCTGACAAAAAACTTAATACCGGCAACTATGTCTGGAGATCTACACCTGCCACCCTATACCCCAAAAGAATAATACATATTTATACAAAAATTTATCCATATAAATAATCCTTTGTAAATATAGCCAAACTAAATATATTCCAATTTTCAATATACTCGTATATACCTACATATACCATAAATATATTTCTTTACATATATCCTTATATTCACTATGACCGTAATTTACTAATTTTTAGTAATAATAAGTAATAATACCAATCTTAATATTTACTAACAAAAAATATAATATTTTCTAATACAAATAAATGCTCGAATATAAGGGGTGGGGCTCCCTTGTCTTCAATCTGTCGGAGGACTGTTTCTTTTACCAGGCGAGTTGTCATTTTTCATTAAAATTTTCCTTACATCTACTGAGACTCCGCCTCTCAGTCATCTCATCAGTGCTACGATGATCTGTTCAACAGACCACGGCCACGATGAGATAGCTGGCTTCATCTCACATTTAGCCTCCCCCTCTTGTCGTTGCAGTTGGCGTTACGCATTGGCACGTCAAGTCAGCGGCAAGAGTGGAGCACATTAACTAAACACCAAAACTAAACTACAAAATGCTTCACTACAAAATCACAATACATCACAAGGAAAATTTTAATTTACATTTCTATTATTTTTATTTGGGCGCCATTAATGTTACCTCACCACTCAAATGATGCAGTGTGGTGGCCACGGCTAGCTCGCAGCAATGGTCGTGGTCCTTAACCGGCCACACTGCATCGGGTGGGACAACACTACAAAAAAAAACTTCAACTCACCATTTTTCCTAGCATCCTCCATATTGTCCGCCTTAGCCTAACATTTTTAACATAAAATTAAACATACTAAACATTCTACTTGCACTTAAATAAATAACATACATATACGCGTATACTTAATAATACATACATACATACACGCGCATACTTAATAATACATACATACACGCGTATACTTAATAAATATATACTTATCTCTAGGGGGCGGGCGGCAGCCTCCTTTTTCCTCCGATGCTCGAATGGGATGGGCCGGAAACAATCAGTTATCCCTCTTATGGGATGGGCCGGAAACAAGCGGTTATGGATCTATTCAGCACACTCAATAATCAAGGTAAACTTTCTAACGCCAACTCTTTAAACTAAACTAACACTTTAAATTGATTCAAAATTTTAACGTTTATTTTCTACACATATACATTGTAATTGAATTCAAAATTTTTTGGAATCTTTTACACTTTAAATATATCCGAATAAATAACAGGACCACGGACGAGACGAGAGACTATCCATACAAAATCCGACACGAAATGCAAATAAAAAAAATCTTAATTTTTTCGCTCCAAAAATCCTCCACAGTAAAACACAAAATTCAAACTCGCGCGGCAACCAAAAATTTTCGACACAACTTCCTTCCTAAACACTTAACACCTTATCGCCCCGTTTTTTTTCTACCACTGCCTTATATGATTTTTTTCCTCTCTCCTGAAACCGTATCTTCTCCATTTCCTCGGCCTCTTCCGCTATTCCATCAGTGACCGCTCTAGCGGTCGAGTCGGTCAGTCACCTTTCTTTGGAATTTCTACTATTCTGAGGCAGCGCCATCTGTACCTCAGAATCGTCTGGTAGGTTTTAGCCTGGCCGCATTCACTAGTAAAGCGGACAAGTGGAAAGAACAAAAGAAGGAGAGAAGCAAAACAAACATATAGACGGTAGACGCCAAAAACAACGATCGCAACAAAACACACGGGTTGCCAGGAGCACTATAAACTCCGCCGGAACACGGATGGAAGCGTCGATCAGCACTTAAAGCTCTACCCTGAGCTAGCCGGGCAACTATACCTACATATACCTAAACATATAAACTAATAATACTTCCTTTACAGAACCACCACACTGATGATGATTACGGATCCCAACACCTAATTGCACGGTAATTATTCACAACACAAAATTTCTTAATTTAACCCTATATCTATCTTGTCTTCTCAGCCATTCGACTCGAAGAATCACCTTCACCACTCTACTCACTAATAAACGCTAACCTACACACCTATACTCTATCGTATAAACAGGAACATTTTTTATTTATTTTACCTTAAAAAAACACATAGTAATCAATTCTAATTTCAGATTTTTAACTCAGATTACCTCTAGACCAACGAAGCTGATTTTGGGAGTAAGTTCTTTTCTATGTATTATATAATCCATAAGTTCCCTATAATTAACTTTCCTCCACCTCCTTACTAACTATTGCTACCTCACGTAATACAGGCGCCAACGTGAGCTACGCCCACAACCCCGAGATTAAGAGTCGCGTGCTCTTACCGGTTTAGATTCCTACTATTGTTTTATGTCCTTGGCATGGAACACTCCTACCGGTTTCCCTCGTAAATCTTCTAATAGGTATAGACAATTCCCCAGGGGCTTCACCACTCGACACTTTACAAATTTTCTGCAAAATTTTGCATTCACATTCCGTGAAAAATCACTCAAAGAAAAATTACGTCGAAAGACTTCCTGGCCCGGAGTAAATTTAATTCGCCTAGCTCGCTTGTTGTACTGACGCGCTCCCTTTTCGTACGCTAAATGCAACCTTTTCTGCACCTTAGCGCGAATTAACCGTATTCGGTCTTCTCTTGGTAGGCCACTCACTTCTCCTTCCTCTAACGCTCCTAACTTCGTCGCCAACTCATAGTCAATGCCGCTGGTGAACATATTCTGTCCAAATAAGGCAAAATAAGGTGACATTCCTGTCGCTGAGTGAAGTGAACTTCTCAACGCACACTCGATCTCACTCAGGAATAAATCCCAATCGCGGTGGTCCTCCTTCAGGTAAGCCCTTATAGCTGCCAGAACTGACTGATTCACGCGTTCTGCTGCATTAGATTGTGGCACATAAAAACCCGTTTTCACATGCTTAATCGCATAGGACTCCATCACTTTACTAAATTCCTGACTCACAAACTGTTTTCCATTATCTGAATGTATCGTTTCTGGTACACCAAATTTATGAAAAATTTCTTCAATCAAAAACCTTACTACATTCATTGCCGTGGCCTTGCCCATAGCTTTTAAGAACACGAATTTCGTAAAATGATCCATTACCACCAACACGTACGCGTGGCCCGCCTTGGAGCGTGGATATTTTTCTAAAAAATCTATATAAAGCCGTTGGAATGGCCGTTCGGTGCTGACTTCCATTCTCATAAAAGGTCTAGAAACCTGAGTGCTATGCTTCGTTTCCTTGCAGATCCTGCAATCTCTCACGTAATTCCGCACCTGCACCGCCATACCAGGCCAATAGTAAAACTATCTTACCCGGTACAATGTCTTAGCGACTCCCCCGTGAGCTGACAACTCAGGCTCATGGGCTTTTGATACAACTGTCGACGTTAATGCTTCGGGCACCCATAGCTTCCAACAGGGACCCCTGCCCTCTTCCTCATTAGCCACAGTACGTTTATATATCTTCCCATCACGTACTTGCAAATCCGGGAACTTTCCTATATTCTCTTCAATAGTCTGCTTTCGCTGAACATACTCAGGCGAATCGTATTCCGTAGTGTCCATATCAAGAATATTCAGAGCCACTTCCTCCATCAACCGGGATAGCGTATCGGCCACTACATTGTCACTCCCCTTTCGGTGCTCAATTTGAAAGTCATATGCCTGAAGCTGAAGAGACCACCTGGCTAACCTCCCACTGAAGTCTTTCAATGACATGAGCCATTTTAAGCTAGCATGATCGGTGATCACGGTAAAAGGCATCAGCTCCACATAGGCCCTGAACCGCCGCACCGCTAGAACCGCTGCCAGACACTCCTTCTCTGTCACGCTGTAGTTCAGCTGGCAACTATTCATTTTGTACGAATAGTATGCTATAGGACGTTCATGTCCAGCCTCATCTCTTTGGAAGAGCACCGCCCCAACGCCGTAATGGGACGCATCACACTGGATATAAAACCGTTTCTTAAAATCTGGTTGTGTTAATACGGGTGCTGTGGTGAGAGCCTGCTTCAATTCCGCAAATGCGGTAAGTGCTTCTGGAGTCATCACAAATTTCCCGCTCTTTCGAAGCGTATCGGTCAAAGGCGCCGCTACGTCTGCAAAATTCGCCACGAATCTTCGATACCACCCTGCCGTTCCCAAAAAACTTCTGACCTGCTTTGGTGACTTTGGTACAGTAATTCTATTCAGTGCCAAAATCTTTTCCGGGTCAGTTTTTAACTCCCCATGGCCTATCACAAACCTCAAATATTTTACCTCTTTACAGCAAAACTTCGATTTCTGTAATCCTATTGTTAGATTCGCATCAGACAGACATTTCGCTACTTCTCCTAATAAACGCACATGTGTACTGAAATCTGGGGATATTACTAACAAATCGTCCAGATACACAAATACATTCCCCCGGAGACGTTGCGGAATTACTTTGTCCATCAGCCTGCATAATCTCTGGGCCGCATTGCATAGCCCAAAGGGCATTACCCTAAACTGGTACAGGGGTCTTCCTGGTATGGTAAAGGATGTAAATGCTTTACTCCCCGGGTCCAGTTCAATCTGCCAAAATGCGAACTTGAGATCTATGCTGCTGATGAACACTGCCTCGTCTATGCGACTTAGGATGCCTTCGATATTCTGAATGGGGTATGCATCTTTCACGGTCCGCTCATTCAACTTGCGGGCATCCAAGCACAGCCGATTCTTACCCGGCTTTCTGACTAACGTGACCCGACTGCTCCAAGGGCTCTCACTTTCTTCGATCACCCCTAGCGATAGCATCTGATCTACTTCAGCATACAATAATTTCTGTATCGCCGGAGATACTGGGTAGTAACGGTCCTTTACTGCTTCCGCTCCCTGTTTCAACTGTATGCTGTGTCTTTCTGCCGTTGTTCTACCTAGTCCGTACTCTTCATATGCCCTAAACTCCTTCTTTACTCTAACTAATTGCTCCAGCTGGGTCTCTGACAAATCATACATGTTTGCGGCGTCGTTCTTTCCACTGTTATCCTTGGTATCAGACTCCGCGACTATTTCATCCACTCCAACTATCCCCGGTGCTAGGCTAAACACCCGCCAAAAGTCGACTCCTAAATAAACTTCTTGTTGTAGTGTAGGACACAAAAAAAATGTTATAGCTTTACTCTCCCCGTTAAAATTCACGGGTACGGTTACTCTCCCCACCACATACTGTTTCTGTCCACTAGCTGTATTTACTATGGTCACATAGCTCCGCACTTTCAGCCCCAAGTCACTTACCAGTTTCTTACAATTTCTTCCTAGTATACTCACAGATGCCCCAGTGTCTAGTAGACCTCTGATGCTTTTCCCCTTAATTGCTATTTCCGCAAACGGCCTTTTTTCCTCCCTATCACTTCCTTCCACCGTTTCTGATACTCTCTTCCTTTCCATCCTTCTCCTCCGGTATCGCTCCCGGGCTTTCCTTACTCGATTTGAGACAATTCGGCTCCCCACTCCATTCACCGGTGCGCTACTCCGCAGCCTGTGAACTCCTTCTTTCCGCTCTAAGTCTTCCTCACTCGAAATGGGTTCTCCGCAGGGACTTGTCCGGAACGTGGCGGTCCCTCTTGTTCCACGTTCCTCCCGGGGTTTCCTTTCCGGCAATTAGGACACTCTGGAGTCACTACATTCTCCCTTCCACACCTATAGCAAAATATTTTCCTTTGCCTCGAACTACATTCCCTAAATGTATGCCCAAGCTGTTTACAATTCCAGCATACCACTTGACTCCTACTTGCCGGTTCCCTTACTTGGTTCCTCTCCTCTAACGCACTTCTCCCGGTTACCACTTCTTGTAGATTTTCCCCTACCTCTTCAATTGCCGTGTTGCTCACCTCGCTGACTACTCGACCCGAACCATATTTAAAAGGCGGCTGCACCATCCTAACTTCTCTCTTTTGAAAGAATCTCTCCGCCTCTTGGCATTCATATTTTAGCTGCTCCACGCTATAGCAAGCGATGGGATACACTATCTTCCTTAATCCCTCCCTTAGGTTTCTCTTTATTATCTTGATTAGGTCAAATTCCGACACAGGGTAAGTCATTCGTGCTCGGAGCTTCATTACTTCAAAAAAAAAGAGTCCAAGCTCTCGCCTGGTAGTTGCCTCCTTTCCGACAATTCCCGCAATAACTCAAATTCACTCTGGTTTGAGCGAAACTGCCTTAGCATAGCGTTCCGAAGCGCTGGCCACGCCCTGACGTCGGTTGTCCGTACGCATAGCCAGTACCACTCTATTGCTGCCCCACGCAACAGTACATGAAATTCCTTCATTACTGCTGGCCTGAGGTTCCTTGGCCTACTGCGCCTGCAAATGCTCCAACCGGAATATAAATTCTTCTACGAGCAGATTCTCGACTTTTCCATCAAAGAATAAACCCCATTTTTCTAGTCTCACTACCATATGACTCTGTTCTCTCGGAAACTCTCTTCCGTTCCTTCGCCCTATATTACTTCTACTCCCTTACTCCCTGGTTAGAATCTCCGGACCACCCTCTTCCGCCTCCATCCGGTTTGGTGGTTCGCGGCCACTCGTTGGGGCAAGCTGGCTCCTCCATCTGACACTTTCGCGACCTTCCTCTGCTCTACTTAGGGGTTCCCAACCCGACTCTGGTGCCGCGGGCATCGCCCCCCGCTCCGATAGCTGTTGCCGTATTGGCCGCACTGCGTCATTAACCATTTTCATCAACTCAATGTGATTCGCTCTTACCGTTTCTTTTAGTTTTTCGGTCTCTACACTTAATGCTACTCGATAGCTATTATGGCTCTCGAGCAACATCAAATTAATTGCCGATCGGTATTCGCTTGGGAATTCTGATGGCCTCATTTCCCGTTCTGGCCTGGTTTCGTACGCTGCCGTGGCTAACCAGCTATCTTCACTGCCTCTATCCTCCGGCACCGCCCCCGTGCCGCTCCAACCTAGTGGCTCCCCAGCTGCCTTACCTTCCTCACTTCCTTCTTGGGGCGAGTGTTCCACCGGCATAGTTTCCCTGTTTCCCTGTCTTCCTGGAATATCACGGTTTCTATCAAATTCGGCACTTCTTCGGTTTTTTCTTGAACCACTTCTCAAGTGCATCTGACTTATCAGAATAACCCAAATTGATAAGTAACCGAAATAACTTCTGACAAAAAACTTAATACCGGCAACTATGTCTGGAGATCTACACCTGCCACCCTATACCCCAAAAGAATAATACATATTTATACAAAAATTTATCCATATAAATAATCCTTTGTAAATATAGCCAAACTAAATATATTCCAATTTTCAATATACTCGTATATACCTACATATACCATAAATATATTTCTTTACATATATCCTTATATTCACTATGACCGTAATTTACTAATTTTTAGTAATAATAAGTAATAATACCAATCTTAATATTTACTAACAAAAAATATAATATTTTCTAATACAAATAAATGCTCGAATATACGGGGTGGGGCTCCCTTGTCTTCAATCTGTCGGAGGACTGTTTCTTTTACCAGGCGAGTTGTCATTTTTCATTAAAATTTTCCTTACATCTACTGAGACTCCGCCTCTCAGTCATCTCATCAGTGCTACGATGATCTGTTCAACAGACCACGGCCACGATGAGATAGCTGGCTTCATCTCACATTTAGCCTCCCCCTCTTGTCGTTGCAGTTGGCGTTACGCATTGGCACGTCAAGTCAGCGGCAAGAGTGGAGCACATTAACTAAACACCAAAACTAAACTACAAAATGCTTCACTACAAAATCACAATACATCACAAGGAAAATTTTAATTTACATTTCTATTATTTTTATTTGGGCGCCATTAATGTTACCTCACCACTCAAATGATGCAGTGTGGTGGCCACGGCTAGCTCGCAGCAATGGTCGTGGTCCTTAACCGGCCACACTGCATCGGGTGGGACAACACTACAAAAAAAAACTTCAACTCACCATTTTTCCTAGCATCCTCCTCTACGACGACAAGCAAGCCCGCCCCATATTGTCCGCCTTAGCCTAACATTTTTAACATAAAATTAAACATACTAAACATTCTACTTGCCCTTAAATAAATAACATACATATACGCGTATACTTAATAATACATACATACATACACGCGCATACTTAATAAATATATACTTATCTCTAGGGGGCGGGCGGCAGCCTCCTTTTTCCTCCGATGCTCGAATGGGATGGGCCGGAAACAATCAGTTATCCCTCTTATGGGATGGGCCGGAAACAAGCGGTTATGGATCTATTCAGCACACTCAATAATCAAGGTAAACTTTCTAACGCCAACTCTTTAAACTAAACTAACACTTTAAATTGATTCAAAATTTTAACGTTTATTTTCTACACATATACATTGTAAATGAATTCAAAATTTTTTGGAATCTTTCACATTTTAAATATATCCGAATAAATAACAGGACCACGGACGAGACGAGAGACTATCCATACAAAATCCGACACGAAATGCAAATAGAAAAATCTTGATTTTTTCGCTCCAAAAATCCTCCACAGTAAAACACAAAATTCAAACGCGCGCGGCAACCAAAAATTTTCGACACAACTTCCTTCCTAAACACTTAACACCTTATCGCCCCGTTTTTTCTCTACGACTGCCTTATATGATTTTTTTCCTCTCTCCTGAAACCGTATCTTCTCCATTTCCTCGGCCTCTTCCGCTATTCCATCAGTGACCGCTCTAGCGGTCGTGTCGGTCAGTCACCTTTCTTTGGAATTTCTACTATTCTGAGGCAGCGCCATCTGTACCTCAGAATCGTCTGGTAGGTTTTAGCCTGGCCGCATTCACTAGTAAAGCGGACAAGTGGAAGGAACAAAAGAAGGAGAGAAGCAAAACAAACATATAGACGGTAGACGCCAAAAACAACGATCGCAACAATATTTATAATAGCTTTGCATTTTGACTTTATATATCTTTGACCTTATACATTTTCTGTGTGAAATGAATTATAAACGAATTGTGAATGAAGCTGAAAAAATTCCTGCCGGTATTCATGTGTGGTTAGAAAGTCATCAGCTGTTTTGTAAGTATCCTAAATGCATTCGTAGCCAACTTCATGTAAGAAAATAAAGTGGAACTTTGAACATTTTTTGGTATTTAACCCTACGTCTCCACGGGCAATTTTTGATGGCATGCCGTTGGCAATTTCAAGCAAATTGCCAATGGAGACTGCCCAAGGTGAATTTACTTACATGGTGGCTGCAAGAACAAATTTTTTTGAACCAACTTTCCCTCAATAGCTGTCAAATTTGAAGTTAGAGAAAAATGCGATCAAAACAAATATGCAAACAATTACAAATAGAGTTTTTAATCGAGTGAATAAGAGGTTTTTAATTGTTATTTTTTTGAAGTTTGAACATTGAACATAGGGGACTATTTAACCATTAAATATATTTTATATAAATTGTGTGCCACTTTAAGCAGCTCTTATGTATTCCTCCATTCCTCTCAATTTCGTTTATTTTGATTGCACATTGCTTATGTTTGACAATTCCGGAGGTACGAAATTCACCTTGCAGCCACCCTGTAAGTAAATTCACCTTGAGACTGCGAATTGCTTCAAGTTGGCAATTTATGTTATGAAATATTTTTGCCACAAATTGCCAACGTGCTGTGTTGCAATCAGTTGTCATTTTGTTTGTTTAACAGCCTTTTTTCATTTTTTCGTGACGCTCACAGTGGCAGCATCGTCGAACATTTCAGTTTTACTGCGTCTATTAAATTAATTTAAGCGCTAAAATGTATGGAGACTGTGCATTTGCATTCTTTGTAAAAATGGATTCACCAAGAATTTAGGTTTCCTTCTTTTGTCCTCTTTATCGCATAAATAAAAAAATTTTTCAAGCGCGGGCACAGCGAACTAGATTGCTTGACGACATTTTCAAACTGACGATGCCATAACATCGAAATGCCAACCATTGCAATTAAATTTGACAGATGTTATGCCATCAAAAATTGCCCGTGGAGACGTGGGGTAACAATATTTATATTACTTTTTCATTATAGATATTGGTGCTATCTCGGGAAACGGTTGCTGGGAGAGACGGAAAAAAGCATTATAAACAAAGCATAAATCACAATATATCTTCCATCTAGGCCCTCATAGGAAATGTATAGCATTTCTTCCACCCTATGCAATTTAGAATGTACTGCATCACGCATGATTGTTGTTTTTAAATCAAAACTTTTAATTTATATATTAATCCAAATAAGCATGGACTAATTGTATTTTACCTATCCAATAAATAACAAAATTAAGATTTAAAACGTTTTTTTATAAAACTTTTCATTTTTTCCACTGCCAAAACAATTTTCAACGATTCCCAAATGTCAAAATAAAGTGAAGTTGGGCATAGATAACAAAAAGGTGAATCCACTCAAAATCGTGGTGTGTCCGCTTAGACGCTAGCCAGAGAATACAGAGAAATGTCTCTTGTCTTGCGCTCACTAACACATGTGCAAAACTGTAGTAGTGTCAAAGAAGATATGTTCTTTGGTAGCAAGAATGATAGAGAAGAAGATTACGCATTGCGCAGGTCCGTTATAATTTTCTTTCTGAGTTTGACATTTCGTCGCTGGGCTGTGACGTCAACATAGCAAAAACTACATAATCGTTTCACACGAACGGCAACGGCTTGACACGGCGATGATAAATATACACAAAACTGCAGAACAAAGTCCCAAAACCAAAACAATATTTAAATTTACGGCGCCGCAGACCGACTCTATATGAAAATTGTCACCAACTAGCCAGAAACTAAAAAAAATTCTCCTGCGCTCGTTTTTGTGTTTTATGTTTTAATTAGATTTCTTATACAATGGAGCGTAGATATACGTACACACACTTTGCAATAAGGCAATAATAATTCAATTTGAACTTTCTGCAGTATCTTATGTAAGTAAGTAGGTATACAAATTTCTTCTGCAAGTGCCAAAAAATCAATTTTCCAAAGATATTAAAAAAGGTCTGTCTCGTCTGTTTTTTCCCACAGAAATTTAAAAAAAAACGAAAAAGATGCAAGCAGAATTGTTTAATTTTTATAAATAAATCTAAAATCCGGAAATTTGTTTCAGGGTAATCCTCAGATAAAAATATACTAATTTTAAATTGGCATTTACTTATTTGTTTTAAAACAGCACTAAGTCTACTGATTACTTCAGACAAACACTATTTAAATTAATGATTTGTAAATGGCATTAATAATGCTAACATATTGTGACTCTAGTAATACTTAACTTATTTGCAGTTACTCAAAAACAATGCTCAAAATTTAGTAACATAATTCCGAATTTTTCCAAAAATATTTTTTTGTCCTTTTATTAATATAACTCTATTTCATACGCATTAGATATAATTATATTAAATATAATTAGATATAATTATAAACAATAAAAAAATAGAAAATACGATAAATAAAAAGGAAAATAATGAATTCATTATTATATATTCTATATTTTTTAAATGTAATAATCATTATTATTTTCATATAAAAATACGTAAATACTTGTATAAATTGTACGTAAATACTTTTTTATCACTTATTTTCTAAACACATTTAATGTTCATGTTTTAAAACTATATACAATGAAATCGAACTATTCATGTACATATACATATAAAAAATTGTAAACGGTGACAATGGCCTATAGGGGAACCGAATACCACAAAAATCGATAACGCGCCAAGTGGCAAACCTCACAGGTGGTGTTGAAAATGCTACACAGACCTACAAATTATTAATTGTGCTTATATAAAAATTTATATCATATACATTTAAGCAGAAATTATGTAAAAAAGTTATTTAATTATATTAGTAAGAAAATCTGTATAATTTAAACCTTATTTATCAAAAATACTCCATTTGTAATTTTCTACTATGCTTTAGGTTTTAAAACTTTTAATAGTAGCTAAGTCCTTTTTACCGTTCATAACGCGGTAAACTCACGTACAATGTAGGTGTTTTTTTTTAAACGTCAGTAAATTTGACCGTTAAGTGTCCCGTCTGTATGGTCTCTGGCACAAACTCTTGTGTTTAGGGAATCGAGTTAAACCAACCACACTTAACATATGCACAACTATAGTAGTGTGGCTGATTTTCTTCAGAACCAATGATAAACAAACCTGTCCATATATCATCTAATGATAAACAAACAGTTTTTTTAACATCAGAAAATTTGACGTTTAAGTGCCGGTTCTCTGTGTTCTCTGGTATTTATTATGGCTGACAAACATGTAAACTTGGTCCGGATTTTAGGTTAAAGTAAATATATATTTGTTTCAATTACATACATATTTCGTTTTTATTACGAAACTAATTCATGTAGTATAAACTACATTGCAAACCTAACAAATAAATTTAATTTAATTAAATAATAATAATTAATTTCAAATTCAAAATTTAAATCCTCCAAATTAAAATAATTAACCTGGCCTATTAAACTTTTTAATTGCAACTGATATTTGATTTCGCAACTATTTTATAACAAACATTTTAGGTCAAACTATTTATTTTTATTTATTTTTAATATATTAGATTATAATTACAAAAAAATAAATTAACGATGTATAATGGAACAGGGTTTTAAATGTGTTTGGTGATGTGCTTTCATGTATTTGTTGATATCTCTGTGGTTTATGTTTTGGTGGTAATGAGAGGCGATATTTTTGCTAGTTTCCACATATGTTTGCAAATTCAATATATTGGAGTGCCCTGGTGTCCACATGATTGTTATGATTGAATTGAGTTTTATAGGAATGTTCCTGATTTGTTTGGGATAATGGTCTTTATTTGAAATGTTTTCTATAGCATGTATGGCTGACAGTGAGTCGGTGCATACGCGGTAACTGTGGTGTTTGCTGTTTCTAATTTGTTGGAGTATTTAAAAATTCCTTTTAGTGCAACGGAAGAGATGGATATGTAGCTAGGGCGAATGCCGGTTTGAATGATTAGCTGCATTCTTGCAGCCCATCAACACTTAGCACAGCTGTTTGTAGAACAGATGTTTACGTATAAAGTGACACATTTTTTAGCGACGCATTCACAAACAAAGTGCGCTGTTTCACTCATCCGATAGGCGGCAAGAATGCACCCATTGTTATTTTGAGTTGTGGCGTAGCCAACTACTGAGTCTTGATGTGATCCATCAGTGAAAATGAATTTATGTTGTTTAAATTTCTTTTTAATTTCATGGAGTTGGTAGGTATTATTTCGTCTATTGAATTTTTTATAGGCGTGTAGGTGTTTGTTTAACAATGTGTTGTTGAATATCTAATAAGCTTGTGATATTGTGTCAGGATTGGGATGATTTGGTATTTTCAATGTTTGGGATATTTGTATGGTACAGTGTGACAGCTGGAATTTTCGGTTGTTTTTATGTTTCTAGTATGGTTTTTAATATGTTGTAGGGGTGTCTTTGTGAAAAGTAGTAAGGTTTTCAAAGTTTTTGCTGTTTATAATAAGAATATCTCGTTGTATTTCCAGTGGAGGTATGTTGGCTTCTTGAAGTAGGTTATTGATTGGAGTGGACGGTAGAGACCCAAGGTTTTATCTTTATTATTGATTATTGTTTTTATTTTCCTTAGGTGGCTGTTGGGTGGCGAAACCAAAAATAGAGAGGTAGAAACAGATTTTTAGTGAGTTTATAATTGATGTAAGTGAGAAGGTGTTGCACTTGTGTGGGCGGGCGAGACTTTTTATTATATCTAGTTCTTTTATGATTTGGGAAGGGTTTCTAGTTATGTTTGCTAGTGAATTGAATATTATACCAAATATTTTCAAATTATTTACTGATTGAATATTAATGTTGCCTGTTGAAGTTGTTAGTCTGCAGTTTTTTTCCTGCAGATGTGTAAATGGTTGGTTTTAGTGGTGTATAGTTTGACTCCTGAGTATTCACATCATTGGTTTATGTTGGGAGGCTTTTTTTATTGAGAGGTATAAGGCTGAAGTTGTCTGCATATGCGTACAATTTTATTTCTTTATGTAGAGTTATTATGGTACATACTTTGTTGTAAACGATGAGAAATAGTATAACTGAGAGGGGAGAGCCCTGGGGGATGTCATTATAAAGTGGAAGTTGATTTGAATTTTGTTTGCTGATTTTGACTGTTATTCTCCTGTTTGTCATGGAATTGTTTATATAATTGACAATTTTAGGTCCTACCTGTTCGATTATGGTGTGGATCTCTATTTTCTCAAAGGCTTTGTCAAAGTCTAAGGAGTCTTTTTAGTGATAGGGCGTGAGTTGCATGATAGTCTACACAAAGTAGAGTGTCCGAACCCTTCCCGGAATCCCAGTTTTTGGCTGTTAAGCAGTTTGTTAGTTGGGACAACAGTCTGCCTGCTATTATTTTGTCTAAAAGCTTTGCTATGCATGGGTTTAGTGAGATTTGTTGGTAAGAGTTAATGGAAGTTTTGTTTGTGTTTGTTTTTAATATGGGAATTATTAAGCTGCTTTTGTATTGTTGTGAGATATAATTATTTAGTATATGGTTAAAGTATTGTAAAATTCTAGCTTTTATTATTTTTGGTAAGTTTTTAAAGTTTATTGAGAATAGAATGTGGTTCGAGATCGGTGATAAGTTTCCTAATGCCTGGAAAGTTTCAGTAATCTCAATGATCCCGAAACCAGGAAAAGACCTGTCCCAATCGTCATCATATAGATCGATTAGCCTCCTGCCTATCTTATCAAAACTCTTTGAAAGGCTTTTTCTTGCAAAACAAATGCCGCATATAAACGAAAAACGCACTATTCCCACTCACCAATTTGGCTTCCGCGAACACCATAGTACAATAGAGCAGGTTCATCGAATAGTGAATGAGGCAAAAAAACACATTCGACAAAAAGCAATATTGTTCAGCCGTATTTTTAGACGTGGCGCAGGCGTTTGACAAGGTCTGGCACGAGGGGCTTATTTACCAAATCAAAATACTGTTGCACACAAAAGTACACCAAATATTGGAATCGTATCCGAGGGGCAGAAAGTTCAAGGTAAGGTACAATAATGCTTACTCTAAATGCTATGACATCAAAGCTGGCGTACCACAAGGAATCGTGCTAGGTCCGGTGTTGTATCTACTTTATACCTCAGATCTGCCTACCAATAAATACTTAACAACAGCAAATTATGATACGGCTATCCTCAGCATTCATCCAAATTCCAAGTTTCAAAAAAATCGCATCCCGTGACTTAGATGATCATCTGGTCCTAGTAACAAAGTGGTTGGCTGACTGGCAAATTAACGTGAACGAATCAAAAAGTACGCATATTACCTTTACTATAAAAAAAGGTACATGCCCAGCTGTAAAACTAAATAACGTTCCCATTCCGCAAGCAAAGGAGGTGAAGTACCTAGGAATTCATCTTGACTCACGTTTGACCTGGAAGCGCCACATCGAAGCAAAAAAAAAAACAAATGACTTTGAAAGCAAAAAAACACTGGCTCATGCACAAAAATTCCTAGACTACAAAACACTCCTGTACAAAGCCATTATACAACTAATTTGGACTTACGGTAGCCAGTTGTGGGGCGGCGCAAGCAAGTCTAATATAGAATTGATACAAAGAGTACAGTCCAAAATTCTAAGAACTATTACTGGCGCACCTTGGTTAATAAAGAATACCAACATTCACAACGATCTGAACATTCGCTCGTAAAAAGGACGCCAACTTAAAATATGCACAAAAAATCAAAGGGCATCCAAATCATCTAGCTAGAATACTAGCATGTAACAGGGTTCCAAGTCGTCTAAAACGTACGAAATCACCAGCACAACTAACATCGACCCCTTAATCATGTACAAACACTAATATAACATTTATTACAGTAACTAACATATGACATTGTGATTATTAAAAAACACTAAGCATTGGCGAGGTGTATTGTTATTAATTATTTAGTTTGTAAGATATGCTTACTTATTGTTAGTCTAAGCATGAAGATACAATAAATAAATATATAGAGGGGGGAAAAAAGATAGGTGTTGTCTTTTTCCATTATCTGAGCTTTTATAGGTTTTTCAAATTGAAGTTTTGTTGTGGTGATGTTAATTTGTTGTTTTGAGATTATTTTAAGGGCTATTGTGTCATATTCAGGGTGGTTTGTTATTAAGGAGTATTGTATGGAATTATGGGCGAGTACGCAAACTCCTCCATATCTTGTTGTTGAAGAATTGCAGGTGCATATGGAAAAATTAGTTGGGATAGGTATAAAAGTAGTAGTATGGAGGTGGGTTTCCTGTAAGCAGATGATTTTTGGATTGTGTTGTTTGATTAGTTGAGTAACTTCATTATATAATTATTTACGTAATCTCTAATATTCCATTGGACTATTGTTAATGCCATTAGAAAAATTATGCTTAAGATAGAGTTTAAATAGTTTTAAAAATTGTCCATTGCGTCATGCATCGGATCATTATCTGAGTTGGCTTGCATTTTAGTTGTTCTTAGTTTGTTTTGTTTTTGAGCGAGGATAAAAGTCTTCTTGGAGCATTAAGGGGGAGAATTTTTATTTTGTTGTGGTCTAATAATATTGAGGTAAGGTCCTTGTAGTAGAGTCTACTTTTGGATGATGAGGGGAGGTCTCGAGGATTAGTAACTTGGTGTTGTGCTGTAGTGATTTGTCCGGTTGCGTTGTTGCTGTTGGTATTTTGTGGATGTATTGTTATTTCTGCTGCTGTGGATGTTGTATTTGTTGTTGAGTTTGGTGCAGAGATGTGTTTGAAGTTTGATGTAGAATTTGGTTGAGCTGAGTAATTGTTGATGGGAATATTTGTACTGACAATTGCCGTATAGGTTGTGTTTTGATGACAGCCGCTGTAAATATTGAGTTCTGTTTTGTGGTCGACCTTTTCTAGATTCTTTATTGTTTGTAGTTGTGTTTAATGAATATCAGGCATTTTTTGTCCGTTGAGTCGTAATTTATGTGGGGCATAAAATTTGGCATTATAGCATTGTTCTTTGTCTGCTAAATGGTATATTTCACCACAGTTGTCGCATAATTTAATTTTTGTGCGTGTTTTTGTTGTGTGGTTGTATCTAAGACAGTTTTTGCATTTCATTGGGTTGGGTATGTATGGTTTCGTCTACGTTTTTTGAAATTCAATGAAAATGGTATCTTTGAGATTTTTCATATTGAATGTAAGTATGATAAGCCCAGTTTCTGATGCTGTGTCGTCATACTTTTTTAGTATTTTTTGTACCTCAATTACACTTTGTGATTTTAGTGCTTCCAAGTAAGAAGTTATTGCTAGTAGCATCATCATATCTTTATTGTTATACCCCCAATACAGTGTGGCCTGAAAGATCTGGAGAGTGAATACCGCTCCGCCATTAATTTAATATTGCTCGAAAGTCATAGCAGCTGTCAAGTAGCTTTGAATTTAGAGACCGAAAAGATCGAGGAAACGGTTAGGGGAATTCATTTCAATCTGATGAGGCTCATAAAGGATACAGTAAGACCCAAGCAGCAGGCACCAGAGCAGGAAATACGCCCAGCGGCGGTAGAGTTGAGCTATGAGCCCCAAATAGGGTATTAGAAAACCGGGAGAAGATAGGGGAAATGTCAACCAACAGGTTAGAATGGGGAGTAGAGAACCAGGTGGAGTCGTCAGGAGCCCTCACCGGGAGATGATACATATCCTGCCGGAGGACATAGTAATAGAGTTCTGGGGGTCCAAGAGAAGGGATTCACAGTGTGATCAAATTGGATAGGTGGGGGACCACATTTGATGGTAGGAGAGAAAATTTATCCGTAGAGGAGTTTATTTTTATACTAGAGCATTTGCGGCCCAGTATGGGGTGCCGTGGGTGGCCGTCCTAAGAGATTTCCATCAACTTTCAAATGATCAGCGATAGAATGGAATTGCCTATGGGTGCGGACCACCGACGTCGGGGGGTGGCCTGCTCTGAAAAATGCCTTACTACGGCAATTTTGATCGCATTAGAGTGAGTTCGAACTGCTAAGAGGGTTGACAGAGAGGAAGCAGCAGCAGAGGCGAAGCAGGTCAAGGGCACGGCGAGTAGAGGTCCGGTGGTCTGCTGGAATTGCAAGCAGATCAGTCATACCTTTAGAAAAATACTTCTGGACAGCGAAAGCAGTTCTTCTATAGATGTGGAAGGGAAAATGTGGTGACGCCAGAGTGTCCCAATTGCAAAGGGGAGAAACGGCAGACGGAACGCGGCACAGACAGAGCAACCACGTTCCGAGCGAAACCCCATAGAGGAGATTAAGGAGGGAGATTAAGGATCGCGCGTAAGATACAAAACGCTCGGCGCAGTTACTTAGAAAGGAAAAAGACCAGGCGCCAGTGGGCAGAGGCCGTGAGGTGTTGTGAGCGCGTCGATCTGCCCTTCTATGCCAGTGTAGTAACAGCGGAAGAGCAAGTGAAATGCCTATTAGATACTGGCGCAGCAGTCAGTCTTTTGGGAAAGAGGTCCACAGAACTGCTAGAGAGGATATGAGTAGAAACGGGCACGTATGATTACGAGGAAGATAATTCTGCAAGTGACTTACTTAGGCAAATGCAAAACCGTTGTCTTCTACATCTGCCCGACATTAGCGCAAAGGGTATATTTGGATATCGATTTTTGGAGGGTTTTTAGATTGGCTCTTGAGGTAGTAGGGCTGCACGACTTAGACGTAGAAGAAGATACGCAGGAGATAGAAGCAGAGGGACATCATGCATTATCGACGGAACAGCAACAGCAGTTCCAACAAGTGAGGGCTAAATTCATGACGTTTGAGGACCAAGGCTTAATGAAAACGCCCATTGAGAGGCACTCGATTCAGTTAAAAGACAAGGTAGAGCCTCTGAAAGACACTATCTCTGAAAGGCACTATCTCGTGTCACCGGTAGGCATTAACTTCAATCTTACTAACAGGCGTATGAAGCAGAAACGGCTGCACATTGTGGGATAGCAAACAGCTTTCACCGATTGAGAACACTTAATTTCCTGCCAGGCATGGTGGTGCAAGTGAGAAACCATGTGGGAGGGTGTAGAGTGTGCAAGGAAACGAAAAGTTTACAATCAGATCATGCGGCCAGTGATTGGAAAAGAAGTGAAAACGGAAAGACCTTTCCAGAGGTTGTATGTAGATTTCTTGGGAAAATCGGAAAACATCAGTCGGTGCTGATCGCTATTACAGCGTACTTAGAAAGTGATCATGGGGACTGGGATAAGTACGTATCTGAAATCCAGTATGCGTTGAGAGTTTCAGTGTAATCAGCGACGGGATTGTCGCCTTATTTTGCCTATTTGGACAAAATGTGTTCAAAGTTGGCGCAAAAATAAAGATTATTAGAAAAAGGGAAATCTGTGGTATGCCGCGGGAGCGCTAAATTCGGCTGATTCGCGAGAAGATCTAGGGCGAATTACATGAGACATATAAAAGTGGAGCGCGGCAGTACAACGGGCTCGGCGAATTAGTTTTACTCCGTGGCATGAAGTATGCATACGTAATTTTATACTAAGCGATTTTTAGCGGAATGTTAAGCTAAATTTTGTCGAAAGTTTGTGAAATGCCGAGTGGTGAAGGTCTTGGGGAATTCTCTATTCCTACTGGATGATTTGCTTGGAGTTTCACGCGAAGGACTTAAAGTAATAAAAAAAACATACGAGGAGAGCCGCCATTGTGAAGCGAGAGAAGATGCACCAAAACGGCTGAGTTGGCTAAGGAATCTGAAAGAAGAATGGGTTACTTGGTTTTTTTTATAGTATAAGATATACATATTCCTTTAGTTACGATACGATACGGATGCAGGTTTTCGTGTAATATGGTGGTGTTGTTTAGTGCTTGCGCTTCGAGTCTAATCTCTGAAAAAAGAAAATAAATATAAGGTTAAGGGTAAAAGTTGTTCAAAGAATTATTAGTGACCCAGCAGACCAGATTAGTTGCCGTTCTCAGAAATTATGGTATGAGAGTAGGGGGATGGCTGAAAAAGGAATAAGAAAAACTTTATTGATTAATAAGTTAGGCGAAGAAATTTCTTAGGTGAAAGTTACAATGTATGTAGGTTTTTTTTAATATTTAACATCTAGGAGGAAAATATCTAAATTCAGAACCCCGTCAGTGCGGGACTCTAACTCCGCTAAAACCTCCTCTCGTCTATACGGTTTTCCCTCCCGGAGACACTGCTAGGTTTTACATCGGGAGGCCGTAAGAGCATTTAGTGCTCTCGCGTTCGTGTTAGGTCTGTCATTGTGTCAGTCCTGTGTATGTAAGTATTGGAAAGCTGCTGGCGGCTGCGTTCAGCGTCACGCGATCGTTCTACGATTCGCAGAGCCTTCATAATGGTGGCCGCTGCCGGCCAAACTGCTTCCCACTAGACGAGCGTATCACACATATGGGTAATCAGGTTGTCAATTGTTGGTGGTTCATCGAGTACAGCACTCAGTTCATCCCGGGCGCCCTTGAAGTGTACAGTACGGACAGTACAGGGCGTCCTCATACTTTCTCTCATGGAGGTACTGCTTAAAGCAGCCGTAACCAGTTAACAACTGTGTGACGTAGTAGTTAGGTTCCCCGCGTGTCCTTGTTACCCATGGTGTGATGTAGACGATCAGCATGAAAGTCCATCGATCCTTTTCGGATTGCTGGAGTTTGTTCTTTCCGCTGCTTTGACTATGTTTGTGGGTCTCGCCCTCTGCTTGTATCGCCAGAAAGTTAATGGGTGGTTTGCTGCTTATTATCCCCATAGTTTCGTCAGATACACTATGGAATGCGCTAGCCACGCGTAGTGTGCTCAGCCTATTTACTGACTGGATGCATTGAATGAAGGCTTTCAACGTAGTGGCTTCCACCCAGATTGGCGCGGCATATAAAATGATGGAGCTAGTAACCGTTGATACCAGTCTCCGTTGACTTGAGCGTGGGCCTCCAATATTTGTGTAAGTGCTCCGTTTATCCTGCTCTCAGATGCTCTTTGAAGGTGAGCTTGAAGTTAATACTCCCAGGTACTGAAGTTTTGGTTGGGATGGGATCTGATGACTTCCCACAGTGATGGTGAACCTCTCGCTTACTTTTCTCCTAGTCAGTAGTACCGCCTCTGTTTTTGTGCGACAAGTTCCGGCTTTGCACTAGTGAGCCACTCCAAAACACACCCAATTGCGTCGTTGCTTCTCGTCTGCAGTGTATTAATGTGCTTTGCGACCGCCACCATCGCGATGTCGTCTGCGTACCCGATGAGCGTTACATCTGTTGTTAGGTCCAAGCGGATTATGCCATCATACATGATGTTCCACAGGATAGGGCCGAGTACTAATCCTTGTGGGACGCCGCCGGTGCATGCAGAGTGACGAAAGCCCTCATCAGTTTCGTATAACAGTTCTCTTTTCTGGAAATAGCTGGATATGAACCGTTGTAAGTACACCGGAATGCAGAGACTCCGCGGTGCTTCCATAATTAGAGGTCAGCTCGCTACGTTGAACGCATTTTTTATGTTCAGCGTGACCACCGCGCAATACTTCTTTGAATCTTCACGCCATCGCTTGCCACTTGTTGCTTCACGGGCTATGTTAATTACGGCCTGAATGGCATCTACCGGCGAAAGTCCCCTGCGGAAGCCATATTGACGGTTGGAAAGCCCACCATGTTTTTCTACCGCCTCCTGGAGTCGTTGGCAGATAATCCGCTCAAAGAGTTAGTCTATCATGTCTAACATGCGCAACTATCGGTATACTGACGGTTGGTCTGTATGTAATGTATTTAGGTAGGTGTAGATATTCATAGTTGTAGTTTGTTTAGTGGAACTGGAAAAGAAAAGATATTCTGTATAAGTATAAGATCGTAAATAATGAGAAGTTTGTCTGGCTGACTCACGGTAGAGCTTAAATGCAGTTGTCGGGGTGAAAAGAGTGGGCTGTGGTCTAAGTTGGTGCGCTGATATTTGATTTTTACGAACTTTCAGTAGCTCATTTATACGCCTATCCAGAGCTTTGATCGAAAGATTGACCACCTCTGGAACGATAGGGAGGTTTCGTACCGTTATCGTAGCCGGTACATAAACCAAAGCTTTTGGTCGAAAGATGTCTCTCGGGGGTTTGTTATGGTGAATGTTTGGGTATGTGTGTGAGTAAATGAGGGAGAAGTCAATGAATGTGGTTGGGAGAATATGAGTGGGAAGTGGTAATGCAGGTCAATGATGGGCTGTAGAGAAGTTGTTGTTGGGGCGAAGAAGGATGGAGGATGAAAGACTGAATAGGTAATAGGAATAGAGAGACATATAGAAGTAGGGTGGCGGGCTAATTTAAGTGTATGTAAGGAGGAAACAAAAACAGAACGGGACGTTAGTTTTGAAGAACAAATGTTGATGGTCGACAATGGAGGTTGCAGTACGTTGAAGTACTTGAAGTTCCAGCTACTGCTTCTACTTCCACTACTTCACTTTGTTTAGATAATTCATCATCACTACCTTCTTCATTGCTGGTTCGTTTTTACCACCAACAGTTCCAGAAGCGCCCCCAAGTGAGTTTACTATCCAGGGTGATCCCCAGATACTTAACCTATGTGCTTAGGAGCACGACCGTGCCATCAACCCTCAAATCCGGAACAACAAAGCTCCTTTTGTTCGTAAAGGAAACTACCGTAGTCTAATTTGGGTTGATTGGCAGCCCTTCCTGCCTACACCAGTTCTCCGTTTTACTTAAGACCTTCTGCATCAAGACGCCCATGCGCCCTTCATGGTCGCCTCTCCCATTGACTGCCAAGCCATCCGCATATCCTTTTTTTTTTAAGTCGCTAGAATTTAGGTCCTCAAGTAGGTCGTCCACAAGCACTGACCACAACAGCGGGGACAGAACCCCTCTCTGCGGACAACCCTTCACCTCAGTGACCCTGAGTTCAACAAGTCCAAGGTTGGCCTTTATTATCCTCTGGTCCAACATGCGACCTACCCAAGCTACTGTTTTCGGCTCCACTCCTTTCCTGGAGAGAGCTCGCCCTAGTGACCCGAATTTAGCATTGTCGAATATCCATAAAGGCACGAAGTGCCACACCCGTCGACCGTAGTGTTTTCTCTATGTCTACCACCAGAGTGTGCAGGGCAGGGCCATCACAGTGGATTTACCCCTCTGATAAGGGAACTGCATTTTGTGTAGTGGCGATGCTCCATTGCCTTTAGCATGAAAGACGAGAGACTGATTGGCCTGTATGATTTTTGCGAGGATTCCAGAAACAAATGAAGCACATATTTTGTGTGAAACGTCCTTGAAAACCGCAAAAGTGATATTCTTTTTAGATAACAGCACATACGCCATTTGTGGTCCTCATAGTTTACTGCTGCTAGTAGATCTTTAACAGATTCATAAGTATCTTTGGTGTTTGTATTATTTGCTATTGGAATATTTGGTTTTTTGTTGTTATAATACAACACTGCTTTTAAACTTGTTTTCGATGAGTCGATAAACAATCTCCATTTATGAGGAACATATTTGATAAACATTTCTCTCATAAGTTTTTCAACATCATTGCAACAGACGTTTTTTCGACATTAACAGTAAAATATGGTTGAAATATACTTGGCGATTTCGATAACCAGTCTGTTTTACATCTGGTTGTAATAAATTGTTTTGCTTTAGATTGCGTGCTAAATATTTTGAATCACATTTTGAGGAATTTAGATAAATTAGAAAGTCATCCAATATTGTCATATGACTGCTACTTTCAGATGGAGTGAAATCAGGATATGCTCCTAATGTGGCTATATCTGTGATAGTTGAAATAAGTCCAGTAAGTTCACTTGAACTTTTTAGTTTTGGTATTGGAACAAATTCTGTATGTAGTTTTGGTAATTCTGTGCATTTTGTACCAACATATTGCATATTTTTCGATTATTTCTGTGTGCGGTAAGGGCTATTTTCGCTCCGCTTTGAAGTTATCTAAATTTCTAACTAAAAAGTTTTAAATACGATAGGATGTTTCATTGTCACTTTTGTTCACTAATGTTTAAGTGGTGATATTGGTCTGTCATTTAATTGATATTTAAGTGATAAACATCAAAAAAAAATTGCCACTAAACGTAAAACTGTCAATACCAATAAATTTATAAACAGTTAAGTTCGCCAAAATGAGTGTTTTGCGCTCGCCGCAACGCGAGCATAAGAATATTCACATATTTGAAGAAACAGCAACAAGCATATTGAATCAAAGAGCAGGCTCTCCCTTCAGTGCACTCTCTCCACAGGATCAGAAGAAACGCAGCGGCTGTGCAGAACTGTCCCATAATGTGGTGATCGTTAACGAAGAACAAAAATTTCCGTCTGTGCATAACTTTCTGAGTGAGCAAATCAACATATTTATCCAATATCGATATGATTTCTTAAAATTTTATTTATGAAATATCATAGTCTTTAAGTTTACTATATATTTCCAAAAAAAAAAAATTTGGCAAATACAAAAACAAACAAAAAATAACTGAACTTAAATCTAGAAAAAAGAGCGAAATTCAAAGCAAAAAGTCTACTTACAAAATGCATAACGGTACTTATTGAAACAAATAAACACAATTATTGCAAAATATTATGGTTATAGCTTCAGCAGTGGTATTCTTATTGCTAATTACTTGGAAATTTTGAGTAAAAATTCAATTGTAATTTTTTTTCGGATGAAATGAAATCAAAGTCATTGAACGAAAGATCATAGTGCATGTTTGGCAAAAAGCGAAACATACCGTGAAATTGGCGACAATATTCTTCTATACAAACAGTTATCTTAAAAAAGGTGGGTAAAGTAACTTCAAAACCATGCTCTGGTTGTCCATCAATATTAAGTAGCAGGGAAACCAAAGGTCTTATAAAGCAAGTAATAGTCAATCCACTACTAACAGCAACGGAACTGGCAAGAATTTTGAGGAGAAGAAAAAGTGATGTGCCGATACTGTGCGAAAAATTAAAAAAAAAAACACTACTATCATGGCCGTATCGCTCGCAAAGCCGTAATTTCAAACGTTAATACACTAAAACGACAATAATTTGCCAAACAAAATTTAAATGAAGGTGACAATTTCTGGAAACAGATCATATTTTCCGACGCAAAGAGATTTTGCATTTTTGTACCCTATACCTTTAAAAAAGATAAAAAGGGTATACTAATTTTTTGCTTTTAACAGGGGTTGTAACTACAAGAAGGAGTAGTGGCAGGTATGAACACAGATATGATTAGAATCACTTTCTGAACAATTTTAATGCTGTCCGTCCGTCTGTCCATCTGTGGCCTCTTTTTTTCTACACTGTTATGAAACTTTGCAAAAGTGGACAAAGATATAGAACCAGATTTTGAAAAACGCCACGCCAACCTCCCATATAAGGAACTTTTTCAGCTTTCTTAAAATTACTATAACTTCAGTCAAATTGATGGAATATAAACGCAATTTGGCAGTTATGGAGATGTGGGTCCTAGGAAACACTATGCATAAAGTGGTCGGTATATATAAACTGCCACACCCACTTTTCATATATTCATATTTCAATATTCATAACTTAAGATCTATTCGAGATTTATGGACGAAATTTTACGAGAAGCAACATGTACATATTATAAAGCTAACTGCAAGAAATTAGGTTGATCAGAGAAAGGACACCCCCACTATTGATATTAGGAACGTTCGGGTCTAAAATTAAAATTACCTATGGTCGTATTGATGCTATCGGAATGCAAATTGGCCGCTCATAATAGTGTGTGTGCAATCTGGGGTTCATAATTCTACTGCCAACAAAAATAATTACTAGGAGATTAATCAACTAAATTTCACAGGAAGGTTGCGGGTACTAACATTAAACACCATACGAAAAATGGGCGGATTATGTTGACACTTACGCCACCTATTGACATATTTTTAGAACTTACGAACTCTAAAAGATTTTTAGCGCAATTTTATATTAGTAAGTATATTGACACTACAAAGTCATACACAAGAAATGGGGTAGATCAGATAAGGGCCACGCTTCCCTCTATTATAATCAACTCAAGGTACCCTACCGAAAATAACCGTATAATAAGCTCCTAATGATGATTTATGAAGAAAACATCGCCATTGCTGATCCCGCACGAGTAAGGGAATGTAAAGGGTACTCGTTGCCATTAAAAAACATAAGATGGACTGAAAAGACATTTCTATCGAATGAAGAGGTAATGGAGAGTACAAAAGCATATTTTGAAAACCTAGAAAAGTGGGTTTCTGAAGGTATAGCAGATGGAATAGCTTGGAAAATATATCACGAAATTTCGACAACATAAGCCATTTTATTGCTACTTTGCCGTGTTTACAAAGACTTCTGAAGAAAAGAAAACGATTAAAAATTATGAAACTATAGACAATAGCAAGTGTGGAAGGCTTCCATCTTAACGTTCGGTTCTGCTTTGCACAAACTTAGGCCACGCTATTGGTTATACAAATATAGTTACCTATCAGTTACACCTCAAGTTTTCTTTAATATATTGGAAATTGAAAGTACGATAAAATATTCCAGTGAGCAATAGGGCTTGTTTTCAAGTTTTGGCAATGGAATTTCCATTATAATTTGATTGGTTGATTGATGGATGATTATTTATTAGGATCTATTTTGTAATTGGTGTGGCAAACTCAGTGAATACCTATCAAAATTGTGTTTAAGCACTTCCAACGAAACTTTGGGAAGTAGAAATTATTTAACGTAGGTGCACTTTACCACAAAGTGTGTAGTTCACTTCTCGAAGTGGAATTGGTGAAAGAGCTTCAAATTTGTTGGAGTTATTTGGAAAAGCGATTGTGTTAATTTAATTTTGAATAAAAAGGTGAAGAGAATTTTGCAATATGCAATAAATTGTGCAGTGATAAAAGTGAAGGAAATAATTTTATTCTAATAAGTCGTGATATTCCGTGCTATTAATCTTTAAATAGAAAATATATGGATGGTTATACAAAGTCATAACCCATCATGTCTAAGAACTCTTTGTGTACGTTAAGCAGTGAACAATTTTTTGAAGAATCGAAAGAAAACCGATCCTAAGAGGCATTTCTACATTTACATTGTTATTTTTGTGACTCATTCGAGGCTTAGAGCTCTTTTTTGCAATTTTAGCTTCACAATTATCAAATCAAAATATTTGCCTCTGCTAACCAAATAACTAACTCCAGGAACAACCCCAAGTCAGAACAGGATTGCTATTCTTGATAATAACTTGGAAAATCATGATCCACCAGTTCGTACCCCAAAGCCACCTCAAATATATATTAGTGAAAAAAACACAGACACTTTAGTTACAAACATTTCTCAACCGATAGGAGAAACAACTTTTCATGTAGTTCCTTTAACAAAACTACAAATCTACCAACAGAAAAATTTTAGGAAAGTGTCTGAAGAACTTCACAAATTGGGAAAAAGTTTTTACACATACCAACTCAACTCACAAAAAGGATTAACAGTCGTGTTAAAGGGCATTGAACCGGGCTTAGATCTCACCGAAATAAAGCAGTCTTTAAAAGCAGCAGGCTTCGTCGCTAAATCTGTATTCAATATCTTAAATCGAGAAAAGTAACGCAGCCACTCTACCGTCTTGAACTAGAGCCTTCAGCTATGAAGTTTAAAAAAGGTGAAAATCATCCGATCTTGTAAAATCTCTGTGGAAGAGCCTCGGAAAAGGAGTGGACCAATCCAAAACTGTCAAGAGTTGAGGCAAACAAAAGCTAATTGTGATTTGCCAAGTGTGTGTGTTTTCTCTGGTGATCTGCATGCAACATCCTGTTGCAATTCACTCAAACAAGACATTTAAAAAAAATGTAGCTGCTGTGGAGATTCATTTACAGCGAATTAAAGGGGATGCCCAGTATTCGTAGAAGTAAAAGAAAAAAATGCGTCCTCAGCGGAAACAAAAACAGCAGCATTATAGTTATCAACCTGCGAAACCTACTGAGCCATGTCGCACAAGATAGTATTAGCTTTGAAAATATGGGTAAAACCGGGCCTCCGAGCGTAAAACCACAAACTGATAATTTAGAAAAAATAGTCTCGTCACTTGCACAAACCCTAAACCAGTTTATATTTTCAATACAAATTATGATGCGTAACTAAACTCAAATCCTCCAGATGTTAATGCCAAAAAAATGTACACTCTCAGAATCTGTCACTGGAATGCAAATGGCGTTAGCCAGCACAAACTTGAGTTCCACACTTTTCTACTTCACAAAAACATTGATATTATGCTCATTTCACACGCACTGGGTTATTACCCCGACTTATTATCCCGAAAGGTAGGCAACTTTTGACGCAATGCTTCGAAACCGGAATATGGATTTTATATTATCTGGTAAACCTACATACTGGCCGTCTTATCGAAGTAAAATACCAGATTTAATAGATTTTGGCCTAATTTGAGCAGAAACTTGTTATGACCTCTCCTCTGACCATTCGCTAGTTACTTTGATCCTTACCAAACCAGACAATTTAACCAATCGATTAACAAACTGTTCGCGCATCCAGCAAAACTTAGTCCTTAAAACCATACACGATGTCGATGCAACGCTACATTCGTTTACCCAAATACTTTCCACTACAGCTAAGCTCGCCACACCATTTGTTGAAATTGTTTCTAATCGATCAAATAGAACATCAAATGACATTCAAAGAATGATAAAATAAAAATGGAAACTAAGACGAGAATGGCAAAAGTTCAGATCCCTTTGTTTAAAACAAAAATTGACAAGTCTCACCAAAGAGCTGCAAAATACTTTAATGAGCTGTGTTTAAGGATCTTTTTCCTTAAATGGTTGCCAGTTCGGTGCTTGTACCAAAATGGCTAATGAATTGTTATATGGTGCTTGTACCAGTATAACGTAGGTTAATCACAAATTGATTAGTTAGTTTGCTATTTTGTGCTTGTACCAATATAGCTGTTGCGATTGTTATATGGCGCATAAACCAGTATAACTTAAAAGAACACAAATGCGTGTGGTTGATGGAGTCAATTATTAAAACTGACTCATTTATTTCATAAAGGTGTGAACTTATATACTAATTGATACACATATAATTACAATAACAATTAAGGAATTTAAGTAATGCTTACGTACAAAATAAAATGGAAATATCATGTTACTTAAAATTCAAGAAATTGAAAATAAATATTCACACACATAAAAATGATAGCTTGCAAAATTGTGCATACGTATGTGCAAATATAGCTAACTGCAATTTGATGTGCATATTCGTTCGTGGAGCAGTGGGATCGCTATGCTCGGCATATGGTTAAACATCCTCCCGGCCTTGAGCGGCAGTCGCTCTACCCGATCTATCGTAAGTCGTAACGAACTCCAGGTCTGCTGATTCAGCTGCATCGTGATCGTTGATGTTAGTAGATTTTCTTATGTATTTCCCAACTAACACTGTTGTGAGAATTACGATTATTAAGAGTGCTAGATAACTGACCGCATACTGATGTACGTCGTGAGGGCTCGTGTTGTCGAATAGTTCGCCTCGGAGACGGCGCATGTTATGTTGTAACGCCTCTAACTCCAGCCGATGGGAAATGTAGTGTGCGATCTCAGTGCTTGGGATGGGTGTGTTCTTTGATATTCGTGTGAAATCACTGACATTTAAGTTTGGCACTTATGATTGTCTACGAATGGCCTTGGATTGTAAGTCGAGGTTGTTTGACATTGCATTTTTCGTTCAATGTCAGTATTCCCGATTTTCGAATTGTTAGTTGAGTCAGCTCGCTGTTGCATACTACATTTATCAGTTGATCTCCGCTGATGGCATAGATCCAGTTGTTAGGATCGTGCAGTCCAATGTGGTCCTGGGCCGATAATTATAATGGGACATGATTCATCTGCGACATGATTCAGTAAATTTAATTCGCAGGAACCGTCGTTCATAGAACCTTTAGAGAACAGAGGTCGGGTTTGCCGACACAGATAGAGGTCTTCCTTCATCAGAATACAACTTCTAAATTCCGCATTTTGTAGTGGCAGGTACTGGTCTCGATGAAGATTTATGACTAGGTACTGGAAATTACTGTGAATTTGTGCGAACGAATCATTTAGCTGCCACGGAACTGGTGTCATTTTAAGGAATTCAAAATTTTCAGCCATGCTCAAGGGAATTTGAATTTCAAAAATGATTTGGTCAATTGTCACTCTCCCTCTTATATTCATTATATGGTAGAAACTGAGTAGGTCATCTGAAGAAATAGGCAGTCTGAGGTGTTGCGGCAGGTTTGCCATGATGTGAAGTAACTCTGTCTGCAGCTGTTGAGGTGTGAGTAGTGTCGTGCTGACCTTTCCATGGTGTATATCAGCAAGGATGTCAAACATCGCATCCTGGACGCGTTCTAGATATATGGCCTTCAAGGCAGTTCGTAGTGAGAGCTCAGTTAGTGTTAATGTTGCTGCTCCTTCTCTGAGCTGGTTATCAATTTGGTTCAGAGCTGTATTTGTCAGATGAAGTTCAGCTTCTATCTCTTGCTGACTTCTTTTCATAATGTTGATTGTACTATCAATAACAGAAGTTTGCTTCTGCCAAAGGTCCTTGAGATGTTGCTCGTTTTGTTGAGTTTTTTGAATGGTTTCTGCGGCGTTTTTTGCATATTCTGAGTCAAGAACGCCAAACAGTGAGTGTGCAACATTACCTATGAAGTCAATTGCGCCCTGTTTCGTACGTGTATTGTGACTGGCCTGCAATAATTGATTTCTGGCGTCCAATTCATTTGCCAATCGCTGTATTATTGTTATTGTAGTGGATCATGCTTTCGGGTCATGGGTTGATTCACACGATCGCTGGAGTATTTGTGGATAACCCTTGAGTTTGTCAAACTCCTTCCAATATGATTGCATGTCCACATAGGTGATGATACTCCATTGACTGGTTACAATATCTGCCTTGCCAATGTTTTCGAAGTATATTCCGGGATCGGAGGAAAATGGTTTGTTTTGTATTGATGAAGGCGAACAAGCAGGCAAAAAGAGAGTCACCAACAATACTGCTACAAATGATGACGTGGCTGTGATTCGCGTACGTTTGGTAGGAGGCGCTACATTGATTGGCGTTTCCTTCGAGGCTGGTTTATTATCAGTGGGGTATGTCTGACTTGTCGTGGTTTCTGGTGAATTGTCTTCCTCAGGTACAATGGGAAGTTGGGCTAAGTTGTGAATTGGTCGCCTCAGAATGCTTGTGGCAGTTCTTACATCTGCCACTCTGATTAGGCCGTCATCTCCTCTTATCACCTTGGTAATTCTTCCTAATGGCCATTTCAGTGGTGGTGCATTTTCATCCTTAATTATCACCATCATGCCAGGATTGACACTGTGACAGGCGCTCGGTATCGATGTTGCAAGGTGTTCAAATATTCATTTGTCCACCTCCTCCAGAATTCTGTACGTAAGTGAGACACAATTTGCCATCTTTTATGGTAATTGGCATGATTTTCTTGTGCTCCTGGGTCGACTATTGATGTTAAAGGTTCCCCTATCAACAAATGACCGGGCGTGAGTGCTGCTAAGTCGTTTGGATCCGATGATAAAGGAGTTATTGGGCGAGAATTTAGGATTGCCTCAGCATCCACTATCACAGCCTCCATTTCTTCACACGTTAAGGCCGCTGCAGCTAATGTTGACTGTAGTAAATGTTTAGCGGATTTGACTGCTGCTTCTCATAAACCGCCAAAATGTGGGGCGCGGGGTGGAATGAATGAAAATTCGATGTGCTGCTTACTACATTCGCTGATAATGTGCAGCTTAGCGTCCTTAGCTAGGATAACTTGTTGTAATTCGTACATAAGATTTTTTGTGCCAACAAAGTTAGTGGCATTGTCACAGTAGATTTTCTTGCAGTGTCCTCGTCGTCCTATAAAACGCCTTAGGGCTCAAATGAAGGCCTCTGTTGTTAAATCACTGACTATTTCCATATGTACGGCCTTGGTACCGAAGCAACAGAATACAGCTACGTATGCCTTAAGCAGCTGCTTCCCGCGCAGCTTGAAGTGTGTGTAGATTGGTCCAAAGAAGTCGACGCCGGAAATTATGAACGGTTTGGCCGGATGCACTCTGTCCTTAGGAAGGTTTCCCATTATTTGTTGTAGCATTACAGGTTTCATTCTTACGCATCTCACACAGCCCTGAATTACTGTCCTGGCTAACACCTTTACCTTGATTGGCCAATATCTTTGCCTTACGATGGATATTAATGTCTGCGCGCCGGCGTGAAGATGTAGTTTATGTAGATCACTTAACAGGAGTTTGATTAATGGATGACGGTAAGTCAAGAGCATTGAGTGTTTGGCGTCGTAGGTAAGGCTAGATGACTGTAACCGCTCCCCTACTCTGAAAATTCCATTTGTGTCAACGAACGGGGAAAGAGAGCTGAATGAGCTATTGTTACTCACTGTCGAATATACCGCTAATTGTGTGAATTCCTTGTTAAATTCTTGCTGCTGCATTAGCCTTACAATTGCTATTAGAGCACCTTCCTGTTCATCTGCAGTGGGGCAAGTTGAATCGAATCTTTCATCCCTCTTGAATCTTTTGAAGCCTTGTATGTATGCTACAATCCTTTGCAAGCGGTGGAAACAGTTACCATGATTGATGCTTGACAAGAGGTTAGATTCTTTGGTGGTCGTTGCTACTGCAGACCCCGATACTATTGATTCCTTGGCCTGACGTAGTTCTAATTCGCATTTTCCTAGAGCTGGTTGAAGTGGCCAGATTGTGATCGATCCATGTAAAAAACGGGGCCCGTAGAACCAGAAACTGTTATTAATCAACTTCCCTGGAGTCAGGCCTCTTGATATTAGATCCGCTGGGTTGTCTTGTGATCGGACATGGCGCCATTGTCTTGGAGATGACCATCGTTAAATTGAAGAAATTCGATTGGCGATAAATGTATGATAATGTGCTGAGTCAGCATTGATCCAGCCGAGGGCTGCTGTGGAATCTGACCAATAGAACACTTCAGCATCGAGGAATGTTGCTCCTTGTTTTAGCTTCTGCATTAATTCTACCGCTAGTTTAGCAGCGCAAAGTTCTAGTCTAGGCAGCGTAATTTGTTTTGTAGGAGCTACTCTAGATTTTGCGCAAATGAATCGTACTATGATGATATCGTGGACATCTGAGGATCGTATATATGCCACTGTACCATAGGCCCGCTCTGATGCATCTGCGAAGATATGTATTTGGGGATTTTTGGGTGATGCTCCACTAAATATGTATCGTGGGACACTGATTTTTTGTAGTTCCCTTAATTCAGTGCGAAACTGTAGCCACGTTGTATGAAGATTTTGTGGCAAGGATGCATCCCAGTCTACGTTGAGCTTCCAGAGTGTTTGAAGAAATATTTTGGCTGTAACGGTGACTGGTGCAATGAATCCAAGAGGGTCAAAAAGCCTAGATATGTCAGACAGCGTACTGCGTTTTGTGATTTTTCTTGCTTCTGTAGTAACTATCTTGAGAGTGAATGTATCGCTTATTGGTTGCCAGATAAGTCCCATTGTCTTAATGCTGTCCTTTCCGGGTTGACTACAGTTTAACGCTAGCTCTTGATCACTAGGTGGAACATTTTTTAACAGATGATGGTGGTTGGCGCACCACTTCCGTAACTTAAATCCGGCCGATCCAAGCATATTTTGTAACTGTGTTTGAATGTCGACTGCTGCAGATAATGTATTGGCTCCATTCAGTGCATCGTCTACGTAGAAATTAGAATTGATTGCTGCTGCTGCTAAGGGAAATTTGTGGGCTTGTTGGTTTGCTAGTGTCCGCAAAGTTTTAATGGCCAGGTATGGAGCCACTGATGTGGCATATGTGACTGTAGCTAGCTGGTAACATTTTAACGGCTGCGACGAGTCTTCTCTCCACCAGATAAGCTGGTACTTCCGATCCTCCTTAGCAACCCAAATTTGCCGATACATTTTTTCAATGTCAGCGGTGAAAGTATATTGTGACAACCGAAACCGGAGTAGTATTTGAACCACATCATCTTGTATACTGGGGCCAATTAACAGAATGTCGTTGAGCGATATATTAGCTGAAGTTTTGGCTGATGCATCAAATACGACCCGTAATTTTGTTGTGGAACTGTCTGGTTTCATCACCGCATGGTGTGGCAGGAAATAGTGCGGACCTCTGATGGTGTCAGTTGATACTTCCTCCATATGTCCCAGGGATTCATAATCTCTCATAAACGCGACATACTGGTTCTTAAGCTCGGGATTTCTTTCTAGTTTGCGTTCGACTGCGAAGAACCGTTGAAGGGCTATGTCCCCAAATGCGTAGGGTCTCCTTGGAAAGGAAGTTTTACAATCAAGCGGCCATCTGTGCCTCGTTGGGTATGATGGTTGGAGTGTTCTTCACATTGTCGTTCAGCTAATGTGAGAGTAGACTTGGTTGTATCACATTCTTCTAAGCGCCAGAATTTCTCCAATGATTCTTCAAGATTTTCATCGTCCGTGCAAACTCCACAAGTTGCAATTGGACTTGATGTATCCTGCCTGTTGTATGCACCACCAACTACCCATCCGAAGAGTGTGTTTTGTAAAATTGTTCCCCCTTCTCCTGGTGACAGTTGTCCGACACATAATGTTTGGTAAAACAACCCTGCGCCTATCAGCAAATCAATTCGAGCTGATTCATTGAATGATGGGTCTGCTAGCTTAATGTTTTTCGGAATTGATCACTGTGAAATGTCAATAGTTTTTTGTGGCTGATCAGACACGATTTTAGGAAGAATTTGTGCTTCTATGTGTGTCGTGAATCCAGTGGTCGTTGATTCCAATCCGACGATCACCGTCTCTGTGGTTCGCTTTTTGCTATTGCCGATTCCTTCGATAGAAGTGTCGCCTTTTCGCTTACGCAATCCTAATTGCCTTGCTAGGCTTTGTGTTATGAAATTCAACTGCGAGCCACTGTCGAGGAGCGCGCGACATTTGACTTCCTGTCCCCAATCGGATCTTAACGTTATGGACACGGTACTCAACAGTGCTGGTCCATGAAGAGTTGGTTGCATAGGCAACGCTGCTAACGAAGCTGCTGATGATGGCTTGGTTGTGTTGGCGTTTTCCAGTTTTTCTTGGTCTGATGCTAGCTGCAAATGCAAAAGCGTATTGTGCTTCCTTGGACACTTGGTACATGTTCTTGATGAGCAATTCTTTGAACCATGACCAGTTTTCAAACAGTTGACGCATCGTTTTAGGCGTTGAATTGTGTTCAACCGTTGACTTGGAGTCATCTTCAGGAACCTTGGGCACAGGTAGAGTGCGTGTGACTGCTTACATATGTCACACGCTTGAGCTGATGTGGTAGCACTTAAAGAGCTGTAGTTGCCATGCTGCTTGCCCCTTTCGCTATTAGGGTTGTTGCTCTTGATTCCCAGCGCTACCAGGGTTTGGAAACGTATCCTCAAAAAGGCTAGGAATTCCTCCAGTGATGGCATTTTAGTTGGGTCCTGGATGGATTGTTCCCATAAAACGTGCGTTGACTTGCTGAGCTGCTGAATTAGGATGAATAGCAGAATTGGGTCCCATGATGAAGTGTCTAGACCGAAATTCTGAAGGCTTAAAATGCACTCTCGCGTTGCATCATGCAGTAATTTGATGTTCGTAGCACTCTCGAGATTTGAAGTAGTTTGCGTTAGTAGTCGACACAATGCTGCGTTAACTAAATGCCTCGAGTTTTCGTACCGTTCGTTGATCACTTGCCATGCGGTCACGTAGTTGTCTGCCGATGTGAGATGACGAATGAGGGCTTCTGCTTCTCCTATAAGGCTGGATTTCAGGTACCACATTTTTTGGCACTGTGGTATGGGCTGCTTGTCCACCAGTTCCATGAATAAATCTCGGAATTGTCGCCACTGGAGATAATTACCGTCAAATTTTGGTAACTCCACCCAGTGGCGTAGCTAGGTAACCAAGGGCCCTGGGGCAAATTAAAAAATGGGGCCCCACTGCTATGTAAACTGATTAGGTTTTATCGAATAAAAATATGAAATATACAAATACTTTAAAAATGCCAAGCTACTTAAGCTCTTTTTTTGTGCACTGCAGGGCAGGTAATAAAAATATTAAACAGTAACAACATAAATTACAATTAATACTTGCTGTAAGTTTGGCTAATAAAACGAAATAGAGAAGATTCAAGGGTTTATTATATAAAGGTCGAGCCTACCAACAATTATAACAATTATATTTACAATTTTTTCCTAGCTTTAGTTTTCGCAAAAGTATCAATGACTTTGTTTAAATCCAGGCTTGATGCGGTTTGGTTTTCAATTGCTATTAGCGATAAATGTCGGAGTCGAGTTTGGCCCATATTATTTCTTAAATAATTTTTTATTATTTTTAATTTGCTAAATGACCTTTCAGCTGCTGCAGAAGTGACAGGAATTGTAAAGAATAATAACATTGCTGTAAATATTTCCGTTAGGTCGCATTCTAGCACTCCATATTTGCTCATTATTTCCTTACATAATTGGTGAACAGTCCATGCTTGAGTTAGTTGAGGTAAAACTAGATGGTAAATATTAATAAATTGAAGTGAAAAACTAGAGCCTATTATATCTGAATATTTTCTTTGGAATTCGTCACACTTTTGTAATAAAGTTGCTTCATCAACATGTAATAAAAATGTTAGAAAATCGAATATATGACAGACTGCACTCATACCAATAAAACGTGTATCTAATTGAGATATTACTGTGTCTAGTACATTATTGAAAATCTCAATTTGAAATATTTTTTCTCGGTTTGGAAATCGGTGATCAGCAGCAGCAGCTAATTCATCAAAATGTTTTTTAACTTTTCTTTGCCTTTTTTCTTGAAAACCATATTTTCTTGCAGTTTCACTGGCTTTGCACTTGAATAATTCGAAATCATTTCTATAAATTTGCAACTTTGCTTTGGTCTCTGCTAAAACTTTGCTCGCCTCGCCCAAATTGATGTCGCATTTTTGTAAAGTTTTGGATGCATAATTGATGTCGTTCAATACACTGTGCATGAATTCGCAAAGCAACACGAACTCGAAATTTAGCAATTTTGTTTTAATACTCTCTGCTTCACTACGCTCTTCTTTATTAGGACTCTTTAGAACTATTTCTGATAATGCTTTGATAATATCAAAATAACGAAGTTTTATTGCAGATATCGTATTGACCCTACTGGACCATCTAGTCGGATTAAGTTTTTTTAGAGTGGTGTCCGATTCGCCAGTGAATTTTGACAGTAGATCCCAACGTTTGATGCTGTTTCCGAAAAAGTTATACAAATCTTGCAACCTTGCGAAAAAAATCTGTATTTCCACACAACTGCTAACGGCATCATTTATCACCAAATTTAAATTATGAGTGGCACAATGTACGTACTTTGCGTTAGGCTGGATATCCTTAATATGTTTTTGTACACCATTATACACACCACTCATCACACTGGCTCCATCATAGTCTTGCCCCACACATTTTTTTAAATCAATATTTTTGTCGATAAATAATGTTGTCACTTGGTGGACTAAATCTACTGCGCCATGTTTGATGGCTGCATAAAAGCCTAGAAACACTTCTTTTACTTCTATATCAATTGGCTGTCCATTTTCCGATCTGGTTATTACTGCATACCTCACAACAATGCTTAGCTGATCTACCTTCAATATATCCTGTGTCGTATCCATTATGATGGCAAAAAACGGTGACGCTTTAATTTGTTCTAGTAGATGGGTTTCGAGTTTGGTCCCCAAGCTCTCAATCATTTCATTTTGAATTGTTGCACTCAGATATCTTGTAGATCCTAAAAACATAAAAAAACAAAGTTTCAAAAAAGTCCTGATATTAAACAGTTAATAATTATAAACAAAATAAAACGATAAAATAACTTTTAAATAATTATTATTACCTTTGGGCATATCCAAAACTTGCCGCAAAATGTGATCATATCGGGCGACAAGCTCTACAAAGGACAGAAAATTTCCGTGGTATCCTTCCTGACTTAAGTCTTCTTGATGTCCTCTCAAAGCCAAAGAACTCTTTGCTAGGGTAAGTATGATATCGAATAACCTTTGAAGAACCATTTTCCAAAATGATGCTTCTTTACGAATTTCATTTTCAAGTTCCTTGTCGATAGTATTAGTATCGTTTTTTTTCCAAAATTCATACACAGCACATGCTTCCGAATGGCCACTCGAACAACTGTGTTGTTTAATTCTTTCTGATAAATGCTTCCAATCTCGAATTCCCGTACACCAAACATTATTCCTTTGTGAAGCAAATAACCAGCAGGGTTGACAATAGGCAGCGTCTAGTGTTTTGGAATAACACAGCCAAAAACGATTAACTGGCCCATATTTAGAACACGAAACGTAGTACGATTTTGAAAAACACCTATTGTTCTGGTTGATGTCTGTTGGAAAAGGTCCTGAAGGCTGTAATGGCCCCATATCAAGAATTTTACGTTTTTCGTTATCACTTAATCTTTTGTTCGTGAAGTTTCCCAAGTCATAAGAAGATTTGTCGTACACATTTTCGAAAAATGTAGAGGTCTGTGGTTCCTCCAAACCCTCTGCTCTTATGTGTGTCATGCAAACATCATCCACGTTCACATGATCGGCGGCGGAGGTATCTCCAACTGCAATAATTGTCGAATATTCTTCAGTAGGCTTCTCACCCAACACTGCAGTTACCACATTATTTGAGTCACTATCAATAGAAATATTTTGGCCAGATGTACTTGCAGAAGGCAGACTAAAAAACTTGTCAATTTTGGGCAATTTTTGTTTACTATCTTCTCTTTCTTGGCGTTGTTTGCGTTTAAATGCACCACTGGGTTTCTTCTTTTTATCCATAATTTTAGTTTTCTAATTTATTTAAACAATATAATATTAGATAGGTAGGTACTCACTGTTCACTGACGACGGTAAAAGTAAAATAAAAGGAAAGAGAAACACACTGATACGCTACAAGTGTCGTTGGGGAATCCCCGGAAAAAAAATCTTAACTCGAATTCACAATAAAACGCACATCGATGAATAATAAAACGCACATATCACTCTCCGTCAAATTGACAACACTGCCAACCTACAGAAAGAATTTAGGGAAATTCCCTAGGCATAACTTTTGAATTTCTCTCAACTGAGTTGTCATGATTAAAGTGGGGTTGCAACCTGTCATATTTATTTTGAAAATGGGAGAAATTTCCAAAAGTTCAGTTCGATCGAGATTTCTGGTAATGATTCGAGGGCCCCCTGAGCTTGAGGGCCCCGGGGCACTGCCCCGCGTAGCCCCTGGGCAGCTACGCCACTGACTCCACATTTGGCAATTGTAATTTTGGAGATGCATTTGTTGGCGTGCTTCTATCCACAGCATTGCAGCTGCTCGATTGTTGGCTCATGTCCAAGAGGAGGGCCAATTTGTTGTGAAACTGTTGTTCGCGTTGGAAGAAGTCTTCAATGTCGTACGTGATGTCTCCAGCTTCACACAGTAGTTTGTGCAGACCTTGTACTATCTGCCAATGTTGCTCTAGAATGCTTGCTTGACGCGTGTAGAAACTGCTTGGGTGTATTGGCTGGTTGGCAAGCAATTGATCTATCGTCTTAAAGATGTTAGTGATGAGTAGTCCTTGTCGTTGAACATGCGACAGAACGGGTTGCGAACGGGACTGTTGTTGTATAGCCCCACCTTCCTGAGTTAGTGGTTGTAGCCGTACTAGTCCAGGTGATTGTGCTCTTGGTGCTGTTGTTGTTGTCTTCGGGAGTATCTTCAATGCCTTCAGCGTATTGATAGTGCCTTGCATTTCCTCGCGAAGCTTGTAATATTTGGCACCCACCATTGCGTGTATGTCCTTCGCAAAGTATGGGTGAGAAGTGTCATCCCCATAGCTTTTCCGGATCACAACGTCAGATTGGTTGAATTGTTGCCATTGATTATCAAGTTCTTGCAGCCTTTTTTCCACGAATTCTAATGTCCTTCGTTCGTGAGCTGTTTTTTTATAGCTTGATATCAGTGTTTGAATGGTCAATGCTCGGTCGTCTTGTTGACGAACTAGCTCTTCCATTGACATGTTGTCGGAAGTCATGATAAATTATTGATGAGCTTTATTCAGCTGATGTCCTCAGGAATGGTAGATGTGCCGTGTCCTGTTGATCACGTCGGGGTAACCAAAAATGTTTAAGGATCTTTTTCCTTAAATGGTTGCCAGTTCGGTGCTTGTACCAAAATGGCTGATGAATTGTTATATGGTGCTTGTACCAGTATAACGTAGGTTAATCACAAATTGATTAGTTAGTTTGCTATTTCGGTGCTTGTACCAATATAGCTGTTGCGATTGTTATACGGCGCATAAACCAGTATAACTTAAAAAGAACACAAATGCGTGTGGTTGATGGAGTCAATTATTAAAACTGACTCATTTATTTCATAAAGGTGTGAACTTATATACTAATTGATACACATATAATTACAATAACAATTAAGGAATTTAAGTAATGCTTACGTACAAAATAAAACGGAAATATCATGTTACTTAAAATTAAAGAAATTGAAAATAAATTTTCACACACATAAAAATGCTAGCTTGCAAAATTGTGCATACGTATGTGCAAATATAGCTAACTGCAATTTGATGTGCATATTCGTTCGTGGAGCAGTGGGATCGCTACGCTCGGCATATGGTTAAACAAGCTGAGTCTACAACATAACCTAAAAAGTCTTTCAGCGACCGCAGACACCAACTACTCGCTATGGAAAGCTGTAAGTAAAATGCTGTAAAAAAGTGGCCTCGGTACTTTCCGATGGTAATTGGGCAAAATGCGATGCAGAAAAAAGCGAAGTCTTTGCAGATCATCTTCAACATATGTTCACACCAAATTTAATGCAGACTGATGTACCTCTATCACGTCTGAATGTACGTCAGTTAAAACAATGCCCAAAGATTAAAATTAAGGAAGTAAAATTGATTGTAAGAAAGGAAATAAGTAAAAAAAAAAGCTGCGGGTCACGACCCTATCACAAACAAAATGGTGAAGGAACTACCATATATAGCAATTGTTCATATTACGCATATATTAAAAGCTCTGCTAAGACTAAATTACTTCCCAAATTTTTCGAAATTGTCCTTTATTATAATGATTAATAAACCAGGAAAAGGTCCAACACAAATTACATTATATAGACCAATAAGCCTTCTGTCAACACTCTCAAAAGTCTTCGAAAAGGTTCTTCTCCCTAAAATAACTCTAATATTGGAGAGAAAAAAAGTAATCCCTCAACAGCAATTTGGATATCGAGAAAAGGACGGTACAATAGAATAGATCCACAGAATATCTGCAGTAATTAGAGACGCTTTGGAGAATAAAAAATATTGCTCTGGGACTTTTCTCGATGTGTGGCATGAGGGTCTCATCTACAAAGTTCAGAACTACCTTCCCGAATATAGTAATATTTTTGATTGGAAATTTAAAACCAATATGACAGATACCCACAAAATCCTAGATGGAGTCCCACAGGGGAGTGATTTACTAACATATAACCAGCTGACTACATCTACTTTTGCAGACGATACCGCAATTTTATATTTCCATAAAGATTTCAGCATTGCCTCACAAAAATTAAAGAATCACATCAGACGTGTAGAAGAATGGCTACTAAAATGGAGAATTAAGGTTAACGATTCGAACAGCGTTCACATAACGTTTACTTTAAGACAAGAAACATGACCTCCTTCATCTCTGAATGGTGTAATGATCCCACAAGCAAGCGAAGTGAAATATTTCGGGATTCATTCGAAACCATATGGAAGCTCAAGACTAGTACAATCTATTGGCTCCTTAACAACAGGTCAAGTTTGAGCAAGGAAAATAAAATCCTCCAACATAAAGTTGTAATTAAACCCATCTGGACCTACAGCATTCAACTCTGGGGCTCTGCCAGAATTTCAAACATCGAGCTGATTCAACGATTTCAATTTAAATTACTACGCATAATAACAAATGCACCGTGTTATTTTAAAAATGAAAGATTGCATACGGAACTAAATATTCCAACTGTTCAAGAAGAAATCGTAAATTTTAAAAGAGCCTACAAACTAAAACTACATTCCCATCCGAATAGTCTAGCTAAGGAGCTGCTCAAGGAACCAAATTCATCTCGTCTTAAGTGATTTAATTTTAATAAACCTTAATAATTTTTACTTTAACTTAAAATGGATTTATCATGAATTTTATCCATTATTCTTTTATATATATTGTATTATATAGTGTATTCAATTTATTTACCCTAAGCATTTCAATATAAAATGTAGTTAAGTAAAATTTTTTAAAATTATTGTTAGTTCTTATCTAGAAGATTCAATAAATAATGAAATATTAAAAAAAATCTATTTCAACACACAACAAAAACAAGCACAAAAATTAAATTGTGCGACAACTGTGGTGAAATATACCATTTAGCAGACAAAGAACAATGCTATAATCCCAAATCTTGTGCCCCATATAAATGACGACTCAACGGACAAAAAATGCCTGATATTCATTAAACACAACGAAATACAAACAATAAAGAATCTACAAAAGGTCGACCACAAAACAGCACTCAATATTTACAGCAGCTGTCATAAAAACACAACCTATACGGCAATTGTCAGTACAAGTCAAAATGCAAGCCAACTCAGATAATGATCCAAGGGATGACGCAATGGACGATTTTTAAAACTATTTAAACTCTATCTTAAGCATAATCTTTCAAATGGCACTAACAATAGTCCAGTGGAATATTAGAGGTTACGTAAATAATTATATAATGCACAATGGAACATTTTAAACGACCTACACGGCAGTGATCACTTCCATTTACTCATATTTCTCTTCCGCTTCACTCTCCAAAAATCCACACCCTCTCGACCCAATTTGAAATTAAACTGGACTAAATTCGCCATTAACTCCATAACCATCAACAAGCAATATCCACCCACAACCAATGCGGAATTAGAAGAATCCTTCTCAAAACAGCAAACTCCTTAATCAATCTTCATGTAGCTTCACACCTCATAAAGTCCCATGTTGAAATACTAACCTCTCCCAGTTAAACAAACGAAGAAACAAATCGTAGTGTAATTAAAAAAAAATCAAACTACAAAAAAGCCAGCGCTTAAAAAGAAAAGAAATAAAAATTTCCAATGATATATCTATTCACCATTTTTCCACCGAAATTAATCCAACAACATCTAATAAAAAATTTGGGATAATATTAGACGCTACTGCGGATACAAAATTATTCACAACATACTCTCAATCCTCTCCTCCCTATCCTGTATACAACCAATACCAACCAATATACTAGCTACCTACTGGTCTACTCAATCCGCTGACAGTAAATTTTCTCCCACCTTCCAAATAGCTAAAAGCAGTACTCTAAATAATAGTCAGCACAACAATACATCCTCAAAAGCTCAGATAATGGAAAAAGACATCACCTATCTTGAACCACATTCTATGCTCAATAAACTTAAAAAACTTACCAAAAATAATAAAAACTAGAATTTTACAATACTTCAACCATACACTAAATAATTATATCTCACAACAATACAAAAGCAGCTTAATAATTCCCATATTAAAAACAAACACAAACAAAACTTCCATTAACTCTTACCAACAAATCTCACTAAACCCATGCATAGCAAAGCTTTTATATAAAATAATAGCGTGATGGTTTCTCCCAACTAACAAACTGCTTAACAGCCAAGAACTGGGATGCCGGAAAGGGTTCGGACACTCTACTTTGTGTAGACTATCATGCAACTCACGCCCTATCACTAAAATGACACATTTCTGTTATCTCCTTAGACTTTGAGAAAATAAAGATCCACACCATAATCGAACAGGTAGGACCTAAAATTGTCAATTATATAAACAATTCCATGACAAACAAGAAAATAACAATCAAAGTCAGCAAACAAAATTCAAATCAACTTCCACTTTATAATGACATCCCCAGGGCTCTCCCCTCTCAGTTATACTATTTCTCATCGTTTACAACAAAGTATGTACCATAATAACTCTACATAAAGAAATAAAATTGTACGCATATGCAGACGACTTCAACCTTATTATACCCCTCAATAAAAAAGCCTCCCAACATAAACCAATGATGTGAATACTCAGGAGTCAAACTATACACCACTAAAATCAACCATTTACACATCTGCCGGAAAAAAACTGCAGACTAACAACTTCAACAGGCAACATTAATAATCAATCAGTAAATAATTTGAAAATATTTGGTATAATATTCAACGACAGATACCACTAGCAAACATAACTAGAAACCCTTCCCAAATCATAAAAAAACTAGATATAATAAAATGACTCGTCCGCCTAAAACACAAGTGCAACACCATCCACTTACATCAATTATTAACTCAATAATTGTATCTAAAATCTGTTTCTACCTCTCTATATTTGGTTTCGCCACCCAAAAGCCGCCTAAGGAAAATAAAAACAATAATCAATAATAAAGATAAAACCTTGGGTCTCTACCGTCCACTGCAATCACTAACCTACTTCAAGCAGCCAACAGCAAAAACAAAACCTTACTACTTTTCACAAAGTCACCCCTACTAAAAACGAAAAAATGGGGAGGGGGATTTGGGGGTGGGGTGGATCTTGGACCTCAAATAGTAATGAGACTCTAGAGTTTCTTTTAGAGACTTCTCTGGTTGGTCGAGCACCATTCCGCGGCGAACGATGTGCAGCGTGCATGTAGTCGAAGTCATCTCAGATATAATCACAAAGCCCAAATTGAAATTGGTTATACATAGCGTCAAGCTGGGCCAGACGAAGTAGCTCCAATTGAGATTCAGCAGTCAGGGATTCTTATAATCGAGTGGCTGCTCAAGATCTACAAAAGTTGTCTTGAATTAACATATATTCCAGAGTCATGGAAGTATTTTAGGGAAATGTGTATACCTAAGGCCGGCAGAAGCGCGCACACAATTCCAGGGCACTTAAGACCGATCACTCTGTCCTCCTTTTATGTGAAAGGGTTGTTAGTCATTCAATTGAGACTCACCATAGACAGACAGAAGCTGTCCGTATCTCAGCATGCCTACTTCAAAAGTAAATTGATAGAGACTGCTTTTCACTTTTTAGTATTTAGTATTGAGTACTCTCTAGTTGCTTTCCTGGACATTGAAGGAGCTTTTAATAAGATCAAATCAGACACAATAATCGGTGCGCTGCGAGACTTGGAGGTGGACCTCGCCATTAACAAGTGGATATATATAGGTAAGTGCAATCTTTTGAGGCGTGTTGCTCTTTTAATTCTAAGTAGATTTTTTACTAATGGACTTGTGTGCTCTCGTAGTTTTTTTTTGTATTTAAGCATAATCTCTGTGAGCTCACTTTTAGCAAGAGGAATGTTGAGGTCCTTATGGATGTCAGCATTTCTAACGAACCAAGGCGCACCCCTGATTGCATGCAAGATTTTCGATTGCTCTCGTTGTATCAGCTCCGTATGCCCAAATTGGTTTGATCACTGCCTTGTACAATAGAAGTTTATGTTCTAAACAAAGCCTTGACTTGGAGTTGAGTAGCCAATTTATTTTATGGGTATTTAACTTTATATGCATTCTTTTTGCCTTAATATGGTTCCGCCAAGTTAGTCGTCTCTCTAGATGGACTCCTATGTATGTTACAGTATTCGATTGAGGAATAGCAACATTGTTTAGTGATATCACACGGCATGTTTTTTTCCTAAGTGTAAACGTAACATGAATGCTCTTGGTCTCATTTACCTTAATGCGCCAATTTGCCAGCCACACTTTCTTCAAATGCTCCTCAAGGCGATTCGAAGCCACTATTGGATTGGTATGTATACTAAGTAAATAATACATATAGTACATGACCTAGAACACTACCTTGTGAAACCCCAGTATTAATATCAAAGTCCTTCTCTATATTTTACTCTGAACTGAACTCGGTTATCCAAATACGATTCCAGGAGAATGTGCACATTAACTGGTAACTGTTTTTGAATTTTATATATTAATCCTACATGTCAAACTCTGTCAAACGCAGGGCAGTACTTTTTGTCTTCAAATTTATTTCGAATTGCACTAGTAATGCGGGTAATTTGCTGTATGGTTCTGTGATTTTTCTGAAATCCAAATTGATGGTGGGAAATAATGTTGAATTGGAATATGTGCGGTTGCAGCTTTAGAAGAAGCAGTTTCTCAAATAATTTGGAAATTACTGGGAGCAAGCTTATGGGCTGATAAGATGACAGTTGAGTTGCGTCTTTTCCGGGTTTTGGTATCATCGTAATTTGTGATATCTTCCAGGGTTGCGGAAAATACCCAATCCTTAGCATTGCATTAAATAGCTGCGTCACTATTTTGATGGCTATTTCAGACAATTCCACAATCATTTTTGCGGTAATTAATTCAAATCCTGGTGCTCTTTACGGGTTTAGATGGATTTTAATTGAAGGTTGCACTTCTTTCATTTTAACCTTCATCGGGATTAGTGGAATTTCAAAATTCTTGGTTGGTTGGTTAGGTTGAGGATTTGAGATGATTAGCAAACGCTTAGGCGTTCTTTTCGTCATTTCTTGCCCAAGTTCCATTATTTTGCCTGAGTGATGGATGACAGTCTTTAGGAGTCTTTATATTTCTATATATATCTCAGTATACTTTTTCAAACTGGTCTCTAGCTCGCAGTTCAGTGCTTCTCGGAGACATTTTTCTGCTAGTACTAATTTCTGCTTGGCATAGGGTGATCTATTTTGTTGGCACTCTCTTCTTAAGCGCCTTTTCTCCTTAACGAGATTATCGATAACTGCAGATGTTGTACGAGTTGGGGAGCGGTATAATGAGGCTGCTGGTGATGAGTGTGTGGCTGCGAATGTAAGAACTGAGTTGATGGCCAAAAGTGCCGAGTCAATATCGATTGCATTCTTTAGTCGAGGACCAATGTTTATATGACTATTTACATATTGACGGTACCTGGCCAGTTTGCTCTTTTATTGGTTAGGTGACCTGTTTTCTTACCCAATTGAGCTCGTTTCTGTAGACATATAATAACTGATGAATGATCAGAAGCGAGCTCTAAACACGATTCTGCAGATAACAAGTCTGGAAGTGGTATTAGTTATTCCAAAGTCGATGAGGTCGGGCACTTTTTGAGGGTCATAGGGCCAGTATGTCGGTTGCCCTGTCTAGGTTAGAACACCGACTCAGTAGCGCAGAGAACAGTTGTTTGCCATTGGGATTTATTAACCTGAAGCCCCAAAAGGTATGTTTCGCATTATAATCACCTGCTGCCAAAAATTTGGTCCCCAATGATGTGAAGAATTGTGTGAATTGTAATTCAGTCACTGAGTATCTTGGAGGACAATAGACTGCGCTTAGTATAATTTTTTCTTCCCAGCATTGAAGACATATTAATGTTGCCTGCATATAGTCCTTTGCATACTCTTCTAGTGCATGATGCTTAAATCTATCTCTTATTAATATATCCGTACCGCCATGTGCTTTATTATCAGACAAACCATCGTCTTGTAGAATTTATGTCCTGATATAACAAAATAATTTTTGTTTGTCAAGAGCGTTTCTTATAATTTCAATGTGCCTAGTATGCAGGAAGTGTTGAATTTGAAGTTTATGTTGGCTAATGCCGTTTGCATTCCAATGACATATTTAATATAGTTCATTTTTTAGAGATCAACAATTGCATAAGTTGGTTTTGAGTTTTCAACAACTTGTGCAACATGTTTTGCATTGATGTCATAAATTATGTCATACAATTTTTTAATTTTGATATCATGGATTCTACATTTTGCATAGGATTTGCAAAGCTAGGAATTTCTTCCAGATCCAGACTTTACTACGTTGGCATATGATCTTGATGTAGAAGCGTTATCACTGCTTATGGGGTTCGATTGATTTAGCAATATCTGTGTAATGAAAAGCTGGTTGCTGTTTCTGATCTAATTTATTTTTTAGAAGAATTGTGTGAATTGTAATTCAGTCACTGAGTATCTTGGAGGACAATAGACTGCGCTTTGTATAATTTTTTCCTCCCAGCATTGAAGACATATTGATGTTGCCTGTAGATAGTCCTTTGCATACTCTTCTAGTGCATGATGCTTAAATCTATCTCTTATTAATATATCCGTACCGCCATGTGCTTTATTTTCAGGCAAACCATTGTCTTGTAGAATTTATGTCCTGACATTACAAAATAATCTTTGTTTGCCAAGATAGTTTCAATTTGCCTAGTATGCAGGAAGTGTTGAATTTGAAGTTTATGTTGGCTAATGCCGTTTGCATTCCAATGACATATGTTAATATAGTTCATTTTTTAGGGATCAACAATTGCACAAGTTGGTTTTGAGTTTTCAACAACTCGTGCAACATGCTTTGCATTGATGTCATAAATTCTGTCATACAATTTTTTAATTTTGATATCATGGATTCTATATTTTGCATAGGATTTGCAAAGCTAGGAATTTGTTCCAGATCCAGATTTTACTACGTTGGCATATGACCTTGATGGTGAAGCGTTGTCACTGGTCAGCTGCTTATGGGGTTCGATTGCTTTGGCAATCTCTGTGTAATGAAAAGCTGGTGGCTGTTTCTGATCTAATTTATTTTTTAGTGCTAAATACACTGGACAGCCTTTGTAGTTTGCCGTGTGGTTTCCCCACAATTTGCGTTTATGTTTGATTTGTCAGACAAAATCTTGGAGGAATGGTGAAGGTAACAGTACAGTACGATTTTGTGTGTCCGTATTCATGACAATTAAAGCACTGGACAGGGCCTTTTCTTTTGTATGGTTCTTCAATAGTTATTCGTCTATGTAATAAGTAACGCAGATGGTATATTGGTGTATTTCGCTACTTTTTAATTTTCTTCCATTCGGTTCAAGTTCTACTTGAAATACTGGTTGTGGTACTTCATCTATGTTTTTAATGTGGAATACCGTTTTAACTTTAAATCTGGGGATTTCGAGAGAATCTTTACTGCTCTTTAGTTGATATGTATAGTAGTTTTTTCCATTTTTTTCAAGATAGTCTCGCATTTTTGGCTTATATTTTATTTCCGTTTTTTGTGGACTCAACTTTCGCTTTACCTGTATATACCTATCTATGCCAGTCTGTGTAGGTGCAACGTTTCCTGTCACATTCCTTTTCCCACCACCTGTTGTTGGCGGTTTAATTTGTCCATCACCTATTCTTACACCATGGTCTGTTTCATTTTCTAAAGAGAAAGAGGCATTTTCTGATAAATTTGACGTTGAGTAATTTATCAAAGCTGGAGCTGCAGTGAGTGTGCTCTTACTGGGCTCTATAAAAAAGTTGTTGTAGCGACTGCATTCGATGAGGCAAGAGTTGTATGCATTTTTACGCGTTGTGTTTTTATCTGCTTTTTTAAATTAGTTGGCTCACTCAGAACATCAAGCACAGGCTGAAATTTTTGTGGTTCCTGAGCGACCGCTATATTATTTGACAGTTCTGCACAGCCGCTGCGTTTCTTTTGATCTTGCGGAGAGAGTGAACTGGAGGTAGAGCGGGCTCTTTCATTTGTTATGCCTGTTGCTGTTTTTTCAAATGTTTGAGTATTGTTACGCTCGCGCTGTGGCGAGCGCAAAACACTCATTTTGGCGAACTTACCGGCTTATTAGTATTGGCTTTTCTCTTTAGTGGCAATTTTATTTTATATGTTTGTAACTTTATGCGCCAATTAACACACCATAATCACTGGTGCAATCAATGCTGAACAAAAGTGCCAATGGAACGTCCTGTCGTAATTGACACTTTTTATTTTGAAATTTATTAAACTCTCAAACAGAGCGATAATAATTCATACCGCACTTCACTAGAGTTGAGAGAGTTCGGAAAAATGGCTTCAAATTCAGCTATAAGGCTAAAAGCTACGCATCAATTGGTTGCCAGGAATGAAGGTCATGCGTCTATCTTAAGACGCTTCGTGGATGTTCCTGACTCATTCGACTATATCACACCAGTTTATGCCTTCAATGGCATTTGCAGGATCTCCATTTCCTCCAGGGACGAATCGAAGGGTGGCATCCCCTCTCATGCAAAAGGGATGTACAGTGATAGCTCCTAGTTGCGTAGTAGAGTAGGAGGTGATGAATTCTCAGAAGATTTGTACATTAACATTTCCTTTAGGCTGCCATACCACTGCAGTGTTTTTCAGGCTGAGGTTGTAGCTATTAAGCCAGTACTGTCTTGGCTTAAGAAGGTATCTGGACAAGATCTTTCCGCTCCCTGGATTCGGCTATTATCACCTCAAAAGACGTCAAGAGACGTCAAGTATTTCGCCAAGATAGCTAAGCAGACTCGTCTGCATCTGAGCCGGGTTCTCGGCCACAGGGATATTCCAGGGAACTGTAAATCGGATGAAATTGCCCGTGAGGGTACTACCATACCGATTGAACCAGATAGGTCAAACCTCGGTGTTCCTATTGCCACATATAATCTCTTAATAAATACAATATCCTTAGGACTTGCAGGCAGGCGCTGGTCTGAAAGTACAGGATGCAAAATAGCTAGACAGACCTGGCCAGTTTTAAATGTCAAACGCTCAAGGGATTTAGAATCTCTAAATAGACTGAGTATAGGTTCCGTAGCTAGTATCGTAGCGGGACACTGGACACTGGACCCTGGGTTCTCACGGTAGTAGGCTGGGGATTCCCTCTAACACCTTCTGCAGGAGTTGCATGGACGAGAATTAGCAAGAGTTTTTGGGGTTGAAGTGTAAGTTTCGCAGGATGGGAATATGCGATTATAGTTCTAGGAAAATTAGCCTCTATCCCATCTAGACCGATAGTGCGTGGCGAAGAGTCACATCCTTCCCGAGGTACCCAGCTATTCATAACAGAACAATACGCATCTAGACAGAGGAGTAAATAAACACCTCCCCGGATACAGGGTGTGGAGGAGCTAACCTCTATAAAAACCTCTGTTAAAAACTAGCCCAGTCTCTAACGGAGTGCTTCAGATACTTGGTGTCCTCCGGTTCTATCTAGTCTTAACCCCGCACACGGACCTCTGCGCGAATAGACCTCTCTTGTCAGATACTCGTGGGATCACATATGTCATTCAATCAATTTAAAACTTCAAAACCAAAGGAGGGCGGTCCTACCAAAAAACCGACAGGGTCGATCCTGTTTCCGCTAATACAAGGGTAGTAGATAGCAGCAGGAGGCAGAGGGGTCCTAGGCGTAATGGCTGGTTCCAGCACGAGTGCTAGTAGCAGGAGACGGGGAGGCTTGAGAAAACCGGTCTCTCGTCTTGTTCAGAAGGGTGCTGAAGGGAGAAATCCAGGGGAGGTGGTGAAAACCCAAACGCTGACTTGGGTCAGGGGGCGGGGGGCTGCCCCGGGGATCAATCGGCAAAGACAGTAGAGGAGCCCAGCAGCTCAAAGAAGGTTGTTCGGGTAGGCCAGTGGGTCGCAAAAACATGTCCGTCCGTCTAAGCAGGCCTTTTACGATAAGAAGGCGGCCTTGAGGGCAATGACCAAATATGTGGCTCTACCCACTGACCAGGTCACTGAGGAGCATGTCAAATCGGTGTAGTGGGCAAGGGGTATGCTATCCGGCTTGGGTAAACCGGCGGGTACAGCCCCAAAGAGACAACGTTCGACTGAAGAGACAAAAAAGACAAAAAGTCGGCGGCCAGAAATACCCGTCCTACAGCGAAGTTGTCAAAGGAGGGGGCGAAATGCTGGCTATCATAGACCGTAAGGAGGAGGAAGGGGTCACACCTAAAGAGAAGTGGAGGTGAGTGGAGCAAGCGATTGCCGAAGTCTATCTCCAGGTCTTAGAGGAAAACCCACTCCAACTTTAACTTAAGGACCACTTTACTTTAAGGACCACTCCAACTAAAGCATTAGAAGTAATATTCAACCTGCCTACATTAGAGTTGGTATGGAAACATGTAGCCGCCACGTCAGCACTAAGGCTGAAATGAGCGGCGTTATGGCATGATCGGCAGATTGGTCACTCGACTATCGCGCATACCTGGAGTAGTTCTACCCAACACATTGACCACTCTATACCTAATCTCAACTTCGATAGGCACTTACAGATATATATTCCGTCTAGAAGAGAGTGGCAAACACTCATGCCATGGAGAAGGGGGGAAATGAATTTCAACACTGACGGATCCAAACTTGACGATATAGTCGGTTTTGGAGTTTTCTCAAAAGAACTAGGACTGGAACTTTCTTTCCGTCTCCCCGACCACTGCAGTGTTTATCAAGCAGAGGTCATAGCCATACAAGCCAACAAGGAATATTATAAATATCTACTCGGATAGCCAGGTGACCATCATGTCAATGAACTCGGTGGCACTGAAATCAAAGGTTGCTCAGGACTGCTGGGCAGCCCTAAATTATATAGTACCGTTTTCAGGACACGCCTTATACGGGTTCCGGGACATAGGGATATTGAGGGGAACTGTAGGGCTGATGAGTTAGCCAGACGGGGGGCACCAACCTTCCTTTATGCACGGATAAATGCGAGGTTGGATTACCAATTACCACCTGTAAACTGATGCTGAAGGATAGGGTCGTGCGTGAGGCCAATGGGTCGTGGGCACTTGCTTAACGACCAGGCTAATGTGGCCGGAGCTTAATAGAAGGAAGTCTAGAGACTTGCTTGCCCTGTCGAGAGAGGATATTTCTAAGGTCGTGGCTTGTGTAACTAGGCACTAGCTGTTCGGCAGGCATTCTCTCATGACTTCTGCAGAATCTGTGGGGATGAGGAGGAGGAGGAGGAGACTGTGGAACATCTCTTCTCCAGTTGCCCCGCTCTGACTAGAAGCAGAGCGGGCTCTTTAGGCAAATACGCTTTTAGCTCTCTTACAGAAGTGTCTAGCGACCCATGGTGGTCTGAGTGAGCTGGTCCTTAGACCGGCTGCCATGTTAACCTAACCTGACCTACGCTCCCACATTAACTACAACGAATAAGCAAATGGCTACATGCACTTGTGCACAGAGATCCATCAACAACTATACAAGTGTACGATCATCCCCAATATCCCACAGTTTAACAATTAACAAGAAAGGTAAACGCCCCCATGTTAGTAGCAACAATACTCGCAAACAATGTCGGGAGCGTAGAAAACCTACGCAAAGAAACTGTCATTCAGATTGCAATGATTGGCTAAGCCAATTAATTGTAATGACTATATCAAATGCAGCGAGCGAAAAACGTACTAACAAACACAACGCACAAAAGAATTCAAAATACAACGGCACCAGATTTATAACAAAACTTAACATACACCAGAAGTGATTACATGATAGACAATGCTCGGCAAATACTGAAGGTAAGGCAGCCAATCTATTGCACTAACAACAAAATTACGAATAGACAATACGAGCAACAAGAACAAAAACAACAATACAGCGACAGAAGGCAACATACAAAGCAGCCACAGCAGAGAGATGTACAGGTCAACCGGTCGTAAGTACATGACACAAAGAAGACAATAGAAAATGAATGTTCTAACGCGAGAATAAATTTAAATATTTGACAATTTTTATATTAAACAAGCAATAAGCTTTCGCTTTATAAGCAGAGTGGTCTGAGCAGTGAGGGCTCTTTTATCCAGGATCACTCGGCGAAAGCACATCAATCCAAGCTCTGTCTGGGCATCGAAACTAACGACGTAACACCAGTTAAGTATACTCACTAAGCACAGGCGCATTCGTGTAACTTCTAAGAGCCAGCTTTTGTGGAAACAATAAAGACATAGGGAAATTTCAACATTTTACAACGACAGAATCAGTGGTTTAGGATTTTTACCGAGTCCACTGGGACATTAGAGTACAAAAACAGATCAGTGGTTTTGGGTTTTCACAGACTCCACTGAGACTTTACTAACGCAGTCAGAACCAGTGGTTTATGGTTTTTACCGACTCCACTGGGACATCGTGTTACTCGGCTAGGAACAACAGAAGCTTACCATACAGGAGTATTAAATATTATAGGAGACTCACTGATAACTATTTAAGTAAAAATATAATTTTAATAAAAATACATATATTAAATTAAACTTCATATTTTTTTTTTTTTATTCAAACGTGCTAATTATATGTACTCGTACATATATAGCGTTTATATTATTGCAACTAATTTATACATTTAAAAACTAACGAGCAATTGAAGTTTATTTATTATGTTCTGCTGGATAATTCACACCGCATTGGAGCGACTAGTTTATGAGGTCTCTGGGCTTCGTTCTCTTAAGACGTCGTTCAGTTTTGTTTGGTTCGGAGAGTTTCGATGCCTCTTCGTTTATGTGGTGTTGAAGTCATTCGTAATGTAAAATTGCGACTTTAGAAACTAGGCTGTGTACCGTCTTCACGCCAAGATCTCTGTGGAGGTCTGACATTCGTACGTACCAGGGTGCATTGACTATGTTGCGTAGAACTTTGTTTTGAAATTTTTGTATTCTTTTAATATTGCTTTGTGTGGTCCAAAGGTTGAATGCCGTAACCCCATATGGGTTTCAAGATTTGATTATATAACAAAAGCTTGTTATATGTAGAAAGCGTAGATGTTCTGCCAATTAACCAGTACATTTTTTATACTTTACTTCGAGTTCTTCTGTTTTCTTTTTCACATGTGCACACCATCGGAGCTTTACGTCTAGTCTCATACTCAAATACTTACCGTTATTTGAGTATAGTATTCCTATTCCGTCTATATATGGTGTGTTATGTCTAACCTTTTTATTCGTAAAGTCGATGTGGACCGATTTTGTGTTATTTATTTTAATACGCCATTTCTTTGTCCAATTAAATATTTAATTTACGGCACGTTGGAGTTTCTCTACTGAGATTTCCTCTGTGCCACCAGTAGCTATGAGTGCCGTATCGTCAGCGAATGCTGCGGTAATATGGTTTTGTTCGATCGGTAAATCGCTTGTGAATAGGAGATAGAGTAGGGGCTCTAGGATGCTGCCTTGAGGAACACCTGCCTTAACTTCGCGGATCCCAGAATAGGCATCATCTTGCTTAATTCTGAAGTGTCTTTTTTGAAGGTATGATTCGATAATTTCACAATATTCGGCAGGTAGAATCAATTGCAGTTTATGGAGCAGACCTTTATGCCAAACTTTGTCAAATGCCTGCGCTACATCTAGAAATACCGCAGAACAGACTTTTTTTATCTTCAAATGAGTTTTCAATAACTTCGACGTTCCTATGAACTTGATCTATAGTTGAATGTTGTCTTCCGAAACCAAATTGGTGGCTTGGTATGAGTTTCTTTTCTTCAATAATTGGCTGGAGTTTATTAGGTAGCAGCTTCTCAAAGATTTTCGATAGTATCGGTAACAGAGAGATTGGTCTGTATGATGCCACTTGTTGTGGTACTTTGCCTGGTTTAGAAAGGATTATTACTTTTGCTACTTTCCAGATGCTTGGGACATGTCGAAGTTTAAATGGCGCGTTATACAAAGTTGAAAGATTTTCAATACACATCTGTGGCAGCTCTTTCAAAATTTGTTATCAGATCAAAACCTCGACTTTTTTCAATTTTAGGTTTTTTATCTCACATTTTACTTCGGAAGGGGTACACATCAGAGTGCCTGCCTTATTCTCATAGTTGATTTTGTGATTCATATCAGTATCTATGCCATCATTTGGCGTAAAGGTTTTCATAAGGTAGTCTGCAAAATTGTGAGCCTTTTCATGTCCTTTTTATGTTTTTCGTGGCTTTCCACAAAGAGTAGTAATTGTTTTTTCGTGTGACAGGTTTCGTAAGAGTCTGCTAGTCGATTCATTTTTGAAAACCTTTATTTGTTGACTTAGCTTCTTTGTAGCTTTGTTAAGCGCGTGTTTATCATTAGGTGACCTACTTTGGTGCCAGCGACGCCGGAGTTTTCTTTTGTTTGTTAATAGAATTTTTATTTCTTTCGGATAGAAACAACCTTCGGATTTTCTTTTTAAATTTACGTGCTAGCCCAAGAAGCATTTTGAATATTTTGCGTTAGTTTTAAGGCTTCGTATTCTAGTTGTTCTTCTGTTTTTGGCGGTTCTATGTGTCGAGTGTTTTTACCTAGCACTTCTTTGAAATAGTGCCAGTCGGTAAACTTGTTGGTTAGGCATTTATTTTGCATTTTTTTTATTATATTTTCACATACTGATAAGAAAACCGGAGAGTGGTCGGAATTGAGACCAAAATCCTCATGTATTTGTAAGTAGTTCTTTGAAACTTTTTTAATTAAAAAGAAATCTATTAAATCAGGTAACTTTCCAGGATCGCTTACTTGGCCAATACGTTGGCTTTCCAGTTGATATAAACTCACAACACGTCTCTCTGGCAGCTTTAAATAACTCACGTCCTTTTGCGGTGGTTAGTCTGGATCCCCAAATTTATAAATACGCTCGAAACCAGAATTATAGTAGGAGGAGATTTTAACGCTAAAAATTCATACTGCGTTCAAATAAATTTCTTTTATGAACCCTGTATCCCGTTAAGGATACCCCAGCGAACGTAAGTTCGTTACAAGCTAAGACGAAATTCAGGGATTAATATATATAGAAGACAGAACCGTGAGTGTATGGTTCTTACCAATTCTCATGGAGACCAACATGAACAAAGGACACCAGTAACAGAAACCCACAGTCGTACTCACCGAAGTAAACATATATATGTATATATATAGATATATATATATATATATATATATATATATATATATATATATATATATATATATATATATATATAAATCCTGGAATCCGGCGAGCGTACCCCAGCAAAAGAGAGTCGTTACAACATATTACAAATATATATTGTTATTGTGTGTAGGGGATTTAAAGCATCGCGACCTTTCGATCTATTGTGCCTATCGATCTATATATATATATATATCATATATTTTTTCAATTCATATTTTTTATTGTATATTCTACAAGAGATTGCCAATTGTGTTCAAATATTATAATTTAATATATATATATATATATATATATATATATATATATATATATATATATATATACGAGTATATATATATATATATATATATATATATATATTTATATAATATATATATATATATATATATATATATATATTATAATTCTGCACCAGTGTGCGAATTATTAGTTGACTTCATATAATATATTATAATGATGGTGCAGAAGCCTTGAATGGAATTATTCAGTCAGAACGTCTAGTTCTTCTTTAACGAGTGCAATGTCTAGATCGCAATGAATATTACCATAGTGCGTTCACAATTATTCTTAGTATTCTAGACTAAGCTCGTAGAATTTTATCTATGTTAGAAAAACTAGCGGTTGACCATAACTGAGCGCCATATGGCCAAATCGGTTTGATTTCGGTTTTGTACAGAAGAAGTTTGTGGTCTATCGGAAGGCGAGAATTTTGATGTGGGAAAAAATTAAATTTTAGGGCTGTTATCTTCATCTACTTTTGTTTGGTTTCTATATGTTTGCGCCAAGGCACTCTTCTGTCGCGACGTATTCCAAGATAGGTAGCTTCACTGGATGCAGGAATGGTGGCGGTGTTGAGTTTGGCATGTTTGCTTTTCGTTTCGTTTACTCTTATGCGCCAGTTACAAAGCTATGTTTCAATCTGTCGCAAATGTCGATTTAGGCTAGCTGATGTAGCGTCTGCTACTGATCGCAGTGTCGTCAGCAAAAGTATACATTTTAGATTTTGTTCTGTCGGTACATCTGCCGTAAACAAAACATACAAGACAGGCCCGAGAATACTACTTTCGGGTACACCAGATTTAGGGTTGTTATCCGTCCTCATTTTCCCGGACACTGTCCTATTTTTAGAGCGTCCGGGGACGTCCTTTTTTCTCTAAGTGTGTAGTCTTAAACTAATTTTTAAAATCAGTTTTCAATAATTGTGCTATATTTTTTCTTCCTAAAAATGGGATTATTAAATTTTATTATGGGAACAATTTTCTTAATTTATTTAATTTGATCTATTTGAGAAACCCCTATGCCAATATTTTCTCATAAAAAATTTGTATATTAACATTGTCACTGTACCCGTTTACAGACATTGCTGCAAATTTTGATAAATAGAAAGAGAAAAATAAGAAACTTTATTGTGATCCTGTAAATTTCTAAAAGATTAGAAAAAAAAAACTGAACCACTCAAACCGTACTTTTTAATACGCCAAAAATATCAAAGGATTTTTTTAAAAGCGATCTTAGTGAAGCTTATTTATTTACTATACATTCCACAATGACCATAATGCATACAAATATTGAAAAAATTGAACAACATGATTTTGAAGGTAGAAAAATTTGGATCATATTCTTCATAATTTAAATCAAAGACTTGCTCAAAACTACCCTTGCTTCATTCAGTTAAAGAAATTTTGAAAAAATAAAGCATCGGATTCCATATTTATTGAATGAGTAGGGAGTTTTTATACAATCATGAAAGCTTATTTAGAGTCTTGGATTGTGCCGCTAAAGCATTTAGATGTATTTAATTGGTTAGATTTTGAAGCTCATAATTGGTATACTGGTCTGATGTATAACCTTCGGTTACATTTTTAAATTACTGTGGAATTACAAATAACGAATAAACTATGGTTCCTTTGTTTCCAAGCTTTTGTAAAGAGCATGAAAGATGAAAATATAAATTGCAACAAATTTTCTTTGACAAACACGAAAGTTGCTATGAACTCAAAAAATTAGTTGAGTTTCTTTTTTGCCTTTCTGCACACAATGCAAATGTTGAAAGCATATTTTCTTCAGTAAAAGCTCAGTGGACGTCTGAAAGAAATTGGTAGGATCCACAGACTATATCTGATATCATTAAAACAAAATATAATTTTGAACTGAGCTGTCAGGAATTCTATGACTATTTGCTTCAATGCAGTGAACAAGTTTTGCAAAATATTGGAAGTGTAGACAAGTATATGGAAACTGAGCAGTGTAGGAACATTAATGCATATGTGCATACACATATTTTTATTTACGTATGTACGAGTATGTATAAATGTCCATATTATATAAAAGTTCTTAAAATTTTTTTCAAAATTCTTGTAAATTTAGCATTGTAATGTAAAAATGATACTTTATATTTAATTATACATGCAAACATATGTATGTACATACGAACATGTGAATATGTATAAAATTTTACGAACATGTGTCTATGTATAAAGTTTTATAAAAGAAATGTTTTAAATTTTCATATTCTTTTGAAAAATTCGCCGATTTTAATCAAAATGTCCTAGTTTTTCAGCTCGCTGTCCTCGATTTCAATATTTTGGCATAACAACCCTAATCAGATTCGAAGCTATAGATGTTCGATGAGGATTCGTTGCACTTCACTAAAAATTTTCTCTCTCTAATGTACGATTCAAGGGTAATGTGGAATTCCGCAGGAAGCAACTTGTACATGAGTCCATCGTGGCAAACCTTATTGAATGCCTGAGCTACGTCAACGAATATGGCAGAACAGAACTGCTTAGACTCAAAGGCATTGCGTATTTCTTTGGTGATTAGGCCCCCTTGCTCAATTGTTCCAAGCTTTCTCCGAAAGCCAAATTGGTGACTTGGGATCAAGCTGTCAACATAGGGCTACATCTTGTTCAAAAATATTCTTTCAAACAGATTGGATTGACAATAGGCTGATATGTCTGTATGAGGTGGAATAGGTGGCTTGCAGATCATTTTTATTACTGGCAATTTCCAAATTTCTGGGAAGTATCCTACTCGAAGAATTGCATTAAACAAGTTTAGAATTAACCCAATTGCGCATTTTGATAATTCAGGTATCATCTTTGACGTTATCATGTCATAGCCGGGAGCCTTGATCGCTTCGCAGTTCGTTTTTATAGCAAGAGCCAATTCTTTAAAACTGATGGAGAGTTTTAGGAATTTCAATATTTAGAATTGCGAAGTTTTTTGAAGGTGGATTAGGCCTTTGAGGTGGTTCGCAAATATATTTTCTTTTTCAACATAGCTTCTAGCCCATTTCCCATTTTTAGTTCTAAGGGGTGGATTGACGAAATTTTGACGAATTTCATGTTTTCTACAAATAGTAGTTTGTGTCATTGCCTGGAGCAAGTTTTGCTGTGAACTCTCTTAAACTTATATCCCTCTGATTTGTAAGAGCTTCTCTTAGACGTTGATCAGCTTCAGCTAGTTTTTGCTTCAACATGGGTGATCGAGCCCTCTGCCACTCTTTTTTAATATGTCTCTTTTCTCTTGCCATCAATATATCCGGAATTGTCAGTTCTTTTAGAGTACGAAGATGAATTAGTTCCAGCAGTTGCATGCACGGCTGCTGACACCTATAGTCCGCTAAGTTTGCCAACAAGGAAGTCTATATCCTCTGCTGTTTTTAACAGTGGACCAGTCTTTAAATGGCTGCTAATGTATTTACAATATTTTAGCCAACTGGTTTTGCGGTTTGTTATTTTCATTGGCTGTGCATTATGCATGGGATTTTTCTGCAATTAATGATAACGGGGGAATGATCTGACGATAAGTCTAAACATTCTTCCGCTGAGGTGAAGTATCGGTCAATGTTTCTAGTGATGCCAAAATCGATAAGGTCCGGTATTTTGCTAGAATCAAATGGCCCGTAGGTGGGCTTACCAGTTTATTTGTCGTATTCCAAACAGCAGAGTACAGCTACCTTCCTTTTGGGTTTATAAGTCGAGGGCCCCAAAGCGTATGCTTGGCATTAAAGTCTTCTGCTGCCATAAATTTTGAGCCGAAAGTGTTGAAATATCATGAAATTGATCCTCAGTTATGTTGTACTTTGGAGGGCAATACACTGCGCTTATTATAATTTCATCACCCCAGCACTGCAGAGAGACCTATGTTGCTTGTATGTACTCTTTTGTGTATTCTTCGATTGTATGGTGTTTAATATGGGTCTGGTCGATTTGTGTTGTGAAATTTATAGCCTTGTAGTTTAAAATAGTAAAATAGTCCCATATGGTAGGCACAAAAGGTAGGAGCAAAAGGCCTGGAATGGCTATAATCGCTCGGCTTACTATCTTCGAAAAATAAAGGCGAAAGATCCTTCTTCCTTTACAAAAAGGGAGAAGGATCTCATTAAAAAGCATGAAAAGGTCGTGGCAAGGTTTTGAGAAAAAAAAATGGAGAAGGGAATTGGTGGGGCAAAGTCCGATAAGGACAACGCTTCGACCTCCAGAAAAAACGGTAAGCAGGACAAGGCCACAGGTGACCGCGTAAAGGTGCCGCCAAAGCCGACTTCTTCGAAGGAGCCACATAGCTTGGCATCGGGCAAAACTCCAAAAAGAGTTCGGTCTGATGAGCAGGCTCAGAGGGCTTCAAAAAAGCCGAAGCCATCGGCCTCCTTCGAATCAACTATGGAGCTACAGGTAGCTATTGTCGACAGAGTTGACCCTGATTGGGAGATAACGCCGAAGAATTGGTTGCTAGTGGAGGCGCGGCTGATAGCGGAAATGGTCGGGGCTGACGGCGGGAGCTACACTTTGACGGGGCCGGCTGGCAGAGGGGCGTTAAGGTTGTTGGTTGCAACAACAAGAAGTCTCTGGACTTCTTAACGTGTGCAATTAGCGGCCTTGATCCACTCTGGAGAGGCGCTCGGTTGGAGGTGCTGCCTCGTTCTCTGCTTCTGATCCGCCCGGTTGTTTCGGTGTGGATTCCACCTCCGGTTCCGAACCAGGAGTCCATACTCAAGCTGATTGGACGGCAAAACCAGTCGCTAAATTCGGCAGAGTGGCGGGTGATCTCCGTGACCCCCTGCAAAAATGGAGTGGGAAGTGACGCAGTGCTCGCAGTGGACTACGCGTCGCTGTCCAAATTAAGGAGCGATAACTGTATTAGATTCGGATTCGGCTCTCTAAAGGTTCGCGTGCCGGGTGACCGGTCAAAAGTCAATGGAAGCTGGAGTTGGTGCAAATTTATTTGCATCACTCCATCTCAGCCTCGCTCGATCTAAGTAAGTTTATCGTAGAGGATGATGTGGGCGTAGCTCTGGTTCAGGAGCCTTGGCTCGTCAGGGGTAAAGTAAGCGGACTGGGGACGGATGGTTATCGTCTCTACATTCCACAAATACAAGGTAAGATCAGAACGTGAGTTGCCAACAAGGATATTAATATTTTTCATCTTACTCCCTACAGCACTGGAAACCTTACATCGGTGGTATGCGAGCACAGGCACATACCGAGTTTGTTGCTAACGTCCGCATACTTTCCGTACAACGAGGAAGGGCCGCTACCACAGATCTTCCGGCAACTTATCGCCTACGGTGAGTCACGCGGACTGGGCATAATGGCCAGCTGTGACGCAAATGGGCACCATGAGCTCTGGGGCATCACTGATACCAATGGTAGAGGAGAGTCTATTTTTGATTACATTCTCTCCACTAGCCTAACTTCATGTAACAAGGGAAATAAGCCAACGTTTCGCAATAGGGTTAGGGAAGAAGTCATTGATATCACTCTGGGCACTTGATCTAATACCATAAGAGTCGACAATTGAAGAGTATCTGATGTCTGTTCCTTTTCGGATCATTGTCGGATACGCTTCTCAGTCTACTCCGAGCTTTTTAGGAACCCAAAAAAGACTGACTGGTCCAAATTCCCAAGACTGGAGACCCAAAAACTTACTTTGATGAAAGTCAAGGTCGGCGGAGGGAATGCTAACATTGATAAGGCGGTAGGTCGTCTTACGGGAATACTGAAAAAATCTTTTGAACTATTTTGTCCTCTGACTGGCCGCGTGCTAAGCCAACACTGGTTTGGTGGAACGCAGAGTTAGGACTGTTTAGGAAAGAGTCAGGAGGACTCTTCGCCAAGGCCAAAAACAGTCGGCTGGAAGAGGATTGGGAAAATTATAGTCAGTTTTAATGAGTATAAAAGCAAAATTAGGGCTGCAAAAAGGGAGTCCTGGCAGCAATTCTGCGGAACTCTAGAGTCGGTAAATGAGGCATCGAGACTCAGGAAAATACTGTTCATAACCATGACAGTTCTCGGCAGTGTGAAGAGACGGCTCATTGGACTGGCTCGTGTCAGGAATCCCTGGAGGTTTTGATGGAAACGCACTTTCCATGTTGCACGGACCCGTATACCGTCCATAGGCGGTCGGTAAATCTTGCTCGTGTTTCAAGGACTGACGTGTCTGATATCGTGAGGGAGGATAGGATTGCGTGGGCGATAGGCTTCTTCGACCCGTATAAGTCAGCTGGTCCTGATGGGGTTATACAGGCTATGCTGCACCATTCTTCTGAGGGCGTGATTCCACATCTAGTTCACATCTTCTCAAGGTGTCTCGAGTATGTCAGGGTGGTTTTCATTCCAAAAGCGGGAAAAATAAATCATTCTACTCACAGGGATTACAGACCAATAAGTCTCTCATCGTTTATTCTTAAAACACTTGAGAGACTTATTGATCTGTATATTAGAAGGGTTACCAATATTCGCACAATAGATACTGCACAGCACGCATACCGTAAGGGTGGATCAGTGGATAGCGCACTTCATGAAGTGGTTGGTATCATTGAGAGACCAATGAACTATAAGGAATATACGTTGGTTGGTTTCTGGACAACGATCGGGCCTTCAGCAATGTAAATACAGAGGCGATCTGTAAGGCGCTGAGAGCTCACGGAGTGAAGGAATTCATAGTGACATGGATTAACACAATGCTAGTAAGCAGGGGCATTAACGCCACTATGGGGACGGCCTCGGTGAGTAGGAGGACTACAAGGGGTACGCTGCTGGGGGGAGTGCTACCACATCTGCTATGGATTCCAATAGTAAATGATAATTTAGGAACCTTTAAAGCAAAGAGAACAAAGGTAGTAGCCTACGCTGATAACGTTGCCATACTAATGTCGGGCAAGTTCTTGTCAACGATTAGCGAACTCAGCACTGGGCGATATTTCCGGATGCCCTGAGCGCAACGGCTTAAGACGAAGCTAGTTTTGTTCACTAGGAAAAAAAATCCCTGAGTTCTCTTTGCCAAAGTTAGGTAGGGTAATGTTGAATCTCTCTAAAGAAGCAATATACTTAAGTACCATTCTGGACTCCAAGTTAAATTGGAGGAGAGAAAAAAGAAGGGTATGGCTGCATACTATACTTGTAAAAGAGTCTTTGGGAACAAATGGCGACTGTCGCCCTAAATCGTGTATGGGATGTACACCACAATCAGTAAACCAATTATAACCTACGGGTCTATCGTCTGGTGGAAGGCGTTGGGAAGGAAATGAAATCAAAACCGTATTGGAAAAGTACAAAGAATTGCTAGCCTGGGTATCTCAGGGGCTGTAAACAGCGCGCCTCAAGAAGGCTTAAACATATTATTTCACCTCTTACCACTAGGAGTGTTCATTCAGGCCGAAGTCTATGCAATTGAAAAAGCAGCCAGACTGATACAAACTAGTACAATTCGACCGTCGAATATCACTACCTTTGTGGATAGTCAGGCGGCGCTTATGGCAACAGAATCCCAGACAGTTAAATCGAAGTTGGTAATGAAATGTCGTACCTCACTACTGAACATTGGACCCCACAAGGTCTCACTTTGCTGGGTTCCCGGACATAACGATATAGAAGGGAATGAAATTGCGGTCGAGATTGCCAGAAGGGGCTCTGGAATGGACATTAACGAAGCAGATACCTCAATGCAAATCCCGATATGTGAACTGTTTAGGAACATAGATGAATTCACTATTGCAGGGACAAATAACTTATGGACTAATCGGGACGACTGTAAAGTTTCAAGGGCCTTATGGCCTAGGTTAGATATGAAGAGAACGAAGGTTCTCTTAGGGCTCAACAAACCTGCAGTAAGGGTGCTTACGTGGGTGATTACGGGGCATTCTGCTATCGCACCAATGCTTCAACATTGGCGTATGCCGTCGAGCGGGCTATGTAGGAGTTGCCATGATGAAGAAAAGACAGAGTCGATTCGTCACTTTTTTGTCAATATCCTAGACTACAGTTGAAACGACTTCAATGTTTGGGGTCGCGCTTCTTCACAAGTTTGACAGAGATAACGAAGGTGGATTGTTCGGATCTTCTCACTTTCATCTGGAAAACCAAATGGTTTAATAGGGATGGAACTTCCAATGTTTATGGAAATCAAGGGTAAGGACGAGTATGCCTCCTCCTGGCATTTTTGAAGGCAATCGCCTTCTCAACCCAACCTAACCTTAAAATAGTTGTTTGAGGTTAAATGGGTTTCATTTGTTTGCAGTAAATTTTGTACTTGGTTTTTGCGTTTGCAAACAGCGTTGGCATTCCAATGAAATATTTTTGAAATGAGCAATTACTACACTTTTTTGCTGCAGATACACTTTTGTTACGAGCTGTCGAGTGTAGATCCCCACAAACTACACATACTGGTGTTAAAGTGCAATACGACTTGGTGTGGCCGTATTCCTGGCAATTGAGACCTTGCCTCTTACAGCGTTGCTCAACTAAAATTCTTCGGTGTAGAAGGTACCTAAGATTGTATATTGGATGCGCTTCATTCTTTGGTAGCTTTTTCGTTTCTGGCTCAAATTCAATTTTGAACAACGGTTGGGGATATTGTTTCTGTTTTTTATATAAAAAACAGATTTGGTTGGAAAGTCTCTTAAACTTCGTTGCAGTCAACATTGGTGTCTATACCCTTGATTACCACGCATAAGCCTCTACTACTTTCCAGTTGGTAAGTATAGAATTTTTTATTGCTACCCTTCAAATTGAGCAAATATATTGACGAAAATATTTAGTTTAAAGTGCAATTATTTCTTTTGGAAAACCCACCATCATAAATCTCAATTGAAGAAATAGCTGTGTTTATAATTTCTTGGACTGCTGTTACGTCAGAACCCATCATCTTATTGTCAAACTCTTAATCTTCTTCTCTAAAATTTTTGGCCGTGACAATAGAAGAAAAGCAATATGATCTCTCTTATAAATATCTTATTAACATGCCAAAATTCAGTAACGTCGACGCTAAAGCTTCACCCGTTGCGATATTCAAAGCAATTAAATACCAAGAATTAAATGCATTTAAATATATATTTAAAAAATATGTATTAGTCCTTTCATGTCCGTTGTTTTCAACATTATATGTTTCGCTCCTAAGTATATAAATTGATTTTTTTATCTAACGGTTTTTTTTGACATATTGTGCAAGCTTTTAGGTGAATATTTTTTTCAAATAATTAAAGTGAAAATATGGTTACGAAGTCAATACGCCATCTGATTGGTTGATAGTTTTAGGGTAAGCGTTAATTTCAAATAAATAAAAATATACACGCTGGAAGGCATGCGTTCAAACGCTAGTGGAAGTTCTGGTATACAAGAAGTATATAAGCGACCGCACAATTGAAATCGAGATCAAGTGAACAAGTGAAAGTGACAAAGTAAACATCGTAGTAGCAGCAGCAGTGAAACCGTGAGCGTAGTCGAGAGTGAACATTGTAGTAGCAGATCAGTCAACCAGTGACATTGGCAAAGTGAAAATCGTCGGAAGCAATTAGTGCGAGTGATCATAGCCGATCATAGCCGAATCGTATTAGCAACGAGAGTTAGCAAGTGATCGCCGCAGAGCGGACATCGGTTAGCAACGGGCAGTTGAGCAGTGATCGTCGCAGAGCGGACATCGTGTTAGTAACGAGAGTTAGCAAGTGATCGTCGAAGAGCGGACATCGTTGGCAGCAACGGGCAGTTGAGCAGTGATCGCCGCAGAGCGGATATCGTGTTAGCAACAGGCAGTTGAAGTGGATGTAAATAAAAAAATTTTGGTGCAACAACTGACCAACTGCAGCAAAGCGAAGACAAAGTGTGAGAAGCGAGCAAATAGAATTAAAGCCAATAGTAAGTTGGACGAATTCTAATGAAGCCAATTGTTCTAACTGAAGAAGTCATTGTTTGCAGCGATAGGTTAGGTTAGGTTAACTTGGCAGCTGGTCTAAGGACCAGATCACTCAGGCCACCATGGGTCCATTGTGATACCACCGTGCAACAATGCACCTCCGATTCACTCGTCGACTCATTTCGAAGCCCTAATAAAGCGCAGGATTTGTTTGACCTTTGCACCTCTGTAAGAGAGCTGAAAGCGTATTTGCCTAAAGAGCCCGCTCTGCTTTTAGCCAGAGCGGGGCAACTACAGAAGAGATGTTCCACAGTCTCCTCCTCCTCCTCATCTTCATGAGAGAATACTCCCAGCCTGAGAGCATGTCTGCCAAAAAGCCAGTGACCAGTTATACATACCACGACCTTAGAGATATTCTCTCTCGGCAGGGCAAGCAAGTCTCTAGTTTTCCTACTATTAAGTTCCGGCCATATTAGCCTAGTCGTTAAGCAAGTGCCCTCTTGTGCCCAAGACCCATTGGTCTCACGCACGACCCTATCCTTCAGCATCAGTTTACAGGTTGCAATTGGTATTCCAATCGCACATCTTTCCGTGCCTAAAGGAAGGTTGGTACACCGTCTGGCTAAGTCATCAGCCCTACAGTTTCCTGCAATACCCCTATGCCCCGGAATCCATATAAGGCGTTCCTTGAAAACGGTACTGATATCATTTAAGGCTGCTCGGCAGTCCTGAGCAACCTTTGATTTCAGTGCCACCGAGTTCATTGACAAGATGGCCGCCTGACTATCTGAGTAGAAATTTATACTATTTTTTGTTACGGTATGACTATTTAAGTACACGGCTACCTCCTTTAGGGCTAGGACCTCTGCTTGATAAACACTGCACTGGACGGGGAGACGGAAAGAAAGTTCCAGTCCCAGTTCTTGTGAGAAAACCCCAAAACCGACTATATCGTCCAGTTTGGATCCGTCAGTGTAGAAATTCAGTTCCCCCTTCTCCATGGCATTGGTGTTTGCCACTCTCTTCTAGACGGAATATATGTCTAGAAGTGCCTATCGAAGTTGACATTAGGCATAGAGTGGTCAATGTGTTGGGTAGAACTACTCCAGGTATGCGCGATAATCGAGTGACCAATCTGCGGATCATGCCATAACGCCGAACATTTCAGCCTTAGTGCTGATGTGGCGACCACTTGTTTCCCTACCAGCTCTAATGTAGGTAGGTTGAGTATTACTTCTAAAGCTTTAGTAGTCGTGGTCCTTAAAGCACCAGAGATGCATAAAAAGCCGTTCTTTGGACCTTGCTCAGAAGTTTCAAATAGCTTTGTTTCTGAGTGGCTGGCCACCTTACCAGTATTCCATATAGCAATATTGGTTTGACCACCGAAATGTACAGCCAGTGCCTAATTCGTGGGGATAACCCCCACCTGATTTCAACCGCTTTTTTACATGTGTACAAAGCAATATCGACCTTTCTGACTCTTTCTTCAATATTGGGTGTCCAGGTAAGTTTCCTATCTAGTAATTATCCCACATATCTAACTGTCTCCTTCATCGGAATTTCCACACCTTTATATGTTAGCGGGGAGACATCAAGAGATCTATTTTTCTTGGAAAAGAGGATTAATTCCATTTTATCGGGGTTAATCCCTAATCCCCTTCTTCCCGGCCAACCAGTAAGCGTGGCCATATTAGAGCGCAAAATATCCATAAGAGTGTTTGGATATTTTCCTCTGATCAGAATTGCCAAGTCATCAGCATAGGGGACGACATGGCAACCCTCCCTCTCCAGGGTTAGCAGTAATGAATTTACCGCCAATTTCCAGAGCAGGGGGGAGAGGACTCCTCCCTGAGGAGTGCCTCTGCAGACCTGTCTGCTTAAGGTATGGGAACCTAAGCTGGCAGTTACCTTTCTGCTGACGAGTATCATCTCTACCATCGCTACCATATTAGGATCGACGCCCAGAGCTTCTAAAGTTCCCGTAATGGCGTTCGCATTTATGTTGGTGAAAGCGCCTTCTATGTCAATGAACGCCGCTAGTGAGAAATCTTTCTGCTGGATGGCTTTTTCCACTATTCCAATAAGTACGTGTAACGCCGTCTCTGTCGATTTGCCCTTCGTGTATGCATGTTGTGCCGAGGAGATTCTACCAGTTGGTATAGCTTCCCGTAAATGTGCATTCATCAATCTCTCCATTGTTTTTAGGAGGAAAGACGTGAGACTGATTGGTGAAGTCTTTAGGATTTACATGTGAGGACCTGCCCGCTTTGGGTATGAAGGAAACCTTTGTTTCGCTCCATCTTAGCGGAATATAGCCCATGTTAAGACAGCTTCTAATTGCAGTCACAACCCAGGGAGTAGTTATGTCCCGTGATTGTTGCAGTTCTGCTGGATAAATTCCATCAGACCCGGAGATTTATATGGACCAAAGGTGTCAATGGCCCACTCAACTTTCGCGACTGTAACTATCGCATTCCCTATCTCAGACTGCCTGCCCCTCGGTGTCGGGTAATCACCATCCACTGTTCTACTGCCTGGAAAATGCGTATCTAAGAGAAGAGCCAAAGATTCCACGCTCGATTCGCTCTACACATCACCCGTACCTTTAAGGTAGCCCAGGTTGTGTGGTGTCATCGCTAGGATTCTTCTTAGTCTAGCTGCTTCCGATGTTTCCTTCACATCCCCACAATAATTTTACCAAGACTGTCGCTGCGCAGCTCTGGTTGCTTTCTCGTATATTTGTAGCTCAGCCTTATAGGCTTCCCAGTCCGAGGGCAGACCCGAAATTTTAGCCCTGTTAAATAACCGCCTATTGGACTTCCGGAGAAAGCCTAGATCCATTAACCGCCAAGGTGGTTTGTTCTTGCCTCTCAGTTTTACAACCGGGTACCCGTCTGTCAGTGAACTATTCAGGGCCGTGGTTACCTGATTAATCAGACCGTCTAATGCCACAGGGTCTGTGGGGTCAGACGGTGGATTTCCTGGCAGTGACGACCTGAGAGTCTTCCTATACTTTCCCCAGTCCGTTCTCCGTATATTTCTAATCGTCTTAACTGTAACCTAAATATTACATATATTCTATATAACGATGGTCAAAGTAGGAATTTTCATTCGACACTCTCCATCTTTTTACATTATTCGTAAAATTATCGAAGGTCAGGGTAATATTTAACACTTCCTTTCTATTCTGTGGTATAAAGGTCGGCTCTGAGCCTAAATTCAGGATACTAAGGTTATTTTCTATAATAAAGTCTAAAACTGATTCACCTCTTGCATTAGTGTCTGTGCTTCCCCACAATGTATTGTGAGCGTTTACGTCGCTGGAAACAAACAAGTTCCTGTTGGCTGCGGCTGCCTTCATAACCAATGCCCGAACCTCCTTCGGTGGAGTGTCCTTATCATGTGGCATATATGCAGAGGCTACCCAGAAACTGTTATTTTGCAGCTCAATGCTTGCCGCCACCGTATCGCCATTATTTAACTGTGGGAGCAAAAAGATTTTAATGTTATCCTTTGCTACTATACAAGCACGAGGCTTACCTGTGCTCTGAGCGGCTATCATCTTGAAGCCTCTCATCTTCAAACCGCAGATTTTGTTGCCGCATATCCACGGCTTTTGGATGAGGGCCACGTGAAAACCACCGGAACCCATGCGGACCATCAAGTTCGCGGAGGCGAGTTTACAATGGTGGAGGTTGATTTGGATCAGCTTCATAGGAATCTATCCTTCTTACCTCCACCATCGTAAAGTCCGCGTCCTCCTCTCCTTATGGGTTGGCAGCTCCCTGTTGCACGATCTAAAGATCGCCTCTATTCTATCCGGTTCAGCTGGCTTAGCCGTGATCCAGACCCGGGTTCTGGGTCTGCTAGGAACCTCTTCCCTGCTGACGGCCTCGAGCCTGGCTCCCGGACAAATCACGCCAAACTGGCTTACCCCGATCTTGTAAAGGTTGGCTGACCTGCTGTCATCGCATGCGATAAGCTTGGCCCTGCCCTGATACCAGCCCGCATCGTGCCAGAAAGGGGGTCCAGGGTTTTCCTCTTAGACCTGGGGGTAGACTTCGGCAATCGCTTGCTCCACCCACCTCCACTTCTCTTTGGGTATGACCCCTTCCTCCTCCATCCGGTCAATGATGGCCAGCTTTGAGAACTTCGCTGTAGGATGTGTATTTCTGGCCGCCGACTTTTTGTCTTTTAGCGACCTCACCCACCTATTCAGCAGAACGTTGTCTCTTTGGTGCTGTACCCGCCATTTTGCCCAAGCCGGATAGCACACCCATTGCCCACTCTACCGATTGGGCCTCCTCCTCATTGAGCTGATCAGTTGGTAGAGCTTCGTATTTTGTCAGGACCTTGAAGGCCGCCTTCTTTTCGTAAAAGGCCTGCTCTGACGGACGGACAGGTTTAAACGACCCCCCTGGCCTACCCCAGTAACCTTCTTTGAGTTGCTGGGCCCCTCTACTGTCTGCTGCCGATAGATCCCCGGGGCAGCCCCCCGCCCCCTGACCGCAGTCAGCGTTTGGGATTTTACCACCTCCTCCGGGGTTTTTCCTTCAGCACCCCTCTGAAAGAGACGAGAGACCGGTTTTCCCAAGCCTCCCCGTCCCCTACTACCAGCACTCGTGCTAGGACCAGCCCTAACGCTTAAGCCCCTACTGCCTCCTGCTGCTATCGATCTGTCTGCCACCCTTATATTAGCGGTAGACAGGATCGCCTCTGTCGGTTTTTTGGGAGGACCGCCCTCCTTTGGTTTTGGATTTTTTGAAGTTTGTTGAACATATGTGGACCCACGAGTATCGGACAAGAGAGGTCAGTGTGCGCGGGTAAGGCTAGATAGAAGCGGAGGACGCCAAGTATCCGGAGCACTCCGTTAGAGACTGGGCTATTTTTTTACCTGGGTCCCCAGCATATGTCATCGACACGGGTCGTATGACATCTTGCTCCAACCCAGAGGTTTTTTTTAAAGGTCTGCTCCTCCACACCCTGTATCCGGGGAGGTGTTTATTGACTCCTCAATCTAGATCCGTAGTGTTCTGTTATAAATAGCAAGGTTACCTCGGGCAGGATGTGTCTCTTCGCCACGCACTATCGGTCTAGATGGGATAGAGGCTAATGTTCCTAGAACTATAATCGCATATTCCCATCCTGGGAAAATGTACGCTTCAACAAAACCGACGCTTCAACGAAACTGTCGCTTCAACCCCTTTGCGGCGATGCGAATCCAATTATTGAGCTTGGTAAAAATTGTCAGAAAGGCAATTACGTACCAATATATAAAAATAAATAGAAAAGGTATCAAAATTAGTGGTTGCCCTTTTAACATGTATAAAATATAAATTTTAGGATTAATAAATATAGAAAGAACGTCATTATTTTTTTTTAAATGAAATAAAAGAAACACAGCAGTATTTAATTCTGGTATGGCACAATATACAGTGTATGTTGTGCTGTCGGAGTTACTAAACATTTTAGAAGCTCAAATATGCCCAAAATGGATAAATATGCAAATGACGGATGATAACACCTTGAAGCTAAAAGTTATTTTTACAACAAATCAAGGATTCCTAGCATTGAAATTTTGTGTAGATAGAACACACTTACGAATATTAAAACCAACTTGTTACAATGCCCACCTATTTCATAATAGATGTTAATTAAAAGAACTTTTCTTTTTAATAGTAAAGAGTTTAGAATTCAGATTTCGTAGTATTGTAAGTGTATTAAACGTGTGGATATAAATACTACAAAATTCTTATAAGATAATTGATTACTTATATATTTGTTTAATATACTTAATTGCTTGCATTTAGTATTGATTAATATTTTTTTCTTGGATTTAATTCAAATGTTTTTTACGCCAATTCCAATTCTAGCAGCCGGAAAAGAAAGAATTCATATCGATCGGGATATTTTATTATTTCCCTGGGATTTATGCTGGCTCATGTGCCATTATATATAGCGTTGCCAACGTACTGTATTTATATGGCAGAATTGCCAACACTCCCCCCTGGTATGGCAGGTTCATTACCTGATTTACCACCCTTTTGTATTTCGAGGACAGCTAGTCGCACTGCTGGTCTTTCGTAAATTCCTGAATTGGTTTGAACAACCATCGGCTGCACTCCGACTCTGTGACACTTGACATGTATAATGTGTCCTAATGAAATTAGAATCCTAGCATGCAGTCATTGGTGAATCCATGTTTGTATTTGAGTTGAATTTGAGTTTAGTTTTAAATGAAAGGGATTAGATATAAACAAATTAGAATAATCGAAAATGTAACTCCAGAAAAAATTATATAAAAACGCTGGTCGGGAAATAAAGAAATCAGTTACCAACTGGCAACTCAAACGCTTGCGTTTTTTCTGCAATCAGCCTTTCTTCGGCTCAATATAGTTATTTCTCAATGGCGTCTTGCCGAGCAACACTCTAGCACATATATATTTGGTATTTTCTATTTAAATATTATTAATATATATATCTAGACTGAAGAGCTAACGACATCTTGACACGAAGAAACATTACAAGAAACTAACACTGGTAACTTGACATGAACGCGTTTATCGGGGTAATACAGATGCAGTTACAGCAATCCGATGAGAGGATGCAGCAGCAGTTACAATAAAATGCTGAATCCGTTAAACAAGCTGTCAAAGAGGATGTCAAAGAACAGTTGGAACAGCAGTTACAAAAAATCGATGACAAGATGCAGCAGCGTTTACAACACAGCAAAACACGACTCAACTATCGGAACTAAACTCACAGCAGATGAAAGAAATGTCCGAGATGGTAGACAGGAAGGTGTGTGAAATTAAGACAGGGCAAGAATCGTTCGAAGAATCTGTAGTACAATGGCAGAACGAATTTAAGGAACAAATAGAGCAAAGAATTTACCTACTTCAGGAAGGTGTATGGCCTGTGCCAGTTTTATTCACTGTTATGAAAGCTTGATGAATGCCGTTCAGGACAAATATGGTAGTGAACATCGCAAGCATATGTACCAAGTAGAGCTACGAATACGTGTACAGAAAAGTGAGTCTCTTCAACAGTTTGCGGCGGAAGTGGAATGGTTGGCCCTTCTTGCCTAGGAGAGATATACTGAGAGGTGTATGATGGACACCTTCGTATATGGCATTCGCGATACGGAGATAAAACGTTCAGCGATAAAAAAAATCCGAAAGCTGCATATATGGAGACAGTAGCTAGCGCCTTGACATCAGAGATAGTAGCATTGGTGCGTCAACCAGAATATAGAGCCCGTATGGTAAGAGTCGAAAGCGGACAAAGTTTCACGGGGAAATGCTTTTTGCGGAGAGGTCAGACGCATGGCTCGTAATTGACAGTCGAGACGCAAGTCAGATTCCAAAATAGGGAACCAGAAAATGTAGATAAGCCGTCGACAAACTAGATGGAGTCAGTCTCGTGGGGCATGATCTGACTCCCACAACATGAAGCTTCAGAATCTTCGTTTCTCAGATGGCACGGAAAATCAACAGCCTAACTGTTGACAGCGTAATAAACGGGAGAAAAATCGTGGTAACATTGGATACGGGCGCATCACATTCCATAATTAGAAGGGATTTCGTTCGGGGAATCGAGCCGCTTCTGGGAATAAAATTGCGTATGGCAACTGGAGATGATGAACAGGTACTGGGAAAAGGTCCACGAAAAATCACTATCGGGACGAACTAGTCTTATGTGTGGATTTTATGATTCGGAATTAATTCACCCAAGATTTGAAAAGCCGAATATTGAAATTTGCGAACATCGAAATACCGTTATCTGTTGGTGAGGATAAGTATGGAGGTTTACGACAAGCCATTGTATCGCGGCGGAAAAAAATGCCACCAAAGTCAGAGGCAGTTAAATGGGCCGAACTGGACGGAGATGTTGAGAAGAACAAGTTGTGTGTTGTGGAGAGTGATGAAAAATTTGCACTGGATGACATCATAATTGGAAAACCCTCGTAGAAAAACAGCAGAACAGAAGAGTGGTCAATCTTGCAAATTCCGCTAGAACCATAGAGAAAGGGCAGATAATTGGAAATTGCCAGGCAATTTCGGCAATTGTAAACTACCAGCCGCGAGACACAAACATTAAGATGCCTGCTGATAAAAAGATACTCGACGATCTAACGAAAAAATGGAATAAAGACTTATCCACAGAGCAGAAGAAGACTGCCAGCCAACTTTTGGCAAGACATTGGCCAGTATTTGCTGAAAAGGGTAAAAACGAAAGCAGAACAAAGATGGTGAAATACACAATCACCACTGGTGATGCCAAACGCATTCATTAAGCGTCAAGAAGAGTACCTCTGGCGAAGAGAGAAGAGGTGAATGTGTTGCTGAGGGAAATGCATCAGAACAACGTCATTGAGCCATCGGCAAGCCCCTGGAGTTCTCCAGTGGTATTAGTCAAGAAGAAGGATGGCCCCACACGTTTCTGTGTAGTTTATCGGAAACTTAATGAGGTAACGAAGAAAGATAGTTATCCATTACCTCGCATCGATGATACCTTGGACACACTTTCTGGTTCAAATTGGTTCTCAATACAATGTACAAAGCGGATATTGGCAAGTGGCAGTAGACGAACAAGACAATGAAAATACATCATTCAGTGCCGGTGATGGACTATTGCAATTTTTGGTAATGCCATTCGGACTGTGCAATGCTACAGCTAAATTTGAACGCCTAATGGAACATATGCTAAAGGGTCTGGTGTACCTAGATGACATAACCGTTATGGGAAAGGACTTCGAGGACCACTTGAAGAATTTGGAGAAGTATTTATGCGATTAGGAGCTTCAGCTGAGCGCAAAGAAATGCTCGTTCTTCCAGAAAGAAGTGAAATACCTTGGACATAAAGTCACAACTGAAGGAGTACACACAGACCCAGATAAGATAGACTCAGTAAGGGAATGGCCAAGATCAACTAGTCTTCATGAGCTGCACAGTTTCTTGGGTCTTAGCACCTACTATAGACACTTTGTTCCAATATTCACAGACGTGGCGGAAAGCTTGCACGAATTAACAAGGTCGAATTTTCCTTTCGAGTGGGAAAGCGAACAGGAGAAGGCATTTAACAGACTAAAAGAGCTATTGTGTACAGCCCCGATCCTTGCGTATCCAATTCCTGGCGAAAAATTTATTTTTGATACAGATGCAAGTGGCTTCGGGATTGGAGATGTCCTGTCGCAAGTTATTCACGTACGTGAAAGAGTAATAGCCTACTTCAGCAATATCTTATCAAAGCCTGAGCGAAATTACTGTGTAGCACGGAGAGAATTTTTGGCGGTTATGCAGTGCTTGAAGGAAACACTTTAACAAGTATTTGTGTGGACAAAAGATCTTGTTGAGAATGGATCACGCTGCACTGCGCTGGCTATTACAGTTCAAAAATCCCGAAGGTCAGGTTGCGAGATGGATTGAGAGACTCCAAAGCTACGATTTCACAATAAAACATCGGAGAGGCGGAAGCCACGGTAATGCTGATGCATTATCACGACGTCCTTGCAGTATAGAATGTAAGCACTGTTCTAAAGCTGAAGGGAAAGAAGGAGTTGTCGATGTGCGCTTAATGGCTGTTTTACCAGACGAAGAATGGACAGCAGAGAAGATAAAAGAAGAACAACGAAATGACCCAGAATTGGCAAATATTCTGACAAGTAAGAAAGAAGGAAAACGACCAGATTGGAATGAAATCTCGACTGAAAGTCCCATAACTAAAGCATATTGGGCTCAATGGAATAGCTTAAAGCTGCAAGATGGATGCCTATCCGCCTGTGGGAGATGGGAAAACCACGAAAATCTTGATTGTGGTACCCAAAGCAAGAATAAGCGAAATCTCAAGGAATACCATAGTGGGCCAAGCGGAGGGCATTTGGGAATAACAAAAACAGTCGAGAAAATTAAAACACGATTTTATTGGGTTGGTTGCCAGCAATCGGTAGTTGAATGGATTAGTGCTTGTGAAAAGTGTACAGCTGCCAAGGGACCGAGCCGTCGCAGCCAGGGGAAGATGCATTTATACAACGTGGGAGCGCCATTTGAGCGTATTGCAATGGACATAGCAGGTACGTTTCCAATTAGTGATTCCGGCAAAAAAAATGTTCTCGTCGTAATCGACTATTTTAGTAAATGGCCAGAAGTATATCCCATTCCCGATCAAGAAGCCAAGACCGTTGCAGATGCATTTATCAATAATTGGGTCTGCAGATTCGGAGCTCCCCTCGAGTTGCACTCGGATCAAGGCAGACATTTCGAGTCAACAATATTCAGGAAAATGAGTGAATTGATGGGCATACACAAATCTCGCACAACCCCTTTGCATCCGCAATCCGATGGAATGGTTGAAAGATTTAATCGTACGCTTGAGGAACACCTAAGGAAAGTCGTGGATAAAATCAGAAAGATTGGGAGCAACATATACCCCTGTTCCTAATGGCATACCGATCCGCAACCCACGATACAACATCTACAACACCAGTTGAGGCTATTTTTGGTTGTGACATAAGATTACCTGCAGATCTGAAATTCGGTGCCTACTCATCTAGGGAAGTTTCATGTAGCATTTATGTAGCTGACAAACGAAGACAGTTGAATGAAATTCATGGAAACATCAGAAAGCGCACACATCTGATGAGTGATAAAATGAAAGACAGATATGATGTATGAGCAAATTCCAATTTCAGGAAAGGCAACTAGTTATGCTTCATAATCCGCAAAGGAAAATGGGATTTTCGCCAAAACTACAAACACACTGGAAAGGTCCTTACAAGCTGATAAAGCGGATGAACGATGTAGTGCACCGCATTCAGTTGGCGAGAAATGCCAGGAGAAAAATGAAAGTCATGCGGCTATCTCCTTATAAAGATTGCAGTACTATCCTTGCTCGGGATGAACAAGATTAAGCGGAGGGCAGTGAAACATAAACGTGATTGCATACTTTTAGGTTCCCATCTGGAGTTTGAGAATGAGTGCACCACCCTGTGTATATAAGGCGAGACACGATCTATTCGAATAAAAGTTTACTCAAGCACACCCTGTCGATGTGTAGATAAAATTCTAAAACGATCCAGAAACTTCTTTAATGGTGTAGGGAACAGTCTTGAATTTTCTACTTGAACCATTCGAAAAGAATATAAGCAAAAGCCATTTAAAGTCGAGTACAGTTGAGCAGAGATCGTAACAGTGTGTATATCACGCATTTTAATCGAAGCAGTAATCTTTGTAATTGTGATTTCGTATAGTAATAAAGTGATTACTGAATTATTAAAAAAAAAGTGCAATTTGTAATAAAATAAACTTTAAGCCTAATAGTAAGAGTGTAAATTGCAATAATTAAATAAAGATAGTTATTTTAATTTAGCCAGCGATTGTTTGATTGCTACACGATCCAGTGGTACGAATCCGAGTACAGAGAGTTAGAGTAAATTGTCAGGACGGCAATTTCGTAACAAAATAAATTGTCAAGAGGGTAATTTCGTAACAATATATTTCGATATTATTGAATTTGAAGCATAACCATGAAAGGTGCATTATTGAAAATTTGCCAGATGGCCTTGACTTGAGGTCTTCAGAGCATAGCACTTGATATCATATTTCATCCAACGCAGTGTTTTCGCTGCTATAGTAAATTATTATAATTTGTATCAACAATGCAAGTTTCATCGTTATGATGGCAAGGTTTGCTTAGCACGAGCCTAATTGTATGCAAAAGAAGATGTTACTCATTAAAATATTGAATGTTAAGTAACCTCCCAATGAGGTTTGCACATTAACTGTTAATGCAATTAACATTTATCCCGCGCGTTGGGCACTGCACAACCTATATTAGATTCTCTATTGGTTGGTGGCGAGGGCGAGACTGAGGCACCGTATTTCCTGACGTGGTGCATTGACGTCACGTTGAATTTTTATTATCCATATGAGTCCAGTAATTAAAATTATCACAGACAGGAACAGTGCGGTATAGCTGACAGCATGGTGGCAATAGTCTGGTGGTTGAATTTTGTGCAGTGTCATCAGTTTTTCATTGGTCTTTTGGCAATGTGTAATTCTGTGAGATTCTTCAAGTGATTGCGTTGAGGTTATGCAATAGTGGGGTTATTTGTTCACTATTTGATAATGCTGTAATTTTCCCTAGGCTTGTGCGTGATGCTGTTAACGAACTGGATACAGGTTCTTGCCCTTGTATTGAGATTGAATTGTATTTTAGCACGCACTCTGGCTGAAGTGTCAGTAGTCATGAGCCTTTCATTGCCAACGGGATGATTTCTTCTCCGCAGACTGCAGTGGCTTGTGACGTTGACGGAATTGCATAAATTCATTGATTTTTCTTCTTCAATGGTAGCCACGTAATGTTATTGGCCACAGTTTTCAGTTTACATTTTGGTTGGGTGTTGTTGTTAAACAAATTGATTTCGCAGGAACACATCTCGGCCTCATAGCTGTACCGGACTGGCAGATTTGAGCATACGTATTCATTTTGATCGATCAGCTCACATGATGCAAAGTCGTCGGAGCTTATTCGCAGGTATTGATCGCGACCTGCATTTACGCCAAGGAAGGTGGTGCATGTATCAATTGCCACCATAGGGTTGTTGACCCAATTTGGTACCAAAATGAGCTCGAAGAGTTCGAATGGGTCATGTTCTACCAGAGGTAATGTAATCTTAAAAAGAACCTGGTCCTGATTGAGTCTTCCCTTTACCTTCATTATCTTATATAGTTGTATTAAGTACTCTTGATTTGCAGGTACTTCTAATGATGATGGCAGGTAGAGTTTAATTTTGTCAACTTCGGTGTGCAATTGCTCGGGAGTTAACAATATCGGATTGAATTTACCATGGTGAGTGTATGTAAGAACATCCAGTATAATTGACTGTGTCCGTTGTAACTTGGTTGCAATTAACTTTAGTTGAATTGACAGAGTGTTGAATAGTTCCAATAATTTCGATTTGCTGCAGCTCTTCGTCTTCTTTCTGCAATTGATTCCAAATTTGATTTACTTGTTCGTCAAATTCATTAAATTTTGTCTTAACCGCTATCTGATCCTGCTTTATGATGTTGACGGTGGAATCAATGATAGATGTTTGATTCTTCAGCAGATGCAACAGTTTGGACTCGTTTTCTTTGGCATTAACTATCGTCCTAGACATCTTTTTGGAATACTGTGAATCTAATACGCCAAATAGTGAATGTGCAAGGTTCCCAACGAAATTTATTGCCCCTCTCCTGGTGCGACTGCTTCTTAATAGATTGTTATCTACACGCAATTCGGCTTCAAGTCGATCGAAGTTGTCGGTTAGATGAGTACAAGTGTGGTTTTGTTTAATCTTTCAGCAGAGTTGACGGCAAAGGGTCCTGGTACCGTTGAATATCGTTGATGTTTCTGTCCAATAGGGTTCCGATTGGTAGTATACGAGCAAGTTCCATTCTGTAGAAGAAATTGCAACTGATCCTTTATTTTTGAAGTGGATGCCACGTTTTGAACGATTTCTTCGAGTTCTTCGTAGGTCAGCGATGCAGTCGATATACTTCGTAGTAGCAAATCTTTGGCGGATTTAACCGCTGCTTTCCATAAGCCTCCAAAATGTGGAGATCTAGAAGGAATCAATTTGAAGTTTATTCTAAGGTCGCTGCATGATCTCGTGAGGTATTTGAGAAGATGACATCGTTTAGCTCCTTCATATTGTTACTTGCGCCGACGAAATTAGTTGCATTGTCACAATATATAGTATCACACCGTCCGCGGCGAGACGTGAAACGTTTCATCGCTTCGATAAAGGCTTCGGTCGTCAATTCAGTTACAACCTCTAGGTGACCTGCCTTTGTTGCGAAGCAGAAAAATACTGCGATGTAAGTCTTGTGTGGTTTGTTGCCACGAATTTTATAGTGCACCCAAAATGGTCCGCAATAATCCACTCCACTATGGACAAACGGTCGAGCTGGAGTGACTGTTATGCTGGCAAATTTTCCTTCACTTGTTTGAAAAACTCAGGTTTTATCTGGTGCAACGCACGCATTTGCACAACGTTTCGTGCCATTAATTTTCTTTTATTATCCAAAATCCTTGCCTTGACGCTGAGAGCAAACCTTGTGGACCACAATGCAAATTATTCTCATGCTTCATGACGAGAGTCACTCTGGAAATAAGGTCGTTGTATGGCAGCAACAGGGGATGTTTTGCGCCGTAGCTCAAGGTAGATGATTTTAAGGGTCCTCCAACCCTTAGGATGCCTTGGTCATCAATAAACGGTGACAAATTGCTGATATCGCAAGTATTATTGACAGTTGAGTGACGCTATAAACTTTTTATGTCATCGTAAAAGGGGGTTCTTTGGATACCCTTGACAATCAATGTCAATCAATGTCAATGACGCCTCCATTTCTTCGGCTGTTGGTGATATTGTTGGGTGCGACACGTTGTTACTTAATAGTTTCACATAATAAATGACACACGCTACAATCCTTTGCAGGCGTCGAAATGAGTTCTTGTAAATGATTTCTTCCCAGAAGGTTGGTATTGACTCTTTGGAAGTTAGTGTTAGAGCTGCATTCGTCTGCTGCCTGAGTTCCAAAGCACATTGTTCTCGCGGAGGTTGAAGTGGCCAAATTGTCATAGATCCGTGCAGGAACTTTGGTCCATATAGCCAAAACAGCTTGTCTACCAATTTACCTGGCGTCACGCCTCTTGATACCAGTTCTGCGGGATTGTCCTTGGACGGCACGTGACTCCATTGCTGTGGATTTTTTGCTTGCTGAATAGCCGAAATTCGGTTGACTACGAATGTGTGGCAGTGTGCAGATTCTACATTAATCCATCCCAGAACCAGTCAGACCAAAAATGCGTTGTCACGCCTTTGAAGAATGAGCTTTCTTGGAGCTTCTGCATCAATTCCACGGCGACCTTAGCAGCGCACAATTCCAGTCTTGGTAATGTTAACTGCTTTGTTGGAGCTACTCGTGATTTTGTAAATAGGAAGCGAACGATTATCTGGTTGTGGCAATCTTTTGTTTGCATGTATGCTATTACTCCGTGGGCACGCTCTGATGCGTCAGCAAAAATGTGCACTTGAGGGTCGTTGGGAACTGTGCAACCGAAAATGTGGCGTGGCATGCTGATGGTTTCTAAGTGCTGCAAGTCCTTTTTGAAGGTTAGCCAGGTTTAGTGAAGTGGTGCTGGAAGTTCTGTATCCCAGTCTATTCTAAGTTTCCATAGTTGTTGAAGAAATATTTTTGCTGTGGCCGTGACCGGCGCGACGAAGCCAAGGGGATAAAAAATACCGGAAATTTCTAAGGCTGAACGTTTTGTTATCCTATCGGATTCTACTTCAACGACCTTGATCTTAAAGTCATCAGGTCAATCCCATTGTCTTGATGTTGTCGTCCAGTGTGTCACTGAATTCCATATTTACTTCACGGTCCGTGATTGGAATTTCTTCTATGAAGCTTGGATGATTCGCGCACCATTTCCGTAAATTGAAACCCGTGGAACTTAGCATGAGCCAAAGTTGCCGCTGTATTTCACATGCAGTGAAGAGACGATCAGATTCGCTCAACACATCTTCGACATAAAAATTTGATATTACGTTTTCTGCTCCTAATTGGTATTTATTGGCTTGATGGTCAGCCAAAGCGTGAAGTGTGCGGATAACCAAATATGGTGCAGACGTTGTACCGTAGGTACCGGTCGTGAGCTGATAACACTTCATGGAATGTAAGGGATCCTCTCTCCACCAAATAAGTTGGTACTTTTGATCGTCTTAATCTACCCGCACTTGTCGATACATTTTTCAATGTCAGCTGTAAAGACAAATCGTGGAATAGTGAACACATCTTCCTGGTAGTCGGACCTGTTGCCAAAAGGTTGCTTAAAGAAACATTGGTTGATATTTTGGCTGAAGCATCGAAGCAACTCTTAGTTTTGTCGTTGAGCTGTCTGGCTTCAAAACAGCATGATGTGGAAGAAAGTAGTCGGGACTTTTGATAATAATTATGACCATATCTCTTCCATATGGCCAAGCTTCTCTTATTCGCGCATGAAGGCCACATATTGGTCCTTGAATTCAGGAATTTTTTATAATATGTCGTTCAATTGTCAAGAACCGTTGCAGAGCTAGCTTCCGTGATTCTCTCAGTTGGTTTAGAGTAGTTTGGAACGATAATTTCACTATGAAGCGTCCGGTGTTATCACGTCGGGGTCACTAAAATGTTTAAACTAAATTCAACAACGGTTCTTATACCGAGTTGATAGTACAGTTGACAGCAGGCACATAATCCTTGGTGTCGTTATAGTTAGATCTAATGTCAATAGCGGTGCTTGTACCGAGATGATGGTGGGGTTGACAACAAGCACATAAACTTTCGTTTAGGAGAATCAATCAATGATTAGTTAAAATGAAAACACTCCCATTTAACTCTTACTGATTGACTGACTTTTGGCTGAGTCAATCGTGTGTTTGTATATTTCGATATTATAGAATTTCAAGCATAACCATGAAAGGTGCATTTTTGACAAATTTGCCAGCTGGCCTTGACTTGAGTTCTTCAGAGCACTGCACTTGATATCATATTTCATCCAGTGTAATGCCTTCGCTGCTATAGTAAATTATTGGAGTTTTTATCAACAATGCAAGTTTCGTCGTTATGCTGGCAAGGTTTGCTTAACACAAGCCTAATTGTATGCAAAAGAAGATGTTACGCATTGAAGACTTGAATGTTAAATAATCTCCCAATGAGGTTTACACATTAACTGTTACTGCACTTAACTTAGTTGTTGAAGCGTCAGTTTTCGTTGAAGCGTAAGTTTCGTTGAAACGTAAATTTTCGCAGGATGGGAATATGCGATTATAGTTCTAGGAACATTAGCCTCTATTCCATCTAGAACGATAGTGCGTGGCGAAGAGTCACATCCTGCCCGAGGTAACCCTGCTATTTATAACAGAACACTACGGATCTAGACTGAGGATACAGAGTGTGGAGGAGCAAACCTCTATAAAAAAACCTCTGGGTTGGAGTAAGATGTCATACGACCCGTGTCGATGCTCAGCCTGGCTGGGGACCCAGATTAAAAAAAAAATAGCCCAGTCTCTAACGGAGTGCTCCGGATACTTGGCGTCCTCCAGTTCTATCTAGCCTTACTCGCGCACACGGACCTCTGCGCGAGCGGACCTCTCTTGTCCGATACTCGTGGGACCACATATGTCTTTAAATTTAAATCCAAATCCAAAACCAAAGGAGGGCGGTCCTCCCAAAAAACCGACAGAGGCGATCCTGTCTACCGTTAATATAAGGGTGGCAGACAGATCGAAAGCAGCAGGAGGCAGAAGGGGCTTAAGCGTTAAGGCTGGTCCCAGCACGAGTGCTGGTAGTAGGGGACAGGGAGGCTTGGGAAAAGCGGTCTCTCGTCTCTTTTAGAGGGGTGCTGAAGGAAGAAACCCGGAGGAGGTGGTAAAAACCCAAACGCTGGATGCGGTCAGGTGGCGGGGGCTACCCCGGGGATCTATCGGCAGCAGACAGTAGAGGGGCCCAGCAGCTCAAAGAAGGTTGCTGGGGTAGGCCAGGGGGGTCGTTTAAACTCGTCCGTCCGCCAAAGCAGGCCTTTTACGAAAAGAAGGCGGCCATGAGGATCATGGCCAAATATGGGACTCTACCCACAGACCAGCTCACTGAGGAGCAGGCCAAATCGGTAGAGCGGGCAAGGGGGGTGCAATCCGGCTTGGGCAAACCAGCGGGTACAGCCCTAAAGAGACAACGTTCGGCTGAAGAGGCGGGTGAGGTCGCTAAAAGAGAAAAAGTCGGCGGCCAGAAATACCCATTCTACAGCGACGTTGTCAAAGGTTGGGGTGAGATGCTGGCCATCATTGACCGGAAGGAGGAGGAAGGGGTCATACCCAAAGAGAAGTGGAGGTGGGTGGAGCAAGCGATTGCAGAAGTCTACCTCCAAGTCTTTCTGGTACGATGCGGGCTGGTATTAGGGCAGGGCCAAGCTTATCGCATGCGATGACAGCAGGTCAGCTAGAATTTACAAGATCGCGGTAAGCAAGGTTGGCAAGATCTGGCCGGGAGCCAAGCTAGGAAGAAGTTCCCAGGAGATCCAGAGCCCGGGTCTGGATCCCGGATAAGCCAGCTGAACCGGACATAATAGAGGCGATCTTTAGATCGTGTAACAGTGAGCTGCCAACCCATAACTGGAGGGTAGCGAAACTCGAGGAGCCAGTGGAAGGTAGGAGGCAGGTGTTGCTGATACTCAACGCTGAGTCCCTTGCCCCACTGGCAGAGAGAAATGGGATAGTCAGGTTCGAGTTCGTTGACGCAACCGTTCGGATCTACCGCAGCGACGAGCAAGTTTTGGAACCGGAGGAGATAGAGGGTGACAAGGCTAGCGAAGTTGGCGGTGGTGAAGAATGGTTGTCCAGCAGCCAAAGGTCGACCGACTCAGAGCAGCTGACCGGGGTCGGGCAGTTCTTTGAGGAGGACGACCTTCTTGAATACACCGAAGAAGAGGAGGACGCGGACTTTACGATGGTGGAGGTAAGAAGGATAGATTCCTATGAAGCTGATCCAAATCAACCTCCACCATTGTAAACTCGCCTCTGCGAACTTGATGGTCCGCCTGGGTTCCGGTGGTTTTGACGTGGCCCTCATCTAAGAGCCGTGGATATGCGGCAACAAAATCTGCGGTTTGAAGATGAGAGGCTTCAAGATGATAGCCGCTCAGACCACAGGTAAGCCTCGTGCTTGTATAGTAGCAAAGGATAACATTAACATCTTTTTGCTCCCACAGTTAAGTAATGGCGATACGGAGGCGGCAAGCATTGAGCTGCAAAATAACAGTCTCTGGGTAGCCTCCGCATATATGCCTCACGACAAGGACGCTCCATCGGAGGAGGTTCGGAAATTGGTCATGGAGGCAGCCGCAGCCAAAAGGAACTTGGTTGTCTCCAGTGACGTAAACGCACACAACACATTGTGGAGAAGTTCGATCACTAAAGCAAGAGGTGAGTCTGTTTTAGACTTGATTATAGAGAATAAGCTTAGTGTCGTAAATTTCGGCTCAGAGCCGACGTTTATAACACAAAATAGAAGGGAAGTGTTAGATATTACCCTGACCTTCGATAACTTCGCTAACAATATAAAAAGATGGAGAGTGTCGAATGAAAATTCCTACTCTGACCATCGCTATATAGAATACGAAGTGAACTTCCCAGTAGCTCCAGTTAAGACCTTTAGAAATATACGGAGAACGGACTGGGGGAAGTATAGGAAAACTCTCAGGGCGTCGCTGACAATAAATCCCCCTTCTGATCCCACACAACCTGTGGAATTAGACGAGCTGATCAATCAGGTAACCACGGCCCGGAATAGTGCACTGACAGCCGGGTGCCCGGTTGTAAAACTGAGAGGCAAGGACAAACCACCTTGGTGGTCAATGGATCTAGGCCTTCTCCGGAAGTCCAATAGGCAGTTATTTAACAGGGCTAAAGCTTCGGGTCTGCCCGCGGACTGGGAAGCCTACAAGGCTGAGCTAAAAATATACAAGAAAGCAACCAGAACTGCGCAGCGACAGTCCTGGCAAATATATTGTAGGGATGTGGAAGAAACATCGGAAGCAGCTAGACTAAGAAGAATCCTAGCGAGGACACCACACAACCTGGGCTACCTTAAAGGTCCGGGTGATGTGTGGAGTGAATCGAGCGAGGAATCTTTGGCTCTTCTCTTAGATACGCATTTTCCAGGCAGTAGCACAGTGGAGGGTGATAACCCTCGGTGTATTAACTCGACATCTAGGGGCAGGCAGTCTGAGATAGGGAATGCGATAGTTACAGTCGAGAAATTTCAGTGGGCCATTAACACCTTTGGTCCATATAAATCTCCGGGTCCTGATGGAATTTATCCAGCTGAACTGCAACAATCACGGGACATATTACGCCCTGGTTTGTGATTGCAATTAGAAGCTGTCTTTACATGGGCTCTATTCCGCTGAGATGGAGAGAAATGAAGGTTTCCTTCATACCCAAGGCACGCAGGTCCTCTCATGTAAATCCTAAAGACTTAAGACCAATCAGTCTCACGTCTTTCCTCCTAAAAACACTGGAGAGATTGATGGATGCACACTTACGGGAAGCTACACCAACTGGTAGAATCTCCTCGGCACAACATGCATACACGAAGGGCAAATCGACAGAGACGGCGTTACACGTACTTATTGGAATAGTGGAAAAAGCCATCCAGCAGAAAGATTTCGCACTAGCGGCGTTCATTGACATAGAAGGCGCTTTCAACAACATAAATGCGAACGCCATTACGGGAGCGTTAGAAGCTCTGGGCGTCGATCCTAATATGGTAGCGATGGTAGAGATGATACTCGTCAGCAGAAAGGTAACTGCCAGCTTAGGTTCCCTAACCTTAAGCAGACAGGTCTGCAGAGGCACTCCTCAAAGAGGAGTCCTCTCTCTCCTGCTCGGGAATTTGGCGGTAAATTCATTACTGCTAGCCCTAGAGAGGGAGAGTTGCCATGTCGTCGCCTATGCTGATGACTTGGCGATTGTGATCAGAGGGAAATATCCAAACACTCTAATGGATATTGTGCGCTCTAGCATGGCCACGCTTACTGGTTGGACGGGAAAAAGGGGATTAGGGTTAAACCCTGATAAAATGGAATTAATCCTCTTTTCCAAGAAAAATAGATCTCTTGATGTCTCCCCGCTAACATATAAAGGTGTGGAAAGTCCGATGAAGGAGACAGTTAGATATTTGGGACTAGTACTAGATAGAAAACTTACCTGGACACCCAATATTGAAGAAAGAGTTAGAAAGCCCAATATTGCTTTGTACACATGTAAAAAAGCGGTCGGAATCAGGTGGGGGCTATCCCCACGAATTATGCACTGTCTATACATTTCGGTAGTCAGGGCCATATTGCTATATGGAATACTGGTATGGTGGCCAGCCACTCAGAAACAAAGCTATTTGAAGCTTCTCAGCAAGGTCCAAAGAACGGCTTTTTTATGCATCTCTGGTGCCTCAAGGACCACGCCTACTAAAGCTTTAGAACAAGTGGCCGCCATATCAGCATTAAGGCTGAAATGTGCGGCGTTATGGCATGATCCGCAGATTGGTCACTCGACTATCGCGCATACCTGGAGTAGTTCTACGCAACACATTGACCACTCTATGCCTAATGTCAACTTCGATAGGCACTTTCAGACATATATTCCGTCTAGAAGAGAGTGGCAAACACCAATGCCATGGAGAAGGGGGGAACTTAATTTCTACACTGACGGATCCAAACTTGACGATATAGACGGTTTTGGAGTTTTCTCACAAGAACTGGGACTGGAACTTTCTTTCCGTTTCCCCGACCAGTGCAGTGTTTATCAAGCAGAGGTCCTAGCCATAAAGGAGGTAGCCGTCTACTTAAATAGACATGCCGTAACAAAAAATATTATAAATATCTACTCGGATAGCCAGGCGGCCATCTTGTCAATGAATTCGGTGGCACTGAAATCAAAGGTTGCTCAGGACTGCCGAGCAGCCTTAAATGATATCAGTTTTCAAGGTACGCCTTATATGGGTTCCGGGGCATAGAGGTATTGCGGGAAACTGTAGGGCTGATGACTTAGCCAGACGGTGTACCAACCTTCCTTTAGGCACGGACAGATGTGCGATTGGAATACCAATTACCACCTGTAAACTGATGCTGAAGGATAGGGTCGTGTGTGAGACCAATGGGTCTTGGGCACAAGAGGGCACTTGCTTAACGACTAGGCTAATATGGCCGGAACTTAATAGTAGGAAAAAATAGATGAGGAGGAGGAGGAGACTGTGGAACATCTCTTCTGTAGTTGCCCCGCTCTGGCTAGCAGCAGAGCGGGCTCTTTAGGCAAATACGCTTTTAGCTCTCTTACAGACGTGTCTAGCGCGAAGATCAAACAAATCCTGCGCTTTATTAGGGCTTCAAAATGGTTCGACGAGTGAATCGGAGGTGCGTTGTGGCGCGGTGGTATCACAATGGACCCATGGTGGTCTGAGTGAGCTGGTCCTTGGACTGGCTGCCACATTAACCTAACCGAACCTACTGCACTTAACAGTAAATAAACCATAGGCGTTGAAAAGAATTGGTGCAGATGCCTATCCTCCTCTCGTCACCTACAATATACCCCAGTGAAGCCTATACATATTATAAACGTTGCAGCAGCACTGCACAACTTACACATACACTAAAAAATGGGAGATCAGACTAAATTTGACGAATTCGATGACGCTGTAAAGGGATATATACAATCGCCAAGATATTTAAATGAAAGAAGGGAACTGCGTAACGAAATTTTATAAAATTTGTTTGAATAAAACAAAAGTTTTTGCCTTTTATAGTTTAATTGAAATAGTTAAAAAACTACTTTAATATTCGACTACTTTTCGCCATTCTTGTATAGCTTTTTTAATGTAAAAATCTTATAATTATGTGAAATTAAAGTTGTAAATTTATTGCAATGCTATCTTTTAAAAATATCACAAGTCTTAAACTCAATTCAATGAATACTGCATTTCTTAAAATTTAAAACTTACAATTATCAACAAAAGTAAAATACGTTTTCATGGATGCATGGATAAATGATAAAAAAAATGAAACAAAATTGTAGAAATAATTTTAAAAAATTAATATTCCACTTTTTTTTAAATAAGGAAAAAAACATTTTTTAATTTATTTTTTTCGAAAGCCACCTGTTCAATCGTTCGATTGTGCCTTTTTGTCCCATCAATAAATAACTGCAGTATTTATTAGCTTTTGTTTGGTTTTCACTTAATCGTTGCAAGATTTATTGATATCCTGGTAAATTATTTCATTTTCCTCCTTTTTTGCATTTTGAGCAGAGATTGCTGCAGACACTATTATGAAAATTCCTTTGAAGCGCTTACTGGGATTCTAGTAGTTGTAGTGGTTTCAGAACTCTCTTCTGCGGAGTTGCCTCAACATCATGCTAAATTCAATGTCTGCATCCACAGCATTCTCTTTGTATATGAAGCTTGTTCAGATGTGGACGGTAACTCATCGCCACTATGCATTCGCCTTAGGGAAAACAGTAACCCTTCGCACTTTTAAAGCCACTCATGCAGGTATTCATTCCCAGAAGTTGTACAATCTGCTCTTCCAAAGATATTATAGTAATTTGGTTGTACTCCCCTCCTCCCTCCAGTCGCCGTTTGTTCATGCTTGTTGTGAGTGCTTCTTTTCTTTATTGAATAATTATAGTCTGACCAAACCTAAATAAAATTAAAATTTAGTTTTACACTCTCTTAGCTAATTAATTTATTTGTAATTCCTCCTTCCTCCACTTACAAGTGCTCTTCATTGGTGGCCACAAGGAGTTCATTTGTGCCTTTAAAGAGTCCCAGAATTTCAACACCACCTCCGGATATTTTTCCATATTTTTGGCAACATTAAAGTTTTTCTTCGGAGACGGCTCGTCGACGTTTCGGTGGACCAGGGTGAGTGCTACAAGGGAAACTCTCTGATCGCTTCCCACTAGGGGTTGCCAGAACTATCCTTGTTCTTGTTCAAACCAAGTCGACACACAGCGTCCTCGTGGCGTCTCTGGATAGCTACCTCAACATCCGTTGGGTAGTGAACTAATGTGTGCGGCAAAACTACCCCTCATAGAGGTTGTGCGTCGGGCTTGGAACCCTCCATGGAAAAATATACTTCACTGAAGACTACCAAAATCCCTCGGATAAGCATACCCAATTTTGATGACGACCCCCGCAAACATACAATGGACAACGATTTAAGGATATGCACCTGGAATGTCCGAACCCTCAATAGGGAAGGTGCCTCCATCCAGCTTGATGAGGTGCTCATAAAATATAAGGCTGACATCACCTCGTTACAGGAGATGCGATGGACGGGACAGGGTTGCTCCGAACGAACATCCTGTGACGTCTACTACAGCTGTCATGTGGATAGGCACGAATTTGGCGTTGGATTCTCGGTCGGCAAGAGACTACGCTACCTTGTCTTCCGGTTCCCACCGGTAAATGAACGGCTGGCCACCATTCGCATTGGAGCGAAATTCTTCCACTTAAGCCTAATTTGTGTCCATGCTCCGACGGATGAGAAAGACGATGTGACTAAGGATGCTTTCTACGCCCTGCTCGAATAAACATACGAGCGATGCCCCCGCCACGATATTAAAATCGTGCTAGGCGACTTTAACGCCAAGGTGGGCAAAGAAAGCAGCTTTAGTCCTACGATCGGAAAATTCAGTATACACGAACAACATATCGATATACGTAAGGCCATCTGGCTGTCCCCTGATCAACGAACACGAAACCAAATTGATTACGTTTTGATAGACGGAAGGCACGCTTCCAGTATAGTGAATGTACACACGATCCGAGGCGCTAGCATCGACTCGGACCACTACCTTGTCTCAGCCAAGGTTCGCATGCGCTTGTATGCCGCAAAAAGCGTACGGAACACGATACAGCGAAAGCCTGATGTTGGAAACCTGCAATCAAAACGGACAGCCCAAACCTTCGCTAATCGACTCTCATACCTGCTTTCACAAAGCCCCCCTCAACTCGACGATATATGCGTGCAGTGGAACCACATTTCCCGCTCTTTGCGGGCTGCTGCAGAAGAGGTGCTTGGCTTCCAACGCCATCAACGGAATCAGTGGTACGACGTGTCGCGACGCTGCTGCAGCGAAAAACGCAGCGTACCGAGCCACCCTGCAGTCAGATGTAACGCGAGCTACTAAGGAGAGATACAGAGAGATGCGGAAGCAGTTGAAGCGGCTTTATAAGCGCAAGAAGCGGGAGGCGGAAAAGCGCTAGTGCGAAGAGATCGGGATGTATGGTAGCAAGAATGAGACCCGAAAATTCTTCGAACGAATAAAACGCCTCACTAATGGTTTGAACACCGGGGCTCTTCCTGCAGGGAGGAACACGGAAACCGGGTGACAGATGTCCAGAGCATGCTGACGATATGCAGGGATCACTTCTCGAAACTAATGAGCAGCGATGACGTTAACTATTCCGCCCACGGAGAAGGTGATCCAAACTACCCAGTTGCTGATGACGGCGTTGATGTACCGCCGCCCGACCATGACGAAATCTTGAGAGCCATTGCCCGGCCGAAAAACAACAACGCTGCAGGTGTGGATGGCCTGCCCGCAGAGCTTTTCAAGACAGGCGGCGGGGAGTTGACAAAACGCATGCATATGTCCTAAGCAGAATGTGGTCGGATGAAAGCATGCCCAGCGAGTGGAATCTCAGCGTGCTCTGCTCAATCCACAAGAAAGGAAATCCCACAAACTGCGCCAACTACCGATGGATAAGCCTTCTTAGTATCGCATACAAGGTTCTATCAAGCGTACTATGTGAAAGATTGAAGTTCACCCTCAACAAACTGATTGGACCTTATCAGTGTGGCTTCAGGCCTGGTAAATCCACCATCTACCAGATATTCACATTACGCCAACTCCTGGAGAAGACCCGAGAAAAGCAGATCGACACCCACCACCTTTTCGTCGATTATAAATCTGCATTTGACAGCACGATCAGGGATCACTTATATGCCGTTATGTCTGAATTTGGAATCCCTGCAAAGTTCATCCGACTTTGCAAGATGACGCTAACCAACACCACCAGCGCAGTAAGAGTTGGCAAGGATCTCTCTCAATCATTTGAAACGAAACGAGGTTTCAGACAAGGTGATTCCCTATCGTGCGATTTCTTTAATTTGATGGTGGAGAAAATAATCCGCGCTGCGAATATCGACATCTCTGGCACTATCTTCTATAAGAGTGTCATCCTGCTCGGGTACGCCGATGATATTAACATTGTTGGCACAAACGCAAGGGCGGTCAGCGCCAAATTTTCCAGAGTTGAAAAGCAATCCTGTCGAATGGGTCTTGTGGTGAACGAGCACAAGACGAAATTTCTTGTGGCAACAAATAAATAGTCCCGGCGTCTTGGCCAAAACGTTACTGTTGGCAACTACACATTTGATGTGGTCAAGGATTTTTTTTATCTAGGATCCAGCATTAACACCAATAATAACGTCAGCCTGGAGATCAAGCGAAGAATAACTCTTGCCAACAGGTGTTACTCTGTGCTCAGTAAACTGAAAAGTAGAGCCCTCTCTCGATGGACAAAAACAACGCTATACAAATCACTCATACTTCCCGTCCTGTTGTATGGCGCCGAATCGAGGACGATGACGAGCAACGATGAAAGATTATTGGGGGCATTCGAGAGGAAAATTCTTCGAAAGATCTACGGTCCAATCTGCGTGGAAGACGCATACCGGATTAGATGGAACCACGAGCTGTATGAGCTGTACGCCGATACAGACATAGTCAAACGCATAAAACTACAGCACTTGCGATGGCTGGGTCATGTCGAGAGAATGAACAACAACGCTCCGGCCAAGAAGGTACTCTATTCGGAATGTGCTGGTGGTACTCGCAGAAAAGGAATTCCTAATCTCCGTTGGAAGGACCAAGTCGACGATGACCTGAGCACGCTTCGCATTTTTAACTGGCGTCATCGCGAGCAGAGCAGCAGCGAATTTTTTTTTTATATTATTTTATTGCATTGAATCTTCTAAAACTATATAAGAACTAACAATAACTTTTCATAATAGGAATTTTCTACTTCACTTTGTATAAATACAATTTCATTACCAACCTCTCAATGCCAGTGCTTCGAGGTGTTGTATGAAAAGAATAAGAACAATACTTAGATTGTAAAGATACGGAAAAGCTTAATATCTAATTGGTTATTGGGCACTGCACGTTCTTTCGCTTCAGTTGGATGTAGCCTTGATTATGCAGTAGTTGTCTCGCTAAAACATTGGGATGCTTTTAGCTAAGTAGTTTTTAGCAACTTTTGAGACCTCTTCGGTTACAGTCGAAATATGTAGGTCTTTATGGATGTTTGAGTTTTTTATGTACCATGGGGCGGAGATGATTACTAATATTTGGTTTCAGAAGCCTGTGGAATAGGCTAGGAGTTGATTTGCACAGAAGGGCAAGTGCTCCTGCATAAAGTGAATGTGATGTGTACACATTTGGTCTCATTGACTTTTATTCTCCAAGTGTTAAGCCATTCTTGCAGAGTGTCCACATGTTCTTGGAAGAGCTTTGATGCCATTTTTGGGTCTGAATGGGAACATAAAATTGCTGTATCATCAGCAAATGTTTAGGTGACAGTATTGGCATTAGTTGGCATGTCAGCCGTGTATAGCGTATAGAGCAAAGGGCCAAGCAGACTGCATTGGGGTACACCAGCTTGAATTGGGTATTCCGTGGAAACAACCCCTTTTTGTTTCATCACAAATTGTCGATCTGCGAGATAGCTTTCAATTAGCTTATAGATTTTGAGGGGCAAAATATTCTTGAGTTTCAATAGAACCCCTTCGTGCCACACCTTGTCAAACGCCTGCGTGATGTCGAGAATTACTGCCGAACAGTATTGTTTCTTCTCGTATGCTTTTTGGATGCTGGTTACAATACGGTGAACTTGTTCGACAATACTGTGCTTCTCACGGAAACCAAACTGGTGGTCGGGTATGACACTTTTCTGCTCAATCGCATTTCTTACTCGCTTTATTATCAGTTTCTCAAAGAGTTTTGAGAAAATAGATAATAGGCAAATGGGTCTGTAAGAAGGGACATTTATAGGGTCTTTACCAGATTTGGGGATCATGGTAATTTGGGAGATTTTCAATGACTGAGGAAAGTATCCAATGCGAATTATTGTATTAAATATATGCAAGAGATGCATTACACCGGTTGTTGGGAGTTCTTTTATCATTTGACCAGTTATACGATCACGCCCTGGAGATTTTTAGGCGTTGAGATCCTTGATAGCATTTGTGAGCTCATTTTTCTTGATCGATATACCTGCAATACTTGTGATAGCATTGCCTAGTGGTAAAGAGCTAGGATTAGCAACATTTGGGGTAAACACTTGCTTTAAGTGATTTGCAAATGCGTTTCCCTTTTCTGCATCACTTCTGGCCCAGTCAACGTTGGGCACGCGTATTGGGCACTCTGCTAAAATCGGTCGTTTTAAGTTTTTTGCTGCCCGCCATAGTGAATAGCTCGAGTTTTCGGTAGGACAGAGATTCTCTACATAATGGTTAAACTCACAGGCTTCTTTCTCTTTAAGAAGACGGCGAAGTTTCTTGGTACAGTCCGATAATTCTTTTTTCAGAGATGGGGATCTCAGTTTCTGCCATTCTCGTCTAAGAGATCTTTTTTCAAATAGAAGTTGTGGGGGGGTATATTCTTTCCGAGTCCCAGCCTCAATACGGGGTGTAGCAGCTTTCACTGCTTGTGGCAGCTGTCCCGTGAGATTGTTAATGGCAGAATCTATTTCCGCTTCTGACTTCAGAGATGTCTTAATATCGAGATGTGAACTTATATACATTTTATATTTGAGCCAGTCTGTACGATTATGGTCGAGACGACCTTCTTCGGCTTTCTGTTGAGAATTATCGGGTCTTAGAATAATTATGGTTGGTGAGTGATTAGAGGATAGCTCGTGTGAAAATTGTACATGAGATTGTGTGCTTTTTAAACCTTTAGTGATTGCGAAATCAATAAGGTCTGGAGTTTTCCGTCTATCTGAAGGCCAATATGTGGGCTTGCCGTTGGATAAGAAGTCGAGTCCGAGTACTTTTACTGCTGAGAATACCTTTCTGCCTTTAAGAGTTGAACCCCCATGCATGTGTTTAGTATTAAAGTCTCCGGCAACAATAAATTTAGTATCGAGAGTACTAAAAAATTGTTTATATTGCTCCTCATCTATACTGAATCTTGGTGGGCAATAAATGCCTGAGATTGTTAGGCCTTTAATATATTCTTCGAGCCGAATACTCGTTGCTTGGAGGAAATATGTACAAAAGCTTTGCATTGGGAAATGCTTTATTCGTTTTTTTTATAAGAATAGAAGTACCGCCACGAGGTTTGCCACCAGGGTGTTTGGTGTGGTATACTGTGTACCCTTCTATTTGGAAACAGCTTTTCTGAGTGAGATGTGTCTCAGAAATGAGCATCAAATCTATTGAGTTTGCATTGAGAAATAGCTAGAGTTCATTTTTGTGCTGACTTCTGCCGTTTGCATTCCAGTGGCAAATTTTTAGTGAGTTCATGGTTTTGCTAGGAGGGATTGCAGAAGCATGTTTTGATTTCGCATCATCTCATGCATCATATTTTGCATAGAGCACATGAATTGTGTCATATTTGCCATGAATACTTGTAGAGTTTTTTCAAGCGCACTATTTATTCTCTTCGGTTGTAGGGTTTACCGAAGAAGTTCCTTTGAGAATATTTGCATAGGAAACAGAAGGGATAGCATGTGAAACCTGTGATTGGGTAACACTTTTGCCAGTTTTGGCTGAGGGGTGAGTTTTTGTTTAATGCTGACATAAACGGAGCAGCCTCTATAGTTTGCGGTGTGGTTTTCTCCACAGTTACTGCGTTTTTTGGCCATCGGATCTTCCTGGGACTTAGTGCAATGTTGTGACTCGTGTAGGTCGCCACAAATAACGCATACACTGGGGAGTGTGCAGTATTTTTTGGTGTGTCCAAATTCCTGACAATTCAGACATTGCACGGGCCCATACCGCTTATGGGGTTCTTCTACGATGGTTTTTCAGTGTAGGAGATAGCGAAGGCTATTAATGGGGTGCGATTCTCCTTTCTTTAAAATTATAGTGGCGTGTTGTAGCTCAACACGATATAAGGGCATTAGGGATTTGTTTTTGTTGCGCATGTTATATACCGACTTTACTTCGAAAAATTCCTGACATAGAGCATCTTGAATGTCATTTGTACCTTTGATTATCACCATTAGCCCTTTAGCACTTTTAAGTTGGTACGTGTAAAAATTTTTCTTGTCTTTTTCAAGATAATCCACTACTTTGCGATTACCAGATTCGGAGTAAACCTGTTTGCCTTAGTCGTTGGGGCCGACTGTAGTGGTTAGCGTTTTCACTAAGGGATTAGAGTTACGCTTGCGAAGGTAAATAGGGGGTGGCTTTACCTTTTTTTCAGCAGAATTATCGCTGGGGCCTGGCTCATTTGCGAGTAATGCAAATTTGTTTGTAGTGTTTTCTGGGTTTTTATCGTTTGGCTTAGAGATTTTTGAAGTCGACATATTTATGTGAGTAGGGCTGCGTTTGCGCTTCACTAGTATGTAGCGATCCATACCAGTCTGCACTGTCAGTCTTTTGTACTCACTAGAATGATCATGGGCATGAGTTTCTTTTTGATTCAAATTGCTAGGAGACATGCATTGAGAGCTCCACGTCTCCTTATCAGCCGCTGCAGTCATTGCTTGGCGAATGGCGTAACATTTTGGTAGCGGCGAAGACCGACCGTCGGTTGTAGTGCCAGCTAAGAAGAAGAGTTTTTTTTTGTATTTTTGTTGGTCGATCGTTTTCTATTCGAGCAGGCGCTAAATGTTTGTTTTGATAAACGCTTTTCTCCCTTTTCTTCGCGTCAAGACTCGATACACACGAAGTTTTGTTTTGTTCCGGACCTTAATAATGCTCTTCGATGCATAGATATAATTCCGAAATGGTTGATATAGTTGGATTTCGATGATGAAAAAGATCTGCGATGAAACGAACCCATACACATTATATAATACTAGAATAGGACTAAAGTGGGGACCATTGAAATAACAATGTTAATAAGAGTACCTTACCGTAATAAATATTCAAATTATACCAAAGGCATGGGCGCAAAATTTCAAAGTGTCACTGTTGGCGATTGTATTATCACGAAATCGTTTCGAAAAATAAAGGAGAATTTTCATATAAACGATAATGCTAAAGAATCCGGACAATCTCAGTTCGAAAAATTAGCACAACTCTCGCAACGTCAACTCTTTTATCAACAGCTGCTTCCTTACAATATTCGTCAAGCTCTTCCAAACGATCATATGTTTCGAAACCTGCAAGAGCCATACGATACGAACCGGTCATTGGATTGAATGGAGATCAAAAGGCAGATACAGGCTTTGCCACAGTGCTTAACCCCGTTTAAAGTGCAGCAAATTCAAACTGTTTTTATGTGCAAATTCACATAAAAATTCTTTTAAGTCATAATATACACAAATTTTGTGAAAAATTATTAAAAATTACAATAGACACATACGAAATTTTCAAATATGTATCTGTTTCAAAATTCAAATCAGGATATACGAGTATATTGAGTTCAGTTCAAATTTAGATAAGAACTACATATCCATAAAAAAATGTATACCTGCTCTAATTAATTTGGGCATGGAAGTTACAAGTACTTGGCTTAAAACATATATTAGATAAATAATTACTTATTGGCCACACAATTGATTACAGGTTCTTACCTGTTCTTACCATATGTGGTTTCGCTCTTCAAATAGTGCATATTCAATTTTCTTTATTTAATAATATTTAAAAATAGTTAGTTAATGAACCTTAACATTAAATAGTTATGTTAATATAAATTAACAATTACACCTATAATGGAATCCGTCGGATCTGTTGCGGCGGGGGTTAACTCGTTTCGCATTCTTCTAAAATCAGTTTATTGATTCCGACGGTTCTACCGTAGTGTGGATCGTGAATTGTTTTGTCGACGATCAGCAGTTAAATATTCAAGCAGAAAGCGAAAATATATCGTGAAAATTAAAAATTAAATAAAAAGCAACAAAAAAAACAATAAATAAACCAAAATTAAAAGAAAATGGATTCAATTACATTTTATGAGAGAATACTCCCAGCCTGAGGACATGCTTGCCGAACAGCCAGTGACCAGTTACACAAGCCACGACCTTAGAGGTATCCTCTCTCGACAGGGCAAGCAAGTCTCTAGACTTCCTTCTATTAAGCTCACATTAGCCTGGTCGTTAAGCAAGTGCCCTCGTGTGCCCAAGACCCATTGGCCTCACGCACGACCCTATCCTTCAGCATCAGTTTACAGGTGGTAATTGGGTATGACACTTTTCTGCTCAATCGCATTTCTTACTAGCTTTATTATCAGTTTCTCAAAGAGTTTTGAGAAAATAGATAATAGGCAAAGAAGGGACATTTATAGGGTCTTTATCAGATTTGGGGATCATGGTAATTTGGGAGATTTTCAATGACTGAGGAAAGTATCCAATGCGAATTATTGCATTAAATATATGCAAGAGATGCATTACACCGGTTGTTGGGAGTTCTTTTATCATTTGACCAGTTATACGATCACGCCCTGGAGATTTTTAGGCGTTGAGATCCTTGATAGCATTTGTGAGCTCATTTTTCTTGATCGATATACCTGCAATACTTGTGATAGCATTGCCTAGTGGTAAAGAGCTAGGATTAGCAACATTTGGGGTAAACACTTGCTTTAAGTGATTTGCAAATGCGTTTCCCTTTTCTGCATCACTTCTGGCCCAGTCAACGTTGGGCACGCGTATTGGGGACTCTGCTAAAATCGGTCGTTTTAAGTTTTTTGCTGCCCGCCATAGTGAATAGCTCGAGTTTTCGGTAGGACAGAGATTCTCTACATAATGGTTAAACTCACAGGCTTCTTTCTCTTTAAGAAGACGGCGAAGTTTCTTGGTACAGTCCGATAATTATTTTTTCAGAGATGGGGATCTCAGTTTCTGCCATTCTCGTCTAAGAGATCTTTTTTCAAATAGAAGTTGTGGGGGGTATATTCTTTCCGAGTCCCAGCCTCAATACGGGGTGTAGCAGCTTTCACTGCTTGTGGCAGCTGTCCCGTGAGATTGTTAATGGCAGAATCTATTTCCGCTTCTGACTTCAGAGATGTCTTAATATCGAGATGTGAACTTATATACATTTTATATTTGAGCCAGTCTGTACGATTATGGTCGAGACGACCTTCTTCGGCTTTCTGTTGAGAATTATCGGGTCTTAGAATAATTATGGTTGGTGAGTGATTAGAGGATAGCTCGTGTGAAAATTGTACATGAGATTGTGTGCTTTTTAAACCTTTAGTGATTGCGAAATCAATAAGGTCTGGAGTTTTCCGTCTATCTGAAGGCCAATATGTGGGCTTGCCGTTGGATAAGAAGTCGAGTCCGAGTACTTTTACTGCTGAGAATACCTTTCTGCCTTTAAGAGTTGAACCCCCATGCATGTGTTTAGCATTAAAGTCTCCGGCAACAATGAATTTAGTATCGAGAGTACTAAAAAATTATTTATATTGCTCCTCATCTATACTGAATCTTGGTGGGCAATAAATGCCTGAGATTGTTAGGCCTTTAATATATTCTTCGAGCCGAATACTCGTTGCTTGGAGGAAATCTGTACAAAAGCTTTGCATTAGGAAATGCTTTATTCGTTTTTTTTATAAGAATAGAAGTACCGCCACGAGGTTTGCCACCAGGGTGTTTGGTGTGGTATACTGTGTACCCTTCTATTTGGAAACAGCTTTTCTGAGTGAGATGTGTCTCAGAAATGAGCATCAAATCTATTGAGTTTGCATTGAGAAATAGCTTGAGTTCATTTTTGTGCTGACTTCTGCCGTTTGCATTCCAGTGGCAAATTTTTAGTGAGTTCATGGTTTTGCTAGGAGGGATTGCAGAAGCATGTTTTGATTTCGCATCATCTCATGCATCATATTTTGCATAGAGCACATGAATTGTGTCATATTTGCCATGAATACTTGTAGAGTTTTTTCAAGCGCACTATTTATTCTCTTCGGTTGTAGGGTTTACCGAAGAAGTTCCTTTGAGAATATTTGCATAGGAAACAGAAGGGATAATATGTGAAACCTGTGATTGGGTAACACTTTTGCCAGTTTTGGCTGAGGGGTGAGTTTTTGTTTAATGCTGACATAAACGGAGCAGCCTCTATAGTTTGCGGTGTGGTTTTCTCCACAGTTACTGCGTTTTTTGGCCATCGGATCTTCCTGGGACTTAGTGCAATGTTGTGACTCGTGTAGGTCGCCACAAATAACGCATACACTGGGGAGTGTGCAGTATTTTTTGGTGTGTCCAAATTCCTGACAATTCAGACATTGCACGGGCCCATACCGCTTATGGGGTTCTTCTACGATGGTTTTTCAGTGTAGGAGATAGCGAAGGCTATTAATGGGGTGCGATTCTCCTTTCTTTAAAATTATAGTGGCGTGTTGTAGCTCAACACGATATAAGGGCATTAGGGATTTGTTTTTGTTGCGCATGTTATATACCGACTTTACTTCGAAAAATTCCTGACATAGAGCATCTTGAATGTCATTTGTACCTTTGATTATCACCATTAGCCCTTTAGCACTTTTAAGTTGGTACGTGTAAAAATTTTTCTTGTCTTTTTCAAGATAATCCACTACTTTGCGATTACCAGATTCGGAGTAAACCTGTTTGCCTTAGTCGTTGGGGCCGACTGTAGTGGTTAGCGTTTTCACTAAGGGATTAGAGTTACGCTTGCGAAGGTAAATAGGGGGTGGCTTTACCTTTTTTTCAGCAGAATTATCGCTGGGGCCTGGCTCATTTGCGAGTAATGCAAATTTGTTTGTAGTGTTTTCTGGGTTTTTATCGTTTGGCTTAGAGATTTTTGAAGTCGACATATTTATGTGAGTAGGGCTGCGTTTGCGCTTCACTAGTATGTAGCGATCCATACCAGTCTGCACTGTCAGTCTTTTGTACTCACTAGAATGATCATGGGCATGAGTTTCTTTTTGATTCAAATTGCTAGGAGACATGCATTGAGAGCTCCACGTCTCCTTATCAGCCGCTGCAGTCATTGCTTGGCGAATGGCGTAACATTTTGGTAGCGGCGAAGACCGACCGTCGGTTGTAGTGCCAGCTAAGAAGAAGAGTTTTTTTTTGTATTTTTGTTGGTCGATCGTTTTCTATTCGAGCAGGCGCTAAATGTTTGTTTTGATAAACGCTTTTCTCCCTTTTCTTCGCGTCAAGACTCGATACACACGAAGTTTTGTTTTGTTCCGGACCTTAATAATGCTCTTCGATGCATAGATATAATTCCGAAATGGTTGATATAGTTGGATTTCGATGATGAAAAAGATCTGCGATGAAACGAACCCATACACATTATATAATACTAGAATAGGACTAAAGTGGGGACCATTGAAATAACAATGTTAATAAGAGTACCTTACCGTAATAAATATTCAAATTATACCAAAGGCATGGGCGCAAAATTTCAAAGTGTCACTGTTGGCGATTGTATTATCACGAAATCGTTTCGAAAAATAAAGGAGAATTTTCATATAAACGATAATGCTAAAGAATCCGGACAATCTCAGTTCGAAAAATTAGCACAACTCTCGCAACGTCAACTCTTTTATCAACAGCTGCTTCCTTACAATATTCGTCAAGCTCTTCCAAACGATCATATGTTTCGAAACCTGCAAGAGCCATACGATACGAACCGGTCATTGGATTGAATGGAGATCAAAAGGCAGATACAGGCTTTGCCACAGTGCTTAACCCCGTTTAAAGTGCAGCAAATTCAAACTGTTTTTATGTGCAAATTCACATAAAAATTCTTTTAAGTCATAATATACACAAATTTTGTGAAAAATTATTAAAAATTACAATAGACACATACGAAATTTTCAAATATGTATCTGTTTCAAAATTCAAATCAGGATATACGAGTATATTGAGTTCAGTTCAAATTTAGATAAGAACTACATATCCATAAAAAAATGTATACCTGCTCTAATTAATTTGGGCATGGAAGTTACAAGTACTTGGCTTAAAACATATATTAGATAAATAATTACTTATTGGCCACACAATTGATTACAGGTTCTTACCTGTTCTTACCATATGTGGTTTCGCTCTTCAAATAGTGCATATTCAATTTTCTTTATTTAATAATATTTAAAAATAGTTAGTTAATGAACCTTAACATTAAATAGTTATGTTAATATAAATTAACAATTACACCTATAATGGAATCCGTCGGATCTGTTGCGGCGGGGGTTAACTCGTTTCGCATTCTTCTAAAATCAGTTTATTGATTCCGACGGTTCTACCGTAGTGTGGATCGTGAATTGTTTTGTCGACGATCAGCAGTTAAATATTCAAGCAGAAAGCGAAAATATATCGTGAAAATTAAAAATTAAATAAAAAGCAACAAAAAAAACAATAAATAAACCAAAATTAAAAGAAAATGGATTCAATTACATTTTATGAGAGAATACTCCCAGCCTGAGGACATGCTTGCCGAACAGCCAGTGACCAGTTACACAAGCCACGACCTTAGAGGTATCCTCTCTCGACAGGGCAAGCAAGTCTCTAGACTTCCTTCTATTAAGCTCACATTAGCCTGGTCGTTAAGCAAGTGCCCTCGTGTGCCCAAGACCCATTGGCCTCACGCACGACCCTATCCTTCAGCATCAGTTTACAGGTGGTAATTGGGTATGACACTTTTCTGCTCAATCGCATTTCTTACTAGCTTTATTATCAGTTTCTCAAAGAGTTTTGAGAAAATAGATAATAGGCAAAGAAGGGACATTTATAGGGTCTTTATCAGATTTGGGGATCATGGTAATTTGGGAGATTTTCAATGACTGAGGAAAGTATCCAATGCGAATTATTGCATTAAATATATGCAAGAGATGCATTACACCGGTTGTTGGGAGTTCTTTTATCATTTGACCAGTTATACGATCACGCCCTGGAGATTTTTAGGCGTTGAGATCCTTGATAGCATTTGTGAGCTCATTTTTCTTGATCGATATACCTGCAATACTTGTGATAGCATTGCCTAGTGGTAAAGAGCTAGGATTAGCAACATTTGGGGTAAACACTTGCTTTAAGTGATTTGCAAATGCGTTTCCCTTTTCTGCATCACTTCTGGCCCAGTCAACGTTGGGCACGCGTATTGGGGACTCTGCTAAAATCGGTCGTTTTAAGTTTTTTGCTGCCCGCCATAGTGAATAGCTCGAGTTTTCGGTAGGACAGAGATTCTCTACATAATGGTTAAACTCACAGGCTTCTTTCTCTTTAAGAAGACGGCGAAGTTTCTTGGTACAGTCCGATAATTATTTTTTCAGAGATGGGGATCTCAGTTTCTGCCATTCTCGTCTAAGAGATCTTTTTTCAAATAGAAGTTGTGGGGGGTATATTCTTTCCGAGTCCCAGCCTCAATACGGGGTGTAGCAGCTTTCACTGCTTGTGGCAGCTGTCCCGTGAGATTGTTAATGGCAGAATCTATTTCCGCTTCTGACTTCAGAGATGTCTTAATATCGAGATGTGAACTTATATACATTTTATATTTGAGCCAGTCTGTACGATTATGGTCGAGACGACCTTCTTCGGCTTTCTGTTGAGAATTATCGGGTCTTAGAATAATTATGGTTGGTGAGTGATTAGAGGATAGCTCGTGTGAAAATTGTACATGAGATTGTGTGCTTTTTAAACCTTTAGTGATTGCGAAATCAATAAGGTCTGGAGTTTTCCGTCTATCTGAAGGCCAATATGTGGGCTTGCCGTTGGATAAGAAGTCGAGTCCGAGTACTTTTACTGCTGAGAATACCTTTCTGCCTTTAAGAGTTGAACCCCCATGCATGTGTTTAGCATTAAAGTCTCCGGCAACAATGAATTTAGTATCGAGAGTACTAAAAAATTATTTATATTGCTCCTCATCTATACTGAATCTTGGTGGGCAATAAATGCCTGAGATTGTTAGGCCTTTAATATATTCTTCGAGCCGAATACTCGTTGCTTGGAGGAAATCTGTACAAAAGCTTTGCATTAGGAAATGCTTTATTCGTTTTTTTTATAAGAATAGAAGTACCGCCACGAGGTTTGCCACCAGGGTGTTTGGTGTGGTATACTGTGTACCCTTCTATTTGGAAACAGCTTTTCTGAGTGAGATGTGTCTCAGAAATGAGCATCAAATCTATTGAGTTTGCATTGAGAAATAGCTTGAGTTCATTTTTGTGCTGACTTCTGCCGTTTGCATTCCAGTGGCAAATTTTTAGTGAGTTCATGGTTTTGCTAGGAGGGATTGCAGAAGCATGTTTTGATTTCGCATCATCTCATGCATCATATTTTGCATAGAGCACATGAATTGTGTCATATTTGCCATGAATACTTGTAGAGTTTTTTCAAGCGCACTATTTATTCTCTTCGGTTGTAGGGTTTACCGAAGAAGTTCCTTTGAGAATATTTGCATAGGAAACAGAAGGGATAGCATGTGAAACCTGTGATTGGGTAACACTTTTGCCAGTTTTGGCTGAGGGGTGAGTTTTTGTTTAATGCTGACATAAACGGAGCAGCCTCTATAGTTTGCGGTGGGGTTTTCTCCACAGTTACTGCGTTTTTTGGCCATCGGATCTTCCTGGGACTTAGTGCAATGTTGTGACTCGTGTAGGTCGCCACAAATAACGCATACACTGGGGAGTGTGCAGTATTTTTTGGTGTGTCCAAATTCCTGACAATTCAGACATTGCACGGGCCCATACCGCTTATGGGGTTCTTCTACGATGGTTTTTCAGTGTAGGAGATAGCGAAGGCTATTAATGGGGTGCGATTCTCCTTTCTTTAAAATTATAGTGGCGTGTTGTAGCTCAACACGATATAAGGGCATTAGGGATTTGTTTTTGTTGCGCATGTTATATACCGACTTTACTTCGAAAAATTCCTGACATAGAGCATCTTGAATGTCATTTGTACCTTTGATTATCACCATTAGCCCTTTAGCACTTTTAAGTTGGTACGTGTAAAAATTTTTCTTGTCTTTTTCAAGATAATCCACTACTTTGCGATTACCAGATTCGGAGTAAACCTGTTTGCCTTAGTCGTTGGGGCCGACTGTAGTGGTTAGCGTTTTCACTAAGGGATTAGAGTTACGCTTGCGAAGGTAAATAGGGGGTGGCTTTACCTTTTTTTCAGCAGAATTATCGCTGGGGCCTGGCTCATTTGCGAGTAATGCAAATTTGTTTGTAGTGTTTTCTGGGTTTTTATCGTTTGGCTTAGAGATTTTTGAAGTCGACATATTTATGTGAGTAGGGCTGCGTTTGCGCTTCACTAGTATGTAGCGATCCATACCAGTCTGCACTGTCAGTCTTTTGTACTCACTAGAATTATCATGGGCATGAGTTTCTTTTTGATTCAAATCGCTAGGAGACATGCATTGAGAGCTCCACGTCTCCTTATCAGCCGCTGCAGTCATTGCTTGGCGAATGGCGTAACATTTTGGTAGCGGCGAAGACCGACCGTCGGTTGTAGTGCCAGCTAAGAAGAAGAGTTTTTTTTTGTATTTTTGTTGGTCGATCGTTTTCTATTCGAGCAGGCGCTAAATGTTTGTTTTGATAAACGCTTTTCTCCCTTTTCTTCGCGTCAAGACTCGATACACACGAAGTTTTGTTTTGTTCCGGACCTTAATAATGCTCTTCGATGCATAGATATAATTCCGAAATGGTTGATATAGTTGGATTTCGATGATGAAAAATATCTGCGATGAAACGAACCCATACACATTATATAATACTAGAATAGGACTAAAGTGGGGACCATTGAAATAACAATGTTAATAAGAGTACCTTACCGTAATAAATATTCAAATTATACCAAAGGCATGGGCGCAAAATTTCAAAGTGTCACTGTTGGCGATTGTATTATCACGAAATCGTTTCGAAAAAATAAAGGAGAATTTTCATATAAACGATAATGCTAAAGAATCCGGACAATCTCAGTTCGAAAAATTAGCACAACTCTCGCAACGCCAACTCTTTTATCAACAGCTGCTTCCTTACAATATTCGTCAAGCTCTTCCAAACGATCATATGTTTCGAAACCTGCAAGAGCCATACGATACGAACCGGTCATTGGATTGAATGGAGATCAAAAGGCAGATACAAGCTATGCCACAGTGCTTAACCCCGTTTAAAGTGCAGCAAATTCAAACTGTTTTTATGTGCAAATTCACATAAAAATTCTTTTAAGTCATAATATACACAAATTTTGTGAAAAATTATTAAAAATTACAATAGAAACATACGAAATTTTCAAATATGTATCTGTTTCAAAATTCAAATCAGGATATACGAGTATATTGAGTTCAGTTCAAATTTAGATAAGAACTACATATCCATAAAAAAATGTATACCTGCTCTAATTAATTTGGGCATGGAAGTTACAAGTACTTGGCTTAAAACATATATTAGATAAATAATTACTTATTGGCCACACAATTGATTACAGGTTCCTACCTGTTCTTACCATATGTGGTTTCGCTCTTCAAATAGTGCATATTCAATTTTCTTTATTTAATAATATTTAAAAATAGTTAGTTAATGAACCTTAACATTAAATAGTTATGTTAATATAAATTAACAATTACACCTATAATGGAATCCGTCGGATCTGTTGCGGCGGGGGTTAACTCGTTTCGCATTCTTCTAAAATCAGTTTATTGATTCCGACGGTTCTACCGTAGTGTGGATCGTGAATTGTTTTGCCGACGATCAGCAGTTAAATATTCAAGCAGAAAGCGAAAATATATCGTGAAAATTAAAAATTAAATAAAAAGCAACAAAAAAAACAATAAATAAACCAAAATTAAAAGAAAATGGATTCAATTACATTTTATGAGAGAATACTCCCAGCCTGAGGACATGCTTGCCGAACAGCCAGTGACCAGTTACACAAGCCACGACCTTAGAGGTATCCTCTCTCGACAGGGCAAGCAAGTCTCTAGACTTCCTTCTATTAAGCTCACATTAGCCTGGTCGTTAAGCAAGTGCCCTCGTGTGCCCAAGACCCATTGGCCTCACGCACGACCCTATCCTTCAGCATCAGTTTACAGGTGGTAATTGGTATTCCAACCGCGCATTTATCCGTGCATAAAGGAAGGTTGGTGCCCCGTCCGGCTAACTCATCAGCCTTACAGCTCCCCTCAATATCCCTATGCCCCGGAACCCGTATAAGGCGTGTCCTGAAAACGGTACTATATAATTTAGGGCTGCCCAGCAGTCCTGAGCAACCTTTGATTTCAGTGCCACCGAGTTCATTGACATGATGGTCACCTGGCTATCCGAGTAGATATTTATAATATTCCTTGTTGGCTTGTATGGCTATGACCTCTGCTTGATAAACACTGCAGTGGTCGGGGAGACGGAAAGAAAGCTCCAGTCCTAGTTCTTTTGAGAAAACTCCAAAACCGACTCTATCGTCAAGTTTCATTTCCCCCCTTCTCCATGGCATGAGTGTTTGCCACTCTCTTTTAGACGGAATATATATCTGGAAGTGCCTATCGAAGTTGAGATTAGTTATAGAGTGGTCAATGTGTTGGGTAGAACTACTCCAGGTATGCGCGATAGTCGAGTGACCAATCTGCCGATCATGCCATAACGCCGCTCATTTCAGCCTTAGTGCTGACGTGGCGGCTACATGTTTCCATACCAACTCAACGCAGGTTGAGTATTACTTCTAATGCTTTAGTTGGAGTGGTACTTAAAGCACCAGAGATGCACAGAAAAGCCGTTCTTTTGACCTTGCTCAGAAGCTTCAAATAGCTTTGTTTCTGATTGGCTGGCCACTATACCAGTATTCCATATAACAATAAAGGTCTGACCACCGAAATGTACAGCCAGTGCCTAATTCGTGGGGATAACCCCCACCTGATTTCAACCGCTTTTTTACATGTGTACAAAGGAATATTGGCCTTTCTAACTCTTACTTCAATATTGGGTTTCCAGGTAAGTTTCCTCTGTAGTACTAGTCCTAAATATTTGACTGTCTCCTTCATCGGAATTTCCACACCTTTGTAAGTTTGCGGGGAGACCTCAGGAGATCTATTTTTCTTGGAAAAGAGGATTAATTCCATTTTATCGGGGTTTAATCCTAATGCCCTTCTTTTCGTCCAAACAGGCTAGAGCGCAAAATATCCATAAGAGTGTTTGGATATTTCCCTCTGATCATAATTGCCAAGGCGTCAGAATCGTAGATACGCCATCTGTTTTGGCATTTGGCATGAACAGATGGATGGAGATTTTTCCTTGAGCTTGGGTTGCTCAACGGGATATTTGTTGGACCGGGCATAGTCAGTGGGACTATCGAGGAAGTGAAGGAGTTGCTGAAATCCAAGGAAGTGGTGGGTAAAGCGGTCCAGAGGTTTATTTCAAACTTCAGGAAGGACAGGAAGGATGTCAATAACGTGAAGTACTATCACAGACGCATCACTGAGTTGCGAGGTTTGGTGGAAAAATTTATCTGCAACCACGCAAAATTGCTGCCTCACAAGGAAGTCTGTAGGGATGACGAGTACTTTGCGACGCGTTTTCATGGATATGTGGAAAATGTAGTGTCAGGGTGGCTTAAAGTATTCGAGACAGAATTGGCACCGATTGAGGCACCGAGTGGGTCTCCGTTAATGAGAAAGGAAGACGCACAGAAAGAGTTAAGAGCAGTAAAAACAGAGGTGAATCTTTTCACCAAGAGGGTATTCGAGCAGTTCGAAGCAAGTACGAGCAGGGACGAAGCTCAGGAATTGTGGAAATAGGCAAATGCCAGAGGAGCTGTGACACCATTAGAAGTAGCGGATCAAGCCTTAACGGCAATCCAAAAAGAGACAGAAGAAAAGTTGTTCAAATTTCATAAGAAAACAGACGATTTGAGAGCACAAAAGGAGTACTCGTATGTTGAGAATAAGGTAAAGGAACTTTCTCAGAGATTGACGCAAACAGAGGAAACAGCAGCGCTGTTGGAAAAGGAGTGTGCAAAATTAAAAAGAGGACGGGCGACCAACAGGACCTCACTGAAAAAGGAGAGATCAAAATCAGCATCGGCTGAATTTACACAGACAGTATCGACATTGCCTCCGGAAGTTCGCCGGCCGGAATATTTAACACCAGAAGGGATAAGCCGCATGGTAAAGCCAAGATTAGTTTTTAGTGAAGAAAGCCAAGCGGAATTTTGTTTGGCACATCTGAAATCGGTGTCGAGCCATTTTCTCCGGGAAGTCCGATAAATAATAAAAATCAGGGATATCCGCCAAAAGAGCCAGAAGGAGTAGCAGTGCAGCAAAGTCTCAATACAGTGGACAGTATTTCGCCAGCAAACAGTCGAAGACTCACTGGTCCAGGACCTCTCAGATCCGGGAGAGGTGAATATGGAAAAATCCCATAAAGATAACGCTCAAGTTTTACCAGCCATAAGTAAAACAAACATAAGGAAATGGGTATACTGGAGGTTGCTCATGCGGAGAAGTTAGTGCCCATGTTCTCAGGGGTCGAGTTGTATGATCTGAGAACTGAGATCAAGCGCTTCAAAGCAGGTTGTGAGCTAGCACAACAGAGTCTTCCGGAAGCAGAAGGGGAACACTTAATACAGTGTATTAGACAAAGAACCACAGGTGATGCGTTTGATTTACTAGCGCATAGCTCAGTAAGCACCCTGGCAGAGTTATATGCACTTTTGGATCGGACTTTTTGTACGACTATCTCGTACGGGAAATTCAGGAATCAACTCAGAAACCTGGGGAGGAATTGAGAGCCTGGGGTCGAAGGCTCCAGTCTCTGGGGAATGCTGCTGAGACAGAAGCCAACAGGTAGTTTCCAGGAAACGTTGCAGCATACAAGGCTCAAGCAGTACGGGCTATGAATTCTGTATTCAAGGCAGGCCTGATAAATAGGGACTTAGCTAATTATACTCTTAATCTCACGCAGAGGAGTATGGCAGAGCTAGTGGAAACGGTCGCTTCCGCTGAAGCAGCAATACAACAACGAACGACAACAGGTGGAATCTGCTGGACTAATGCTCCTGCAGAGGTAGGACCGGTACAGCAGCGGAACACAAATGGAGTCGGTAGATTGATGGGCCAATTTACGCAACAAAGACACCAAGGATTCCTGGTCGAGAGGTTCCATCCAAGGAAACCCATTTGCTCATTCTGCCATAAGCCAGGTCATACGGGGGATGACGAGGCGCCCGGTTCCACCCTTGAGGGACAACAGGGGTAACTTCAGTAGTCCCCGAGTTTAACGGAAGGAATTGACCAAGGAAAAAATCCTTTCAAAACTCGGAGTGGTCAGCAACGACCAAATTGAATTTCCAGAAGTGAGCCAAGGATAGACAACAACATACAGTGGTTGAGATGCTTCTCATGTAGACGAATGAGGCATCGGGCACCGGAATGCAGGGAAAGACAATCCCAACAAAGGAACCAGGGAAACTTCCAGCGGCCCAGTCGAGACCAGTAGACTGGAAAGCCAAAAGAAAGAAGTAATAATTAGGCCGGAAGTACATGTGACTAGTAATGTAGGAACTACAGTCAAGGAGAAGGGGGAGCAAGAGGCTCTCCAATATCACGAAGAGTTAGGAAGTGGATACGCGTCCATGTTGGGAACAAAATGACGTTGCTTCGTTATGAGCAGGATAGGTGATGCCTTCATCGAGATACTCTGCAGGGAAGCAGCTAGTGGAAAGCTAGTGTTTTTGGTAGATTCCGGGGCGGACACCATCCTCGTAAAATCTAGTGTTTTACGGAAAGGGCTAGATATTAATCAAATGGACGTAAGAACGCTTAACGGAGCGTTTGGAGGGTGCATCAGGACATTGGATTCGCTCAGAATAGGGCACAGTGAAGTTAAGGGCATGAGTTTTGGAAGTGGATAGGAAAGGTATCCCGGCTGAAGGGATAATTGGCTGTGATAATCTTTGGGGCCGCACCATACTGGATGCGCTCGAGAAGCAGTTATCATTTTATGATAATAATAAGAATTGAATCCTTACTCTTCCATGTCAGGAAGGAACCGTGGGTAGGGTTAAGAAGTGTGGTATGGAGGTAGTAAGCGCAAGGTCGACCAGAGTAGTTGTACACGTAATACGAAACTTAGGACTGTTGTTTTGCGCAAGCAGCAGCTAGCGGAGGGCGTATATATGGGATAAACCATAACGCACGTTGACAAGGGTAAAGTGTACGCTTGCGTACTCAACGCATCAGAAAACGAGTAAAGATGTCTGAAGTCGGGTTAGACTGACCTTTATAGTTTATAAAACCACGCTCATACAAATAAAATTTACGTGAGAGTTAAACCATGGCTATATGGGATCAACACAATTTTTTTCTCCATGTCTGTTGAAATGTTACACCTATAATGATCACTAAGTTTCAGAGTTGAATTTTATAATGCTATACACATTCTCTTATTGACAGAACAATCGGTACTTAAAATATTTTGTAGTTCTATTTTTGGTAATCATGAAGGATGAGATTTATTTCTATAAAGTACTTATTAAATGGATATGTCTATATTTATATACAATGATTTCAAAAGTGAATTTACCTTCATGTAATTTCTTGCTATATAAATATGGAACTGAATCTGCTAGCTCAATTTTGACATATATAATAATACCCTTTGAATACCAGCAGAAGATTATTCATAAGAATAATTGACGGGTGCTTAAAAAAATATTTAAAAAATATGACTTTAATAAATAAACTTTTTTTTTAAATTTGATATAGGTCCAAACTTTTAAGAACCTATCTAAACGGGGCGTAGCTCATAAAGTGCATCTCTAATTTTCTTATTTTGTTTTGTGTTTTATACTATCACTCTGAAGCTTCATATGAAGTTTCGTTGCCGAGGCAGTAGTTATAATGTGCCCATATTTTGCATGCATGCTTTTTCGGAAATAATACATCCTGCTACCAATTTCGTCCAAAAATATTGTATAAGTCGCAAGTTATAAAAATATGTAAGTAAGAGGCGTGGCTGTGAAAATAACCCGCCCATTTTGTGTATGGTGTTTAATGTTGGTACCCGCAACCTTTCTGTGAAATTTCGTTGAGAAATATTCAATGGGAACCTAGTAATGAATTTTGGTTGATTGTGGGCGTGGCATTAGTAATAATCAGCCCATATTTGGAATGCATGCTAGTACAGATCCAATGTATACTGCTACCAATTTGTATTCATATATGATCACAAGAAGCATAGATAGGGTAATTGCTTTTAGTGGGGTCCCCAAATTTTTTTATATGGGAGGGAGACGTATCATTTCTCTGATCGACCCCGAATCTTGTATGCGGCTTTTTAGGGTCCATATACGTACTAATATATAATTTCGTCCAAAAATATTGTATAGGTCGTAAACTATAATAATATGTGAATAGTGGGCGTGGCTGTAGAAATAACACGCCCATTTTTTGTGTGGTGTTTAATGTTAGTAACCGCAACATTCCTCTTAAATTTCGTAGATAAATCTTTAATAGGAACACAGTAAGGATTTGTGGCAAATTGAGGGCGTGGCAGTTGTATTATGATCTCCATATTCTGCACACACACTATTATGGACCCCATGTACATTTCTGCAATTTTTTATTCCGCTGGCATCAATACGAGCATAGGTAGGCTAATCAAAAGTGGGCGTGTCTTTTCTCTGATCAGCCCCAATTGTTGCAGATAGCTTTATAATGTCCACATGTTCCTTCCTGTAAAATTTCGTCCGTAAATCTCCACCAGATCGTAAGTTATTAATATTTCTTAATAGTGGTCGTGGCAGTTAATATATACCGCCCACTTTCTGCATAGTGTTTAGTAGGACCCGCATCTCCATAACTGCCAAATTGCGTCCCGATTCCATCAATCGGACCGAATTTATAGTCATTTTAAAAAAGGTGAAAAAACTTCCTTATATGGGAGGTAGGCGTGGTCATTGTCCAAATCGGCCCATATAGCAATCTGGTTCTGTATCTCTGTGCAGGCTACATTTTTGCAAAATTTCATTAAGATAGCTCTAACGGTGTGGCCACAGATGGACAGACGGACGGACGGACGGACAAAATAAAAATTGCTTAGAAAGTTATTCTGATCATATCTGTATATATATGTCCATACATACCACGCCTCCCTCTTGAAGTTGCAACCCCTCTCAAAGGCACAAAATTAGTATACCCTATTTACCTTTTTTAAAGGTAAAGGGTATAAAGATTACCTTCTGGATGAGGATTTTAGGCCTAAGTTCACTAGTTACGATAATTTTAAGGAACCGAATTATAGATCGGTTAATCAGATTAAACAAGCAGATATAAGAAAAAGGATGGAGAGAGTATTAGAATCACTGAAGTTAGACCCAAGCATAAATTCAGAAGAGAAGGCATCAATAGAAGGCATTTGTATGTCACTCCATGATATATTTTTACTGGAAGGAGACCAGCTGACGTATACATCAGAAGTAGAGCATGAAATACCTACTAGAGTGGATCAACCACCAATTAACCAAAAACTGTACAGATTGCCACAAGCTCACAAAGATGAGGTAAATAGGCAAGTAGAAGGTAAACAGGCAAGGATAACATAATTTCACCGAGTATTTCACCTTGGAACTCACCAATAATTTTGGTACCAAAGAATGGGATGCTCAGGGTCAGAAGAAGTGGAGAATGTTCTTCGATTTTAGGAAATTGAACGACGCCACTATCAAGCAGGTGTTCCCGATAACAAGGAATTCTGGATCAGTTGGGACACAGTATTTTTATACACTTGATTTAGCGAGTGGCTACCACCAAGTTCTGGTGGATACCCAAGATAAGCAAAAGACCGCGTTTAGCACCGGTTTAGGGCATTATGAGTTTAATAGAATGCCGTTTGGGTTAACAGGAGCACCGGCTACATTAAAACGGCTAATGAATCATGTGCTAACAGGCTTGCAAGGGTTAGATTGTTTTGTGTATCTGGATGATATTGTAATTTGTGGGAAGAACTTGTAGCAGCATTCGCAACGCTTGTGCAAGGTGCTCCAGAAATAACGAGAGCACAATTTGAATTTGAACACGGAGAAGTATCAATTTTTGCGAACAGAGGTGGTTTATTTAGGCCATCGTTGCTCAGAGGCAGGAACACTGCCTGACCCGCAGAAGGTGGAATGCGTTAAACATTTAGCAATTCCGAGGAATAGAAAGGAAGTGCCAGCATTCCTAGGACTAGTGAACTATTATAGAAAGTTCGTAGAAGGACTAGCCGGAATTGCGTTGCCAGTGAATAAGTTGCTACGAAAAGAAGCAAAATTCGAATGGACAGCAAGCATTAGAGAGGCTAAAGAGATTATTAGCTCGCCACCGATTTTGGCGTACCCCGACTTTGAGCAAACTTTTTTGTTGACCACTGATGCTAGGAATGAAGCATTAGAGGCAGTATTGTCACAAGGGGAAGTCGGTAATGACCGACCAATAGCATTCCCGAGCAAGGCGCTTAGCGAAGCAGAGAAGAGATACTCCACAATAGAGAAGGAATTTCTAGCCATTGTATGGGCTACGAAGAATTTTAGGGCATATCTGCTAGGACGCACATTTAAGATATATATTGATCACCAGCCGTTGAGAGGCATAGCCAATTTGAAAGACCAAACGTCTAGGCTAGCCAGGTTCAGACACAAATTGTCTGAGTATGATTTTGAAATCATATACAAACCTGGGAAAAAGAATCTGAATGCCGATGCACTCAGCAGACTACCGCAGGCACAGAAGGTATCAGTAGTGCAAACGAGGGCCAAAGCACGGTCAGATAAGGAGAAGGGCGAGAGAATTCAAGGGGATAAAATTGATGCGACAAGAAATGTTAGCAATGCGGGTGACGCTGTTAATGAACAAAGAGCCAGTAGTGTGGAATGGCTGGAGGATAAAAATAATATCCAGGCTGTGTTAAAGGGTTTCCATGATTCACCCCTAGGTGGGCACCAGGGATTCTGGAAAACCCATGACAGAATTAGGCGAGTATACGGATGGAAAGGTATGGTCCGAGATATAAAGAAGTATATAAAGAGTTATCCAAAATGTCAGGCCAACAAGAGTTCATGGCTAACAAAAATGCCAATGGTGTTAACCGACACACCGAAACTACCATTGGATAAAGTTCATATGGATATTGTAGGAATTTTACCTGAGGCAGTTTCGGGAAACAAGTACATATTGACGTTCCAAGATGATTTCTCAAAGTATATGGCGTGCGTGGCTATACCCGATGCTGAAGCAAGTACGGTGGCCAAGGCATTCTTTGACGAAGTTGTGGCACTGTACAACATACCTAAGGTTTTGATAACCGACAATGGTTCCAATTTTGTATCGAAATTATTCTCAGAAACTTGTAAGATGCTGGGAATCAAGAAATTGCACATAACACCATATCATCCACAGGCGAATGGTTCATTGGAACGTAGTCAGCGACCTCTGGCCGAGTACTTGCGCAGTTTTGCCAAGGAAGACGGCTCTAATTGGAATCAATGGTTGACCACAGCAATGCATGTACACAATAATACTGTGCATGTATCAACGAAGAAAACTCCGTTTAGAACACTCTACGGATTTGATTTCAACATGCCAGCAAAATTGAAGCGCAAATGTGCGCCAGTATACAATGCTGATGACCCAAATAAAGTGCAAAAGTATCAGCTACAGCGAGCGCACGAGTTGGTTAGAGAAAACCAAGATTGCGCTAAACGAGTAGCCAGGGAAACCTACAACAAGGTACTAAACCCAGTAGTCTTTCATGTGGGTGACCAAGTACTCATAAAGAATCAGGCTAGGAGAAACAAATTCTCACCTGCTTGGATAGGTCCGTAATTAGTAGCAGAAATCCGCAGTCCAGTTACAACAGTCGTGACAATTAATGGCGAGCATAAGAAGCTACATAATAATTTATTGAAATTGTTCCATATGAGACCACACAATTAAAGACATGTGTTGGCAGTGTTTTACAAGTGTAAACACAAGAATAACAACGTAAACAAACTGATATCGCGTACTTATATCAAATAGCACAGTTCAGACTTCCAAAGTCAATGTCAGCAGAAGTGTGCCAATTAAACTTGGGCAATTAAAAATTACGTAATATAAATATGCTCATTATGCACTATAGCCGAATGAAGAGCAGTAGAGAAAAAGATGTTTTTTTTAAATATTAAATAATAATTCAACAAAAAATCATAAGACTGTCATGAGTAAGTAATATAAAACTAAACGTAAAGTATATACACACATACATACGGCAGTTTTTGCAATGAAATACGATGCGTAAACATTAATGCCGAGCACAGGCATGATGAAGCAAGCAACGGAACCGTTGGGGAAGTAAATATATATATATATATATGTAGGTAGATGTATAATATACGGAACGACTGTACGAACGTATATTTAAAGAAGTAAGTATTCTAGTTAATAGGAGTGGGTATGTACTACGTATATTTTTGCAGATATTTACATACTGCAGCAGGCTATATGTAGATATACATAGATTTTTCTGTTTATCGCTTAGGAAATTAGCGTGTGGGGAATTGGAATATATGTTGAATTAGAAGAATATATTTAGCTTAACATTACAACATTAGGTAATAACTGTAGCAAATAATTATAAACAATTGAAAGTGCCTTGAATGTATTTATGTAGTCATATACGAGCGAGTTGCAGGGTGTAGGAAAATACACTTGTTTATGGATATATATATATATAATATGTTTCAATAACTCTTCTTCTTCTTCTTCTGAACAATTATTACGGTGGCATAACCACACATACGCAATTGCAACTACTGTTGCAACTTGTCTTGTCAATAAATTCGTTACAAAAATATTCTTCAGAATTGAAAAATTTTAAAAGATATGATATAAAAAGAAAAATGATATGAAAGAAATTATGAAATATTTAAACAAAAAAAAAGTAATAAAAAGAAACCAATGTATGAAGAACAAATAAATATAGATGGAAACGAATGAATTAAAAGAAATTATATTTACAACAGTTGTTACAAATTTCACAAAATAAGTACAGATTATTGCATATTAAATATGCATAATATACTCGCATTAAGAAAAATCATAAATTGAAAAATTATAGTCTGTGTAAAAGTTCAAATTAAAAACAAAAGTAGTTTAGAAAATAATTAGAGTTACAGAAATTAATTATTTAAAATCTAAACTTGAAATAAATGTAATAATCCAAAGAAAACTCAAATACTAGATAGGAAAATTATACCCAAGAGTATGTATAGTATAAATAGTATATTTATTTAATTATTATATAAATTTGAAATCGATTTATTAAATTTAGAAAAACATCAAACTAAAATGGACACTAGAAAATTAAGAAAATTATTATAAGTATTCAGCTCTGATGATGTGAATCGAAGCTGGAAGTTCCAGGAACAGCATACATCGGAAGACGGTGCGGACTAAGGGACCAACGTATTATTCGATGCAGTACCACCTACATCCGTTGGGGCACGCTATATAAATCAAAAGAAGAAGGCCTCTACAAGCGAAGTTTTAATGGTAAACCAAATCGCCATCCTAGATTATCATACGTACCGGTCCAGAAATAAGGGAGGGGTATGCGGAGTTCATCGAGGGACTTCACTCCGACAACGACGGCCGTCAACCGAACCAGCAGGTAGCAGAGGTCGCAGTATAATGTAAAATTTTAGGTATAGAATAGAATTGTGTTATCGCTAGTATAATTTATACAGATGTTTGTATAAACGCCAGTGAGAAAAGAGTCAATGAGGGACCAAAATATAAAAAGGGGTATACAAAATAAATAAATAGATGAAAATAAAATAAAGAAAAGACTAAAAAAAAACAAAAAAAATAAAAACAATGATAGAACCCAAATAAAACGATTTGAAAGAAAATAATAAAACAATGTACTCGTATATACTCGTATATGTACTATAGGTTTAAGAAAATGCACAGATGCAAATATTGTAAATGAATAGTATTTATGTAAGTCAGTAAGTCAGTTGGCTTGACCAACTGACACAAATCAACATTGCGTAACTGGAACACCAGAAAAGCTTTGGGTATGAAGGAAACCTTCGTTTCTCTCCATCGTAGCGGAATATAGCCCAGGTTCAGATAGCTTCTAATTGCAGTCACAACCAAAGGCGTCCAGTGATTGTTGCAATTCTGCTGGGTAAATTCCATCCAGACCCTGAGATTTATATGGACCAAAGGTGTCAATGGCCCACTCAACCTTCTCGACTGTAACTATCGCATTTCCTATCTCAGACTGCCTGCCCCTAGATGTCGAGTTATTACCCTCCACCGTGCTACTGCCTGAAAAATGCGTATCTAAGAGAAGAGCCAAAGATTCCTCGATCGATTCGCTCCACACATCACCCGGACCTTTTAGGTAGCCCAGGTTATGTGGTCTCATCGCTAGGATTCTTCTTCCTGCTACTTCTACCTGCTTCCGATGTTTCTTCCACATCCCTACAATAATTTTGCCAGGACTCTCGTTGCGCAGTTCTGGTTGCTTTCTTCTATATTCTCAGTTCAGCTTTGTAGGCTTCCCACTCCGAGGGCAGACCCGAAGTTTTAGCCCTGTTGAATAACCGTCTATTGGAGTTCCGGAGAAGGCCTAGATTCATTGACCACCAAGGTGGTTGGTTCTTGTCTCTCATTGTTACAACCGGACACCCGGCTGTCAGGAAACTATTCAGGGCCCTGGTTACCTGATTAATCAGACCGTCTAATTCCACAGGTTCTGGGGAGTCTTCCTATACTTCCCCCAGTCCGTTCTCCGTATATTTCTAATCGTCTTAACTGTAACCTAAATATTAAATATATTCTATATAACGATGGTCAAAGTAGGAATTTTCATTCCACACTCTCCATCTTTTTACATTATTCGTAAAATTATCGAAGGTCAGGGTAATATTTAACACTTCCTTTCTATTCTGTGTTATAAAAGTCAGCTCTGAGCCTAAATTCAGGATACTAAGGTTATTTTCTATAATAAAGTCTAAAACTGATTCACCTCTTGCATTAGTGTCTGTGCTTCCCCACAATGTATTGGATCGTTTACGTTGCTGGAGACAACGAAGTTCCTGTTGGCTGCGGCTGCCTCCATAACCAATACCCGAACCTCCTTCGTTGGGGTGTCCTTATCATGTGGCATATATGCAGAGGCTACCCAGAAACTGCTATTTTGCAGCTCAATGCTGTATCGCCATTACTTAACTGTGGGGGCAAGAAGATGTTAATGTTATCCTTTGCTAATATACTCGAACAAGCACGAGGCTTACCTGTGCTCTGAGAAGCTATCAACTTGAAACCTCTCATCTTTAGACCACAGATTTTGTTGCCACTTATCCACGGCTCTTGGATGAGAGCCAGGTCAAAACCACCGGAACCCAGGCCGACCATCAAATTCGCTGAGGCAAGCCTACAATGGTGGGGGTTGATTTGGATCAGCTTCATAGGAATATGTCCTTCTTACCTCCACCATTGTAACGTCCGCATCGTCCTCTTCTTCTGTGTAGTCAAGGAGGTCATCTTCCTCAAAGAGCTGCCCGACCCCGGTCAGTCGACCTTTGCTGGACAACCCTTCTTCACCACCGCCACACACGCTTGTCACCCTCTATCTCCTCCGGTTCCAAAGCTTGTTCGTTGCTGCGGTAGATGCGAGCAGTTGCGTCAACGAACCCGAACCGGACTACCCCTTTTCTCTCTGCCAGTGGGGCAAGGGACTCGGCGTTGAGTATTAACAACACCTGTCTCCTACCTTCTACTGGCTCCTCAAGCTTCGCCACCCTCCAATTATGGGTTTTTTGCCGGTTCAGCTGGCTTAGCCGGGATCCAGACCCGGGCTCTGGGTCTGCTGGGAACTTCATCCCTACTGACGGCTTCAAGCCTGGCTCCGGGCCAAATCTCGCCAACCTTGCTTGCCGCAATCTTGTGAAGTTTGGCTGACTTGCTGTTATCGCATGCGATGAGCTTGGCCCTGCCCTGAAACCAGCCCACATCGTGACAGAAAGGAGGGGGTCCAGGGTTTTCCTCTAAGACCTGGAGATAAACTTCGGCAATTGCTTGCTCCACCCACCTCCATATCTCTTTGTGTGTGAACCCTTCCTCCTCCTTCCGGTCTACGATGGCCAGCATCTCGCCCCCACCTTTGACAACTTCGCTGTCGGACGTCTATTTCTAGTCGCCGACTTTTTGTCTCACCTGTCTCTTCAGTCGAAGGTTGTCTCTTTGGGGATGTACCCGCCGGTTTACCCAAGCCGGATAGCATACCCCTTGCCCACTATACCGATTTGGCCTGCTCCTCAGTGAACTGGTCAGTGGGTAGAGCCTTATATTTGGCCATTACCCTCATGACCGCCTCCTTATCATAAAGGCCTGCTGCGACGGACGGACATGTTTTTCCGACCCCCCTGGCCTACACCGGCAAACTTCTTTGAGCTGCTGAGCCCCTCTACTGCCTGCTGCCGATTGATCCCCGGGGCAGCCCCCGCCCCCTGACCCAAGTCAGCTTTTGGGTTGTCACAACCTCCCCCGGATGTCTCCCTTCAGCACCCCTCTGAACAAGACGAGAGACCGGTTTTCCTAAGCCTCCCCGTCCCCTGCTACCAGCACTCCTGCTGGGACCAGCCCTAACGCCTCTGCCTCCTGCTGCTATCGATCTGTCTACCACCCTTTTATTAGCGGTAGACAGGATCGTCTCTGTCGGCTTTTTGGGAGGACCGCCCTCTTTTGGTTGTAAATTTTTTAAATTTTGCTTGAACATATGGGGTCCCACGAGTATCGGACAAGAAAGGTCCGCGCGCGCAGAGGTCCGTGTGCGCGGGTAAGGTTCGATAGAATCGGAGCACGCCAAGTATCCCGAGCACTCCGTTAGAGACTGGGCTAGTTTTTAACCTGGGGCTCCAGCCAGGCTGAGCATCGACACGGGTCGTATGATATCTTGCTCCAACCCAGAGGTATTTTATAGAGGTTAGCTCCTCCACACCCTGTATCCGGGAAGGTGTTTATTGACTCCTCAGTCTAGATCTGTAGTGTTCTGTTACGAATAGCAGGGTTATCCCGGGCAGGATGTGACTCTTCGCCACGCACTATCGTTCTAGATGGGATAGAGGCTAATGTTCCTAGAACTATAATCGCATATGCCCATCCTGCGAAACTTGCGCTTCAACCCCTGTGGGAGCGTAAATAAGTAATAATTTACATTCTCACAAGCTGTGACAGCTACTCGCGTTTGATTGAGCCCTCGTCCTTTTTCCGAGGCCCATATGCTGATTCTTCTCTCTATGCCTTTGTGGGATAGGTTGTGGGCTTTCTCTCGGCATTGTCCGTGGCAAATGAATGAAATGAATGAGTGTTGCCCCTATGTTCAGTGTCGCTGTGATAGTTTTTGCGCCAATAGAAACGCAGGTGCAGAATCGTTGCCCTTCACAGTGCAATGAAATTTCCAAATCTGAGGTCTCCTGTCTCTGCTTTGATCCATGCTACGTTTCTGAACGTTAGGTTAGGTTAACCAGGTAGCTTTCGAGTTACGGAAGTTGCATGCGGAGCCCCATTTGCATACTGTGATACCTGTTTTTGGAGAGAAACCACTCTCCCCCCTCCCTCTCAAAAAAGAAGCTTTTGGGATGTTAAGAATATAAGGTATTCCTTGATTGGTTGTGGCTATTTATTTGCAGCACCCGACCGTCCTGACACTCCTATCACCACACTCCTAACATACTAGAATCTGTGTGTTACGACATAGGGGAGCTATGTGACCATATTGACCACAACGCCGGCATTCTGTTCTGGGTTCTATGGGTGCACTCTGCTCTCTACCGTCACCTATTGGTTTCTTACCTCTCTTGGTGGACCTTTCTCTCTTCTCCGTTCTGTGGGTGGCATTGTTAGTAGTTCGCCTTATCCCCGTATACACTCCAAATCCTCGGCCATCTCTATCAACTCTTGTGGGGATCCGTAATCTCTACGCGCCACGCTCGATTGTTGTTCCTGTACTACATGAGTGCGCGCTTCTACACCGAATTCCTCGGAAAAAACCACCACCTCATCCTTGCTTAGCAAGTACACCCACCTTGTTTTCACCATCCTCGGACTATCTTAGGTAACAATAAAGACAATAGGTATCGTTGCGCGTAAGTAGCTTTCTGTTAGTCTGATTCCTCTGGAAAATTCTTGTTTTCTCTATGGTTCCTGCTGGGCATCACTGTAATGACTCTATTTGGCTGGGGTAGGATTCAGCGGGTTCCGGGGTTCGTTGAGATAAATTAATTTTTTAATTTCGTTTGTGTAATAGTTTTTATATGTATTATTTATTTATTTTATTAAATATATTGAATATTGTACCTGTTTTTATAAAACTGATCGAACACTAAATTCTGTTTGTTTGTTCACTGTTGTTGGGGTTACACGCATTTTTGTTGTAACAATTTACCCCTGGGCCACTTTCAGCGTATGCTGCTAATTACGAGGGCGGATTGATATTGAAGTTACCTACCGCTAGATGGCAGCACAAACACAAAAATTTTTTTTTTTTAGAAATTGCGATCTGTCAAACGTCAGCTGTTAAAATTTCACCCAAGTTCATCGATTAGTTTATTTGTTGTAGTCGTTTGAAGTAAGCAACTTTTGTGTTTCTTGAAAAATGGAAAAAAGCTAATTTCGTGCAGTGATTAAACACTATTATTTGAAATCGAAAACGGCGAAAGAGACAAAAGAAAAGTTCGATAAACATTACGGTGAGTCTGCTCCGTCAGATTACATGGTAAAATATTGGATTGCTGACAACAATACCATCAACAGGAAGGCCAAAAGAGGTGGTTACTGAATAAAATATCAACAAAATCCTCGATATCGTTATGAATGATCGCCGAGTCAAGTTGCGTGAGATTGTTGAAATGGTAAACATATCATATGAACGTGTGTTCAACATTTTGCATGAACATTTGCATATGAAAAAGCTATCGGCAAGATGGGTGCCGCGTTTGCTCAGTGTCGAACAAAAACGAATTCGACAGACCAGTTCACAGCGGTGTTTGGACATGATAAAGCGTAATCCTGTTGATTTTTGGCGCCGATTAATAACTGTTGATGAAACGTGGGTCCACCACTACACACCTGAAACCAAAAATCAATCGAAACCATGGGTGGAAGCTGGTGGAAGTGCTCCGAAGAAGGCGAAGGCAGTGAAATCGACTGGCAAGGTTATGGCCACTGTATTTTGTGATGCACACGGAATATTGCTCATCGATTATCTTGAAAAAGGATCCACAATCACAGGAAAGTATTTTCGTGCATTATTGGATCAATTGATTGATGCAATCAAGGAAAAACGACCCCATTTAAAGAAGAAAAAATGCTCTTTCTTCAAGACAACGCACCGGTTCACACAGCATTAGATACGAAGCTAAAATTACGTGAAATACACTTCGAATTGGTTAATCATCCACCTTATAGTCCAGATTTAGCTCCTAGTGACATTTTCCTGTTTCCAAACTTGAAAAAATGGCGCGCAGGAAAAAGATTCATCTCAAACGAAGAAGTGATTACCGAAACTAACGCGTATTTTGAGGGGTTCCCGAAATCGTATTATTCAGATGGTATAAAAAAGTTGGAATATCGTCTTACTAAGTGTGTCGAAGTAAAAGGAGACTATGTTGAGAAATAAATGGTTTTTGAAAAAAAAAAATGTTTTTTTCCTACTTAGGTAGCTTCAATATCAATCCGCCCTAGTATATGTCAGCTGACGGTTAAAAATATTCAAATTGGAAAACTGTGTTTGAACATTATTTCTTACATTCTTCTGTGTGCTACTTCCTTGCGGATTGTATGAACGTCGTCTCTTTTGTCCCTTGCATTTCTTTTTTCATTTTGATAGTGTTATATTTACCGAGCTCATGCACTCGGTAAATTCTTCCGAGACTTGTTGTTGTGGTCCTATCCAAAAGGCTGGCTTGACTTTGTTAACGATGTTGTTGTAACCCGTCGCTTGCATAATTGTTAGTGTAATCTAAATGTAATTTTCGTACTGAGTCAATTTTATATACTCTTGTTTTTCACCGTGGATTTTACAGGTACGATCGATACGTGTGTTGGAGTCTTTTGTTTTCTATATATGATGGCGCATTCTAATTGGCTATGCCTCGATTCACACTGCCAAAACTCACAACAACGGCGAGAAGTGTATGTGCTCATACCACGAGCTGCACACGATCAGACGATCTATGGTTGCGGCTCAAAAACAAAACAAAACGCAACAAAAATTGCAAATCAAAACAAAGAAATACAGCGAGATCCGGATGGTTGCCGGCGGAAACTTTCAACGGTGCTATGATTTTGTTATTTGTTTGGCAGTTCTGCCAAATCTAAATCCTTTTCGTTTTTTTATATTTCTGGGAAAAAAGATCTGACTAGACATTTTTTAAATTTTTAGCGGAAAATGATTTTGTGGCACTTGGCGACTATTTTATATAGAGCTGACGATAGTTGGAGAGCGGCGCCACAATTTTAAATATTACATAGGTTTTGGGTGTTTGTTTTCGATATTTATTATGTTTACTATCGCCGTGTTATCAAAAACCGCACCGCAGCCGCCTCGTGTAAAACGAGGCTATGGGTAACTTACAAACTTTATCGGCCAGTGATTAAGGCATTTAATTGTGTGATCAAAATTAGATTATAATTTTTGCTCGTCACAATGTTCTAGTATTTATTTCACCGTCGAAAAATGCTTTATTAATATATCACAATAATGTTCACTTTTTTGTTTACAAAATATACGCTATTCCGCTTTGCATCCAGGCTGCTCTGAAGTAGATGCGCATTATGAAACATTTTTGTACACCGCTTTGCACAATCTTCGTTTTTTTTCATTCTTGGTCAAGGGCATGATATAAAGAGAACAAAGGTATGCTCACTAGAGCAGCTGATTTGCTGTGACCTCATTCTGAAAGCGAGTGTATGAAAAATTGCTTGAAACTAAAAAACACCGTTTTTTTGAAATATATTTGTAAGATTTTTACAAATATCTCGCGCATATGCAAAGCCTGTCCCACAATTTTCTAACTGCAACTTTGAGCTCGCCACTTCATTTAGCAGTTCAATTATTCTTCATTCATTTAATTGCCCGGAAATTGAAAGAACTTTACATTTGGTTTAGTATTTTTTTGACACCATATTAAGTTTTGTATTAATTTATTCACTTTATATTGTTTTCTCAATATTGGTTTCTAATTGTTTTTCCAAATCTAATTTTTAGCGCTTAAACCACAGTCTGAAATGCTTCTTTTAACAATGCCAAAATTAACAACCGATGATGTCACGCAAACAAACAATGGCTATATCAGCTAGAACAGCTAGTGAGCATAGCTTCCTTCTCTTTATACCATGGTCACCGGTACGAATACGAATATTGCTGTTTGGTTATCTTCTTACGAGTATTTGGGCCTTGCAGCCGTTTTGGAAGATCCTGTCTTTGAAGTCGCAGTTTCCAACTGATTAGGTATACATATACATATGAATAAATGTTTATGGTGTTTTTTCTCGCAGGTTTGCACATATGTATGTGTATGTTTATTCAATTGTAACAGCCAGCAGTGAAACCAACTAGTTAAAAATCCAGCAAAATTACTAGTAAAAAAAACACCAGTACTGATAAAGCATGAAGCCAACTTGTATTTTTCGCATGGTGATGTCCTACGGAAAAAGAATTGTCCTGCTATGCATAATTCTTAGGTATGTTGTTAAAATACTAGTATAATATGTTCCGTGTTGCGATCAGGTGCCTAGAGAAAAAAGAGAAAGGAAATAGTAATTAATTTTCTTAAATTATTTTTTTTATTTATGGTTGATAAAGTATAAGTTAGCAGTTGTCATGAATGGAGCTTAGTTTTTATGTCGCACGGGATGACTTCGAAAAATAAGTAGAAGGAGATGGAGGGATGCGGAGATACATGACATTTTTCTAAATACACATTTTCCAGATTGCTGGGGCAATACAAGTAGCTCAATTCACCCGTAACCGACTATTTATCATCGCCAGTGAACGAATCCATATTTACGGAAGAAAAAAATTTAGTACTCAATTAACAGTTTCTCTCTATAAATCACCGGAGATGGATGGTATAATCCCAATCATGATAGAGAAACTACTGGATGTGGTAATTCCATGGCTTCAGGTGATTATAGGGCAAGCAGATATACTCCACTCAGCTGGAGAAGAGTAAAGGTAATATTCATTCCCAAGGCTGGGAAAATTGATCACAAGTCACCCAATGACTACAGGACTACATCTCAGGTCGGTAGTGAAACGATTTAAAATCTCAAAATGCCAGCATGCTTAAGTCAATGGTAGATCCACGGAAACGGCTCTGCATGAGGTCGTGCACATCTCTGGGAGATCAATACATTTTAAACAACATTCATTGGGAGCCTTGCTAGACATTGAGGGGCCTCTTAACAACATAAGCACTGAAACTATCCTAGATTCTATCAACAGGGTCGGTTTAGAAGAGGATCTTAGGGACAGAGCTAGGCTACACCACTACTGTGGTTATAGATAATATTCTCAATATATTAGAGAAACGGGGGTGAAAGTAGTAGCATATACGGACGACATCATGATAATGGTATCGTGAATGTTCCCAAGCACGATAAACGAGATTATGCAAGGGGCTTTGGATAAACGCTCCACATGGGCTGTGTGGTGTGGTCTTAGGGTAAATCCGGGTAAGACCGAACTTATTCTTTTTACCACTCGAACCAAGGCTCCAATATTCAACCTTCCTGTACATAACGGGCAACAACTAACGCTGACAACAGAGGCCAAATGCTGGATCCAAATCTGAATTGGAAACGAAATCGAGCTGCGGGTCACGAAAGCATGGTTGGCCTTATACTCCTGCAACAGATTGTTTGGCAAGAGATGGCGGTTACGTCCGTCTATTACTCACTGGCTGTATACGGGAATAGTACGAACAATTTTAACTTACGGTGCAATAGTCCAGCTTTAAGCAGGATCTATAATGTTCAGAAACTCTAGACAGTACAAAGAGCAGCATGTGTGGGCATTACAGGAGCTGTGCGTATTTGTCGCACTGACACCCTGAACATTACGCCACATCTCCTCCTTATTAACATTTATCAAAAAGATCGCCTTCAATAATGCGGTAAGGATTTTGACAACCGGCTGTTGGGCGCAGCGAACTTATGGACATAGGTAAATCCTAGGCACAATACTGAACTCCCTGGGCACGGGAACAACAGATTACATGATACCATAACTGAGATTCAGAAGTGTCTTCAAGGTAAGACTGCCGATGATAAGGGAGGCGGGTCGTGTAATATTGCGGCACATCACAGGTAGATGTAGTGTTGCTATTTTTATCGACAGTCAGACGGTAATAAAGGTTCTTCAATCCACCACTATAAAGTAGAATCTGGTCAAGGAGTATAGAGAGGTGTTGACAAAGCTAAGTTATCTGTTATATGCTGACTTTACCATCTGGATTCCCGGTCATAGGAACATTGAGTTGGTTCGGTCGGGTGCTTCTCTTGAGTAATCCCAATATGTTAGGCTGGCAAATAAGAGATGGAGGAACAACTAACATCCTGTAAAATCTCATGCGCGACATGACCCTCATACAATGCGGACAGAACTCGTGAGTTAATTTAAAAGAATCGCACAGAAACGCCAAGGCTAACGGCGGTTTATAATGGGCACTCATGTAGAGACTGCCAGATCCTTTTAACAACCGCTGCAGAAGCTGTGTGGACTGAGCCTAGAAAGTAATACTCTTCCATTATCATTGCGAATGCCCGAATTTGCTCGGAGGTTAGTCCGAAGAAATTACTATATTACGTAAATTCTTCAGGGTGGATTTAGAATCTACCATAATTCCGATATTCGGTGAGGAAGTGGTATCAAAACGGCGCTACAGCACTAAGTGGGATACACATCTAGCAGATGCTTATCAACCACCGAAACCAACCGGCCAACCAACGGGAGAGAAAAAAATCAGAACGGAATGGGTTTATAATAAAAATAGAAAAAAAAATAAAAATTTGTATATTGATTAAATAAAGTTTTACACAACACGTTAAATGTAATGTATAAGTTTGCTGGGTGTTAAATTTATTCTAAAGAAAAAACCAGTACAGAAGTCTGAAGTCGGGTTAGACCGACTTCGAAATACCCTTTACCTTTTCTTGTGCGTGCAAGTTCAACAATGGGGATGTTTTCTTCATAAATCATCATTAGGAGCACATTCACGGCAATTTTTGGTAGGGTACCTTGAAATGAATTCTTGTGTATGGCTTTGTAGTGTCAATATAAGCACTAATATAAAATTTCGTCAAAAAATATTATATAGATCGAAAGTTACAATATGCCAATAGTGGGCGTGACTGTAAAAATAACACGCCCGTTTTTTGTGCGGTGTTTAATGTTAGTACCCGCAACATTCCTGTGAAATTTCGTTGAAAAATCTTTAATAGGAACCTAGTAATGATTTTTGGTGAATTGTGGGCGTGGCAGTAGTAATAATCTGCCCATATTTGGAATGCATGCTAGTACAGACATTTACAAATTTGTTTTCATACATCATCACTATAAGTATAGAATGGGTAACTGTCTTTAAGTGGGGTCCCCAGAGTTCATTATATGGGAGGGAGGCGTATCCTTCCTCTGATCGACCCCGAATCTTCTATATGGCTTTGTAGGATCCATATACATACTAATGTAAAATTTCGTCCAAAAATATTATATAGGTCGTAAGTTATAATAATATGTGAATAGTGGGCGTGTCTGTAGAAATAACACGCCCATTTTTTGTGTGGTGTTTAATATTAGTAACCGCAACATTCCTCCTAAATTTCGTTGATAAATCTTTAATAGGAACTTAGTAATGATATGTGGCTAATTGTGGGCGTGGAAGTTGTATTATGATCTCCATATTCTGCGCACACACTATTATGGACCCCATGTACATTTCTGCAAATTTTTATTCCGCTGGCATCAATACGAGCATAGGTAGGCTAATTTTAATTTTAGACGCGAAAGTTCCTTATATCAAAAGTGGGCGTGTCTTTTCTCTGATCAGCCCCAATTGTTGCAGATAGCTTTATAATGTCCACATGTTCCTTCCCGTAAAATTTCGTCCGTAAATCTCTTCCAGATCGTTAGTTATTAATATTTCTTAATAGTGGGCGTGGCAGCTAATATATGCCGCCCACTTTTTGCAGTGTTTAGTATTACCCTCATCTCCATAACTGCCAAATTTCGTCACGATTCCGTCAATCGGACCGAATTTATAGTCATTTTAAAAAAGGTGAAAAAACTTCCTTATATGGGAGGTAGGCGTGGTCATTGTCCAAATCGGCCCATATAGCAATCTGGTTCTGTATCTTTGTGCAGGCTACATTTTTGCAAAATTTCATTAAGATAACTCCAACGGTGTAGAAAAAAAGTGGCCACAGACGGACAGACGGACGGACAAAATAAAAATTGCTAAGAAAGTGATTCTGATCATATCTGTATATATATGTCCATACCTACCACGCCTCCTTCTTGAAATTGCAACCCCTCTCAAAAGCACAAAATTTGTATACCCTATTTACCTTTTTTAAAGGTAAAGGGTATAAATATCAAAGTGGAAAGACTCACGAAAACGTTCCTGTGCTCAGTTAAATAATGACTTCACAACCATAAAAGTACGCGATACAAGAGTTAAGGTGAAGTTCCTTCGGAAACTGCCATGAATAACAACCACGGTAACAAATTTGAAGAAAGACTGCCGGTGGCACCCCTACCCTCCCGAACTCCAGAGGGGATAAGTTTATATACATATATATAAGTATACTACGAAATAATATATGAGAAATAAGTATGTATTTATGTTAAGTATGTAGATGTAGGTAGGTAGGAGTGGCAGCCTTCCACGCAAAAGCACACTTAAGCACATACAATGGCTCGTTGTGGTACCTTTGGTTAAAGTAGTGAAGAAAGGTGAGCCTAGGAAATTTAATCTTCGCCTGACCAGAGCTGCGCACTGACACATGAGATGAAGTACTGTTTCTTCCTCCTCCTCAGAGCCACAACTGCGACAAGAAGTCGTATAGTGCTAGTCTTTCAGCATGTTTACCGATCAGACAGTGTCCCGTGAGCACATTTATCGTAGTGCTGATGGAGTTCCTGCTAATATTGAGTAGCTAATGTCAATAGTGTTCCAGGTTTGTCTGGCAACAGTACAGGTATTTTCATTTACCCAGGCTCTTTTAGCTGCCACAAGGTAGTCATGTTTTATGGCCCATTTGACCGTGACCAGTGGGATACCTACATCAAAAGAGGGGGAGATGTCTGGGAGCAGCGTACCTATTTTGGCCAATTCATCGGCCTCGCAGTTTCCCAGAATGTCGCATGTCCAGGCACCCAGCATATGTGAACTTGTGAGTTACCCGAGACGACGTTCAGGGAGGAACGGCAATCGAGTACAAGCTTACAGGTAGTGAATACACCAGCTAGTGACTTAATTGCCGCCTGACTGTCCGTGAATATGCGAATGTTCACATCGCATACTTCATTGCGAATAAGCCACTTGAACGCTTGGAATATTGCCATTACTTCCGCCTGAAAGACGCTGCAATGGTCAGGGAGACGATAGGAGAGCTTGATGGCAAGTTTTCTGGAGAAGTTGCCGCAACCGACCTTTTTCTCCAGTTTGGAGCCATCCGTATATATGTCAATGGAACTACCAGTAACCACTAATTTGTTGGAACATTCCTCTCTACTAGGAATGTAAATCTCGAACCCGTGGTTTAGATTAGGTGTAGAGCACGTATAGTCAATGTCCGTCTGTACGGGCGTGTCCTCCATTAGAATATTGGCATGGCCCAGGTTCAGCCAAGTCCAGGGAGATATAGCATTAAATCTGGTTGCCGAGCATTTTGCTTGTTACGTGGCCAGAATCTTAGTGGGCAACCAATGTAGGAATGCAAATAGAGCTTTGGTAGAGGTGGTACGCAGAGCCCCCCTGTTATCAGAATCGCTGCTGTTCTTCTGACCTTGTCAAGAAGTTTTAGGTTCACCGCCTTGTCAGTTGCGGACAGCGCCGTAGAGAAAGTACGGCTCAACCACCGCTGCATAGAGCCAGGACATGATTCGACGCTGTACGCCCCATCTTGTTCCCATGGATCTCTTGCAACAGTACAGAGCACACGCGGCTTTCCGTACCCTCTCCGCCAAATTTGCTTTCCAATGGAGCTTAGAGTCCAGGATCAGACCTAGATACTTGACGCTATTGCTTAGGCTAAGCGAATTCCCATTAAGTTTGGGTAAGTCAAAACTTGGTATTTTGTGCTTCCTGGTGAAGAGCATAGCCTCAGTTTGGGAAGGGTTGACATCTAGGCCAACTTCAAGACACCATTGCGACAGAATGCTAAGAGTATAGCTTAGCTTTTCTGATAGTGTTGAAAGATACTTGCCGGAAACAGAGATAGCAATGTCGTCCGCATAAGCTATAGTGTTACAGCCGGTCTGATCTAATCTCCTAAGTAGTGTGTTCACCGTTAGATTCCAGACGAGGGGTAAGAACACCGCCTTGTGGAGTCCCTCTCTTGACAGTCCTTTTAGCATACACGTTTCCTATTGAGGAGCTACTGACGCGTGTTTTCAGTTGCTGCTCGATGAACCTAACCAGGCTGGGATCCATGTTTAGGATTACTAAGAATTTAATTATGGCGGAGGGACAAATATTGTTGAATGCCCCTTCTATGTCGAGAAATACTGCAAGAGTATATTCTTTGTTGGCAAGAGATTTCTCTACTTGCTCAATGAGCATATATATATATATATATATATATATATATATATATATATATATATATATATATATATATATATATATATATATATATATATATATATATATATATATATATATATATATATATATATACATATATATATATATATATATACATATATATATATATATATATATATATATATATATATATATATATATATATATATATATATATATATATATATATATATATATATATATATATATATATATATATATATATATATATATATATATATATATATATATATATATATTGAAACGTGATAGCTCAGTGAAAAGGGATTGCATACTTTTAGGATCCCATCTGGAAAATGAGTGCCCCCTGTGAGTCAAGATGCGAACTATTCGAATAAAAGTTTATTCAAGAACCATCTGTCGGTAATATCAAAAAGAATATTCTCGACTTCTGTCGAAGAGTATAGAAGCTTCTAGAAACTACGAGAATAGCGTAGAAGTTTCTACCGCAACCATTCGAAAACTATAAAAGCGACAAGACTGTTCAAATTCGAAGACAGTAGATCAGAGATCGTAAAAGTGTGTACAGCAGGCATTTTAAGCAGCAGTATTTGTAATTGTGCAAAGTGATGAAATTCATTATTAAATAAAGTGATGAAATTAGTTATTAAATAAAGTGACTAATGGTTTGTTAAATAAAGTACAAATAATAACTAAGTAAACTTTAAGCCTAATATTGAATGTGTAAATAGCAATAATTAAATAAAGCTAATTATTTTAATTTAACCAGCGATTGTTTGATTACTACACAATCCAGCGGTACGAGTCCGAGTACAGAGAGTTAGAGGAATTGTCAGGAGGGCAATTTTGTAACAGAGTAAATTGTCAAGAGGGCAATTTCGTAACAATATATACATATATATATATATATATATATATATATATATATATATACATATATACATAGATATACATACATATATATATATATATATATATATATATATATATATATATATACATAGATATACATACATATATATATATATATATATATATATATATATATATATATATATATATATATATATATATATATATATATATATATATATATATATATATATATATATATATATATATATATATATATATATATATATATATATATATATATATATATATATATATATATATATATATATATATATATATATATATATATATATATATATATATATATATATATATATATATATATATATATATATATATATATATATATATATATATATATATATATATATATATATATATATATATATATATATATATATATATATATATATATATATATATATATATATATATATATATATATATATATATATATATATATATATATATATATATATATATATATATATATATATATATATATATATATATATATATATATATATATATATATATATATATATATATATATATATATATATATATATATATATATATATATATATATATATATATATATATATATATATATATATATATATATATATATATATATATATATATATATATATATATATATATATATATATATATATATATATATATATATATATATATATATATATATATATATATATATATATATATATATATATATATATATATATATATATATATATATATATATATATATATATATATATATATATATATATATATATATATATATATATATATATATATATATATATATATATATATATATATATATATATATATATATATATATATATATATATATATATATATATATATATATATATATATATATATATATATATATATATATATATATATATATATATATATATATATATATATATATATATATATATATATATATATATATATATATATATATATATATATATATATATATATATATATATATATATATATATATATATATATATATATATATATATATATATATATATATATATATATATATGACAAGTGGCGAATAAAAGCAAATGCAATAAAATCAGTGCAAACGACTTTTACCCTACGTGCAGGTTCTTGCCCTCCAGTGACACTAAGTAACTCCCAATTGCCACAAGCAGACCATGCAAAATACCTTGGGGTGCACCTGGATCGGCGGCTTACGTGGCGCTGTCACATCTTCTCCAAACGGAAACAACTTGGACTAACGCTTAGATCATTGTTCTGGCTACTTGGACGAAGGTCAGCCCTAACACTTGGAAATAAAGTCCTGATATATAAGGCAATACTGAAGCCCATATGGACTTATGGTATTCAAATTTGGGGATCAGCATCCAAGTCAAACCTGGACATCCTACAACGATTCCAATCAAAAGTCATACGACTGTGTGCTAATGCACCTTGGTATGTCAGCAACGACATCATTCATCGCGATCTAAACATCCCAAAAGTAAATGATGAAATCATGAAATATAGCCACTCATATCGCAAACGTCTTAGAGTCCATCCTAACAACCTAGCGGTAGAATTGATAACCAGCGATACCAGCGCGCGAAGACTAAAAAAATATGTACCATCGGACTTACCATTCAGATTTACCACCTAAGATCAAATTAAAAATAAAAATTAAAAAATAAGATTAAATTTTAAAAAAATAAATAAATAAATAAATAAATAATAATAATAATAATAATAATAAGGAATGAATGAAATTAATATATATAAAATCTAACTTTGTTAAATTAATGTACCTAATGTATTGAATGCTACTGAAAATTCATACACATGTTTATAACCAAATATAATATAAGTAGTACTGAATGTCCAGCTGGACAGATTGTAGTTAAATAAATGGAGATACAAAAAAAAAAAAAAAAAAAAAAAATATATATATATATATATATATATATATATATATATATATATATATATATATATATATATATATATATATATATAATAGTTGTTATTTGATAAGCATGTTAATTCATGGTACCGCATTTCCACTCTTCTTTGCGGATATTTTAAAACACGTCACTTGAAGATTTATCTCTAAAATGAGGAATTACAAAAGTGCTTGAAATTCTAAAAAGAATTGTTTTTCTTCAAATTCCTTTTTTATTAAATTGACAAAAAAGGAAAAATTTAGTATATGTACATGGCAATGAAGTGCCGCAGAAGTCAGCAACTTATAGATATGTTTTGAACTAGTAAATTAACTATTTGATTTTTTACTATTAAATTTAGTAGTATATTTTGAAGACTGCCTATAATTTTCACTACAGAGGTATGGAATATGTTTCACAAACACAATAAATTCACATACACTATACGTGTGATTAAAAAAATGGTCCAAACGGTAAATAAAAATGGAGGGATGTCTTTTCTTATTCTTCTTTGGTTATAATTTTCACTTCAGAGAAGTTGATTAGTATTTTATAAATAAATACAAAAATTACTTAATTAATTCGACAACTTTGTTAATTTTTTTACATATTTCATAACAACAAACAAATATAAAATGAAATTACCACAAAATTTGTATAAATGAAATATATTTTCAAATTTGTTTTTGTTAAAAAAAAACCTCCCCATGGAAACATTTTGGCAACATGTACTGTAACACATATTTATATATTATTATAGTTTAGCAACTCGTCTCTGTTAGCACACACACTTTTTCTATAACATAAGAGGCGTTATAACAATAATAGATATAACAACGTTAAGTACGGATTTTACAATGTGGGCTTAAGTACCGAGTTAGATTATATTTTTCTTTTTGAATATCTCAATGTATATCTTCATTCGTGTTCGCACCTCATCATAAAATTTGGCCTAGTTAGTTGAAAGCATTGTGCTTGTGAAAATATTTGCTTCCCATATACATAGTTACTCCCGACGCTTGAACTAGAACATATCAAATATTTTAGTGTATATCATGAATTGAAACTGAATTCACTGCGAAATTATCACAGACTAGAGTCGTTAATCCTCGGATTTAATAAAAAAAAAAGTAGGAACACTCTGATATGACTAATTTTAACGGACTTTTATTAATGATTTCTCAAATTATGTACAAATTAATATTGAATTACAAAAGGCAGACAAAACAATTTCTTTTTAACCCAACATCTTCAATTTATAATGTCGGCAAAGGACAGTTTTTGTTTTAAATATTTTTTTATTATATAGTTACCCACAGCATAAAATACGTGGTAGGGTTTTCTCCATGCAGAACTAGCAACTAGGTTTATTGTTTAGCTTTGAAGAGATATGTGAATGTAAGAATTATCCACGTTTTGTCGATTGAATTAACTGATCCATCGTTAAGAATTTTCAGACTCTTTGAATCTGTAAGTGTATAAACAGGAATTGATTATTAAATGTACTACATTTTATTCTTTTATATTTCCAAATATTGTACTTACTTGCATTTTAAACAAGTGAAAAATACTGTTTGGCCTTCATCCGCTGAACGCAATTGTAACGTCGCGTACGACATTTTATCGAATCCGCATTTGGAACATTTTCGCTCTACAATAGGACCGTCTGATTCTGAAGTTGGTTCTTGCTTTGCTCGATATTTTGCTGCATCATATGTATTGAAATGTATGGTGTACTGAATCTCTTGGTTACCAAAAACTGAGAGTTTATTGTATATGATTATGAGGACTATCCATGGATTAACTCATAGCTTACCATCTGGATTAAATTCTCTTCTACAATTGTAACAGATTACATCACCGAGTGATTGTATTGTTGGAAAAATTGTGCCACAAACAGGACAAAATTCGGACTGCACATTAAATGCTTCCATCATATTTTTTTTTATTAATATTTTATAAACTGAAAATTACATGTGAATTGTGGGAAGCTGTCATATATGTATATTTTGTTATGATTAGTGATGCCATACATTTGAAATAAATTATAAGTATAAGTTGTAATTTCTAAATTATGTCATATGAATTATTCATTTACTCACACGATTACAGCGCTATCAAAAACCCGTCCGATTATTTATACAGGCAAGTCAGATTTATGGTCCGGTTAAGGCCTGTATGCACCTCACAAGAAATTTAATGCGTGTTTTTGCCACCTTTTTCATTGAAACGTGAAAACGACAACACTGATTTTGGCAAAAAAAAAAAACATATCAAAGAATATCTAGTAAGCTAATGCGGTCCACAAACGGTACATCATTCGTGTACGTTTTGAATGGAGCTCCGCCACAGACGAGAGGTCAAAATCGAAAATCGTCATTTTTACATAGTTGTCGTTGAGTGAGGTCGTAAGGTCGCTGTCGGATGATGAAGTGTTGTGTGCGCTAGTGCAAGGAAACATATGAAAAGCAAAACAAAAAATGTTTTTGGATGAAAGAATGAAAAAAAGAGTGCAATAGCATTCAAGGAACTCCAGCAGAAACGCATTTTCATTATTTTGTGTGTGCGCACTGGCAGTCAAACTCAAATAAAAAATATTTTACGTGTAATTTGCCCAAAAACGCCAACATCATAATCAAAATCATAATAAAATTTCCCCTCAAAATCATAATGATTTAGATTTTCGACGTTCATTCCGTGATCACAGCGACATTATGCCTGTGTGACACATATGCATATTTTCTCTCTTTTTAGCACATCCTTTTATATATGAGTATGACAGTAATGTATCGTCTATGGCAAAATACATTTACAAGGTACTATTAATTGAGAGAGTGAGAGGAAAACGGTCGACGTATGTGTCAAATCTTCTCTCTTAATAAAAAAAAACCAAAAAAACAGAAATAGTGATTGGCAACAAGTAAATTATTGTCATCGGCTTTCAAAGTGTTGTGAAAATCACTTAAAAAGAAATAATTAAACAATAGTAAAAATAAATATGGTGCATTATCGTTGTGTTAAATGCCATAATACATGGAGAAATGAAAAAATTCGATTTTTCAGCGTACCTAAAGACGGAATAAAGCGAAATCGATGGATCGTGGCTTCTGGCGTTGAGTTCCAAGAAAAATCAAAAGTGTGTGAAAAACATTTTGTAAAATTGATTTTATAAATAATCCGGAAGCCGCCACAGCTAAAAAAGTGCTACTCATTCCAAATTCAGTGCCAACAGTTTTTTATTGTACATTGGAAAACCGTTTGCAGCCACTTTCTTCATTGGAAAATTTGTACAATATTGAACAAGGTCCAGTGACTAAAAGACAAAGACTCTCACAGTGTGCAGTTCCTTCAGTTTTAAATAATGCTCAGGAACTGTATAATACAGTTATTTATATAGATTGCTGCACTCAAACCGAATAAGTACATTTTGTATTTAAATTGCTGTACACATAAAAATATTAAAGTGACAACTATAATCCAATTTTTCTCTTTGGTGCAATCCGTAGTAAGTGGGGCTTGCATGATCATCCAAGTCCAAAGGAATTTAAATACAGGATGCGTAAATATATGCTAGGTAAATTTTTGCTACAATGTGTTTGTTTGTCGTAATATTAATGTGTTTTATTAATTATGTTCCACAGCAATCATGACCACGAAAAAGTGTGGCGAAGTCAATAATTGCTAAGAAATAAGAGTGATGTTTTCTCTGTGTTTTGTGTCCTTGTGATGTTAGTAGGTTTTTGTGATAAATTTGTATAAATGTAATATTCAAAAATTAAAATTTGAACGTAACAAAATTTTATTTTCATTGCATAGCTAGAAACACCGAAGCCTTGTAAACGTAATGTTGAAAAGCAAGAAATCAACTGGCTGAACGCTTCAACAAATTCTGCCAATTTCGGAAATTTATATGATTTCGAAAATTTGTCAGAGTATTACTGAGTCTGTAGACTTAACGGAGTCTGAAAACAATCCGCCCGGCAATGAGTTCGATGATTTGAGTTACAATGAAGACATTTTACGAGACGACGCCTTGGACTATATATAGCAGGTTATATTATTCGAAGACTGAACCTTAATAAGCATTAGTTCGAAGGCAGCACTTGGACATGGGTTTACCGAGTCTCAAAAGAAGGTCTTAAAAAGCCTTCAGAAATGTTTTTGTGTGACATCAAATCATTAGAGGTAATTTTTATGGAGTTCAATGGAAATAAAATTGTGCACTGCAATAATTTCCGTGATAAGTTAATGGAGTTGTTAACAGCATAATAGGCAACAATAAATTATTAAAAATATTATATTCAGTTGTATTAGTTGTTGTATAATTTTGTTTGTAAATAATACTAAATGAAAAAACCAAAAAAAGGGCACTGAGTTTTTACTTATTACGAAAAAAAACAAAGCCCGAAAATAGCGGCCAAAATTTACAAAAGAAGCAAAACTGTTTATTCATTTTGATACTTATTATGACTGTGAGAGAAAGGCATTTGGAGAGCGGTGTTTTATTAATAATACCTTGTAAATGTATTTTACATACACATCATGTGAAGACAATATACCACTGTTGCACAACTACGTACTTTCGTACCATTTAGGGTACCTTTTTGTATGGCGCATAAAAAGAACAAGTGTCTTGGTACTAGTACTTTTTCATTGTTTTCAAAGTATTATACACTTTTTTTTTATTTGTAGTACCAGAATGTCTAACAGTTACATTACAGCAAAAAATTTTGTGAAAATAATAATTGTAGTTGGTGTTTTTTAAACATTTTTTAAATTTGAGAGTTCTTTTTTATTGCCCTCTCGTGCATTAGTGCAATATACGTAAATACTCTCTGCATCTTGCACTGCAAACTGCAATAAGGGTGAATAGTGAAATTGAGAGAGAATGAGAGTGTTGAGTCACACGGACAATGCAGTATGAAAAAACAAAACTGCTTTGATATTTTTCGATGAACATACTGCCGCTGGTGAACTCGTACATTTTTTGCGTGTTATTTAGCCATTTTCTGTCAATTTGGTCATTTTTTGAACTTTCCTTTTGTTGATTTTATCACATGCAGTTTCACTTTTTTTGATTCATTTCTTTTAATCAATATATTTACTAATCAACAGTAGCACAAAAAGATAAATATTTAACTTAAGATACTAAAAACATAACAAAAACAAAAATAGTCAAAAATTTTGCTGTCAAGAAAGTGTTTTTACAATTCTCTTTGGAACTAATTTAGCTGCGCAATACATTTACCGTTATGAGATTGATGCTTCACTATGCTTTGTGTGCAGTTTAGACACAAATTAATCAAAAATAGTTGTTCTTTGCTCATCGAATGCTGCATTTTTAGCAAAATTATTGTGAATTTAAGATGCCCTGGTATAAGAACGTCGTTTTATATGACTCAGTTAGTTTACTATAACCATAGCAACCGAAAAAGTGTCCAAGAATTGTCCGAGATGTTTGCTTCGACAAGCTAACTATTTTTAATTTTCTAAATCGCGTAAAAAAGGAAGATAGGCTGGTACCAAAACCTTCGCATTTCCGTGCGCACAAAATATCAGAATGCATTTTGGTAACGTAAGTAGTCGAAAAATCAGATTTCTACGAGAGCCTGTTGAAATATCATTTACATATGGATTCTAAAGATATGGCAACATCATCAATCATATGTTTATATTTGACGTTTCTATATCATTGCCATCAAACTGTCATATTTTTGTAATGTCAATTTTATTTCCTTTTACATCGTTCCCTTCCGTTTTTGTAAAGCTCAAGAGATAAGACGTTCTTTGCCAATAAAGCTAAATTTATTTAATATTATCTAACACATCAAAAGTCTTTTTCTATAGGTTATGGGCCCAGACTGTCGCATAACTACTAAGGTTTAAAAGGTTTAAAGTATTTTTTGTGTTGAACTATTAAAATGGCAACAGACATAAAGTTATCGGTGGCAAAACTAAATGCAACTACTTTACATGGAAGTTTAAATTGGAAACGCTGCTCATCAAGGAAGGGAGCTGGGATGTCTTGACTCAAGCAAAGCCAGCGGAAAATCCACAAAATTGGGTAAAAATGGATAACAATGCTAGAGCTACCATTTCTTTGTCGGTTGAAGATGACCAGTTACACCTCATTAGACAATGTACAACAGCAACTGAAATGTGGACAAGCCTGCAAAATTACCACGAAAGGAAATCCTTAAGCAACAAGGTCAGTGTAATGAGAAACATCTGCAGCTTAAGTTTAAATGAAGATGGTGATGCTCCATTGCACATTGGAGTTATGAGGGACCTGTTTTTAAAATTAAAAAATTTAGGCGAAGATGCATGTAGCGATAACTGGAATATTGCCATGCTTTTAAGTAGCCTGCCACAAAGTTTCAACAATTTAATTACAGCCCTGGAATCTCGAACTGAAGATGAGCTTACTATAACGTACGTAGAAGCAAAAATTATTGAGGAGTACACAAGAAGAAAAAATGGTGACAGTGGTGTCTCGCAGAAAGCTATGGTTGCAGCAAAACGTGATTTCAACAGATCGAGCAATAATTTTGAGTGTTTTTTTTGCCGCAGAAAAGGTCACATAAAAAAGGATTGTAGCAAGTATAAAGACTGGAAGAGGAAGCATGATAGGCAGAAGGCAAATATGGTTTCAAACGAATTCTGTCTGATAACCACAAATGGGTCTGAAACCTGGATAATAGACTCAGGTGCATCGTGTCATATCTGTAATGATCGGCAAGTATTTACGGAGCTAAATAAAAAAATTAAAAAAGAAATAGTTTTGGCAAATGGTCAAAAAATGCTATCATGTGGTGAAGGAACTATAAAATTAAATTCAAGAAAAGCGAAACAAATTTTAACATCATAAATCTTTCAAAAGTTTTATACGTTCCCACCATAAGCCTCAACATATTATTCGTAAAACAGCTGACAGAAAAAGGCTATCAATTCATTTTCAAAAAGAGCAGATGCATCGTAAAAGAGAACAACGAAGTCGTTATGTCAGCTGAAATAAAATCTGGTTTGTATTCTTGCGATGAAAAGGAACATCTGAATCTCGTATCAGGTAAAAAAAAGTGTATTCATCATTAGCATAAAGTATTGGGTCATCGGCATATGGAAGCTATAAAGGTAATGGAAAATAGTAATTTGGCCAAAGGTATTCACATTGAAAAATGCAACAAAAATGATATATGTCCACTTGGTAAGTCTGCACGTTTAGCATTTCCAAAAAAGTCAGGATTAACCTCAAAAGCAATATTTGACTTGGTCCATACCGACCTGTGCGGTCCTATGGAGATGCCTACTCCAAGTGAAAATAAGTACATACTTACTTTCATAGACGACTACAGTCGTTATTGCCAAATATATCTTTTAAAGAACAAAACTGATGTATGTGATAAAATTAAAAATTATGTAGCATCTATTTTTAATAATTTTCAGAAAAAGCCAAAGATATTCCGATCAGACAGAGGCAAGGAGTATGTAAACAAAGACGTAGTGGAATATTTAAATAAAGAAGGTATACACATGCAATACACAGCTGGATACAGTCCCGAACAAAATGGCGTAGCAGAACGCAAAAACCGTTCGCTCATTGAGATGGTCAGATGCATGCTAGCTGAATCAAAGTTATCAAGAGAGTTATGGGGAGAAGCGGTATGTACAGCAAATTATCTTCAAAATCGAATTATTACCAGAGTTACAGAAGTTACACCGTACGAGAAACTGTTTGGTAAGATCCCAGATTTGTGTCACGTTCGCTTATTTGGTGAAACAGGTTTTGTACACATCCTAAAAGTAAAGCGGAGAAAGCTGTGTGAAAAGTCAACAAAAATGGTTTTTGTCGGATATGACTTACATTCAAAGGCCTATAGAATGTGTGACAAAGACAGAAAAATTCACATATCCCGTGATGTAACATTTACTGGTAAGCTCACAAACATTGAAGAAGAAGAAATTACTGTCAACTCTAAATTGGATAAAGAAGAGGCTATTGAAGTAGTATTCAAAGAAAGCTGTAAAACTGAAGATGTTGATGAAACCGTAAACGAGTCTGAAGAATAAGAAGAAGAAAAAGAAGACTACAATTCTATTAGCAATCCAGAAAGCGATGAAAACGAAGCTTTATATGGTCTGGAACAAAATGGAAATGTTCATCAAAATGAAACACCTGTAAGGAAATCAGATCGTTTAACAAAAGGTAAAACTCCAAACTCCAAAAATAGCGATGTGTGGGAGCTTGTGAACAGACCGAAGGGACGTAATGTCATTGGTTCAAGGTGGGTGTTTAAGCAAAAACAAGGCCAAAGTGGTGTAGAGTATAAAGCTAGGCTTGTAGCACAAGGTTTTACGCAACAATACGGAGTTGATTACGAAACCGTTTTTGCACCAGTCGTATCCCATACTACATTGAGGACTTTGTTCGCTATTTGCGGTAAACATAAATATTTGGTTCAGCATATAGATTAAAAAACAGCTTTTCTAAACAGTAAATTGTCGGAAGAAATTTACATGGAGCAACCAAAAGGTTTCGAAGAAGGTAAAAATCAAAAAAAGGTATGTCGCTTGAAAAAATCTATATATGGGCTAAAGCAGTCAGCACGATCGTGGAATCAAACCTTACACAACGTATTGGTCAACTATAAATTTCAACAAAGCATCTTTATATATCCTCAGAAGGGGTAGCAGTTACTTTTATTTTAATTTACGTTGATGACATACTGATTGGTTCCGGTAATGCAGCGGAAATACATAAAGTAAAAAATATTTTGGGAAATTCGTTCAAAATTCGAGATTTGGGTCTAAATAAAAATTTTCTTGGATTACAAATAGAGCGCTCAACAGAAGGTTTCTATTCTATTTCGCAATCGTGGTATATTCAAAAGGTTCTACAGGAAACCGGTCTTGAAAATGCAAAACCGTCAACTGTTCCAATTGAGATGTCGTATGGAAAATCATCAACAACTTTTAATTTGCTAAATAACAACAAGAATTTTCAGAAATTGATTGGATGTTTATTATACATATCACTTAATTCTAGACCTGATATCACAGTAGCAGTCAACATTATTAGTCAGAAGACAAGCAATCCGAATGAAGAAGATTGGGCAGAGCTCAAAAGAGTTGCAAAATATTTAAAAGGTAGCAATAACATAAAATTAAATATCATTCCAGATGATGAGACAATTTTAACCGGCTATTCGGATGCCAACTGGGGCGAAGACAGAAACAACAGAAAGTCTAATAGCGGTTATATCTTCAAGGTTTATGGCGCTATAATTTCATGGGCTTGCCGTAAACAAACATGTGTGGCTTTGTCTTCAACAGAAGCCGAACTTATCGCGCTTGCTGAATCCGCTAAGGAAGCTTTATGGTTAAAGCAAATTCTTCAGGATTTTGGAGAAAATGTCACTGGTCCAATTATCATAAATGTGGACAACCAAAGCTGTATCAAAATTGTCGAGGGTTTTTAAATTAAATAATAGGACGAAGCACATCGACATAAAATACCATTTCATCAAGAATTACATCTCCAAAGGCATCATTAAATGCAAATATTTACGAACGGATCAAATGGAAGCAGATCTTTTAATAAAACCGCTTCCAGCATCAAAAATCAAAAACATTCGAGAAAAGTTAAAACTTTACGGCAATGAGAAGGGGTATTGAAATATCATTTACATATGGATTCTAAAGATATGGCAACATCATCAATCATATGTTTATATTTGACGTTTCTATATCATTGCCATCAAACTGTTATATTTTTGTAATGTCAATTTTATTTCCTTTTACATCGTTCCCTTCCGTTTTTGTAAAGCTCAAGAGATAAGATTCTTTGCAGTAAAGCTATATTTATTTAATATTATCTAACACATCAAAATTCTTTTTCTATAGAACCCTTTCAAGTCAACTCAAAGAATAGTGTGATCTTGCGGTTACCTACGAAACAGTAAGGCAGCTCCTGATAAAGTACAAGTGTATGTCAAAAGTTGCACGAAAAAAACTAATACTTTCAAAACAAAACATTGAAAAGTGATTGTCATTCGCTAGAATGTACTTTGCCAAACCGAATGACTATTGGGATGACGCTATATTTTACGATGATACCAAAATCATGCTTTACGATAATGGTGGGCCTAATAGATTCTGGTGACAACCGTTAAACGCATTGGAAAACCGAAATATTATATTATATTCCAATTTTTAAATTCAGCAAACTTTCTGTCATGGTATCGGGGTGCATATCCAGTAAAGGAGTAAGAGAACTGGACTCCATAGAAAATAAAATAGATGCAAAACAATATTTGGATATTTTCAAACGTTATTTGGTAAAAAGCGCAGATCATTGTGGGTTCAATATTGATGTTAATTCGCAATTCAAATTTTTTCAAGATAATGACTCAAAACAGAAAGCCCGTATGGTAAGGATGTGTTAAAAAAGTGTTAGATACGGCAGCCCAGAGTCCACACTTGAACCCCCTTGAAAATTTGTGGGAAATTTTAAGAAAAAAGACAGCCGACAGGCCATGAAGAGGTGAAACAGAGCTCAGAACTTCAATACTAGAGGAATGAAATAAAATACCAAGTGAATACGATGTGCAGAAGTTGATTTAATCCTTGAGGAGAATACTAAAAGCCATTAGAGATGTTAAAGGGGACCATAAAAATATTAAAACCCTTTATAGTGCTAATTTTCTTTTTATTCTTTCATTTTTATAAATAATGTCTGATTTGTAAAAACACTTTCTTTTTTTTTTATTTAAGTTACTTCAGCGATGAAGAATTATTTTGCCAAACTTGGACAGTTATAACGCCACCACCATAAAATTTTAAATTTCTTGACAACAAAATTTTTGACAATTTTTGTTTTTGTTATGTTTTTTGTATCTTAACTTTAAAATTTCTGCTTTTTTTGTCACTTTTTATTAGTAAATACATTGATTAAAAGAAATGAATCAAAAAAATTATCAAAACAATAAAGAAGTACTCTATTATGTACGGAGAAAATCTAATTTACGAATTTTTTACCTTGTCAAAACACTTTCTTGCCAAACTGTATGCAAAAAGCAATTTTTTTGACTCACACTTTAACAAAAAATGTTCTACAAGTGCGAAGAGCAGAAAACTATTTACAAATTTTATTGATGTGAGAGAAACCCCGCAGGAAAAGGGATCATCCCAGGAGTACTCCCAGTAGTCTCAGAAGGGAGATTTCATTAATATAAAATCAACTCAATATAAAAAATAAATTTTTATCAAACACTCGCTTTCCAAAGACACTCACTGAGTTAATAAAAACTTTATAAAGTGAGAGTAGAAGAGTAGGAATGTGGTTTCCATGCACAAGCTTGATATCAAAAGCAATACGAGAGCGAAAAGTTTTACAATAAAATTTGCATGGCAATTTCAATACTCCCTTTGTACTCCAGGGGAGTTCTCGCAAAATTTTGGCTGGGACGATGCGAGATATAAACAAAGCACCAACACATTTACAAAAATTCACATTTATTAGCTGTCATACCGTTTCCCAGTTTGTTCCCCAATGCTTTTATATAGGGGAATGTGAGAGTGGAACGAATATTTCGACGCAACAATTTGTATTGTGCATAAAGGCGATTCAATCTTATTCTGGTCGCGGTGGCAGCAGCATTAAATACAGGGACTCACATGAGATTGAAACGATACTATATGTATATCATATTGCATCTCCTTATTCTATTTTGTAATTTTTCCCTATATAGTGCGTCAAATAGTAGGTAAAATGTCTGCACATTTGATATTTCATTCATATCATTCATATTAGTAAAGGATTAAAAATATAAGCAAAAATTGTTTCATTTTCGAGGAAACCAGTATAAGTATTTAGCATTATTTCAGTTCGTTCCACTACTATTTCGTACCTTCTTCCACTTGTGTGTTTTCTGTTACTATCAACTTCTGCCAATAAATTTAAAAAATGGTACCATGGTCGGCAGAATTCTTATTCTATTGCGGCATAGTGCACCTACTTATTATGGATATACTTTGCATATATAAAGCCATTTATTTCTAAAAGAAAAAGTGACAGCTGCCTGAACAAAAGTAATTAAGGTGTGAACAAAATTTTTCTGTTGAATGTTTATTTTCTACAAGGCGAATATAAAAAATCAAATGACAATGCGCCAAAAATTCTCGCATTGCATCTCACTTCCCCTTGCCTCTCACCGATTTTTGTGAAATCGCCATCACTTCCATTACATAAAATTATTCATGATTCAATCTATGTATGGATACATAGATTAAAATAGATACGCAACTCTTCTTCATCTTGATCAGCTGTTGAAAAAAAATCAATTTTTTTCCCTATCCGTGTGAAACAATAACAACACAATGTATAGCGGCCATGCTATGGTGAGAAAGTAAAATTTGCTACAGCTGACGCTAAACATGGGAGTAGAATTTAGAGTTTCGTGGCGTAAGAATCAAAAAGTGCTTTGAATTTGAAATCGGTTATATACATATTATTTTGTAGGGTATCCTTATGTTTCATATATATATTTGCATTATTGCCAAATTTTTAATTAAATCCATCTTAATGTTATTACCCTCCTGGTGTATCTTGGCTTTGGCTGCTTATATAGAAATTCCCGTTTGTTTTTTAAAATTCGACAATTTATAACCAATCAATGTTAGTGGTGATTACTTACAATTATTCAGCGTTGGAAAATTCACAAAAAAAAATTGGATGAAATAATTTTTATAACTATGAACTTGTGTGTAATAAATAAAATTTATTTCTTAAATAAACTTTATTAGCGTATTTATATTTCGAATTAAATAAAATATAACTAAAATGAAAATTATTAGTGAAATAGTGTGGTCTGTTATTTATATTTACGAGAATTCAAAAGTGATTCAAATTTTGGCTACGCAAATTCAATTTGAGATAAAATCACATATCCTTCTCTTACAATTAATTTAAATTAGATATAAAAGTGTAACTGCAACATTTATTTTATATTTCGCAATATAAACGAACACCTTCAACACAATTATAATTTAACAATAACAAAAAAGGCTCTAAACATTTTTTTTTCTATACAAGGAAGTTCTTTCGCAACCATAAAATAGTTTTAATTGATTAGAAAAGACAAATAATAAGCTGATTTGTAATACTGAGTTCATTTAATGCTATATTTTTTCATTAATATTTCAGTATATTGATAGTAATATGAATTTCAAACCTACTACAAAATTATGTGCTTCGGTAACACTCTTTTGTAATAGGAGTAAAAATGGTGTATAAGTAGTTTATTCACCAAGGCCACTTGTGCTAACAGACTTCGGTGAAAAATGAGATTCTCGCATACTATTGCAAATTCATTTTGCATTGATTTTGTTGTTGGATTCGGCAAGCTGCGTATCTATTGGTAATCTATGATGGATACTCTTTGATACTGCTTTTTCACGCACAAAAAATAAATGCTTTTTTTTCTTGAGCGTTTTCTTGAGAGCTGCATACAGACTTTTAGCAAAATTTTTACAACAATAACTTCGTTCGTCATGCGAGCTCTATTATGTATACTCTTTGCTTTTAATCTCATGGCGTTACAAAAACTTCGTGTATAGCAATTAGTTTTGACGTGAAGAAACGGAAGAAGGCCGCTGTCAAAACAAGTATTGAGAGCCTGCTCGAATTTTCTTTTATAAATTAACAAAGTGAAAATATATTAAAAATGAAAAAGCTAGTGGTTGCGCTCTTACCATATATACTATATATATATATACTATATATATATATATATATATATATATATATATATATATATATATATATACATATAAATATATACATATAAATATATATATATATATATATATATATATATATATATATATATATATATATATATATATATTTATATATATATATATATATTGTAAAAATACACTTCTTTTAGTGCTTTCAAATAAAAAACTCGAGAATTTCTTTCTTGGATATAAGTTGGATCTTTTACCACTGGTGGGGGATAATCCAACTTGTTTATTAGAAGTAAAGAATTATTCTGATTGTGTTGGCAACTCATTCATTGTTATAAAAGGTGTCAACCCTAAAATGAAGACGAAGTATTTTTGACATCTCGGCTGTTGTGAAGTTAACATTAGATACTTAAGTTTTTCTTTTATTAATAAATATATTCTACCAAATATATATTACGCTTTTTGATCAGTTACGCATACATAATAGTGGCGACGAGGAGGTGAATTTTTTTTCGATACGTCATACATGGAAAAAAAATGAATCCAGAGCTTCTAACACTTTTTGATGAATTTCAAAAGCAACGTGCTCAGGACGCGCAAGCAATGCGAGAGCTTCTCAAAGAGTGTATGCAAGCGAAAGTCAACAGTGCGAACGTTTCTCCCAAAGAGGAGCATCCAGAGCGAACAATGGACACATTTGCCTCAAGCATTACGGAATTTGTATATGATACAGAACAAAACCTAACATTTGATGCGTGGTACATGCGTTATGAAGATTTGTTTTTGGTCGATACAAATAAACTTGATGATGCAGCAAAGGTTAGATTGCTGCTTCGCAAATTGAGTACAAGCGTTCACAGCAAATATATTGATTATATTTTGCCGAAACATCCACGTGAATACAATTTCGCTACAACCATTGAAAAACTAAAACAACTATTTGGCTTACAAAAGTCGCAGTTCAGTATTCGCTACACTTGCTTACAAATAGCAAAAGCGCCAGACACTGATTATACTACGTATGCTGCAGAAGTAAATAAATAGTGCGAAAATTTCAAATTAACAAGTTTAACGCTTGATCAGTTTAAATGTTTGATATTCGTAATGGGACTTAAGGCAGAGTCGGACTTTGAAATAAGAACCCGAATGCTTACAAAACTGGACAGCGAAGCTGATACTATTAATTTGGATACACTTTCAAAGGAATGCCAACGCATTATTAACTTGAAAAACGACACAGCACTAGTAGAAAGCAAATCACGCGACAATCACGTGAATCAACTACAGACAAATAAGTTGAAAAAGCACAAGCCAAAGACACCTTGTTGGTTTTGTCGAGCAATGCATTACGTACGTAATTGTCCATATAAAAATCACAAGTGCGAAGACTGTCGAAACACAGGGCACAAAGAAGGTTACTGCAAAGATAAGCAAAAATCAAAAAGCAGTAATCACAACAACAAAAATGCAATCATCAGCAGATCGAACAAAAACACAACGCTAAAAACGAATAGCATTTACGTAACAAACAGCATCACCACTTCACAGCGTTTATATGTCAACGTAAAAATCAACAATGTGCCAATTAAATTGCAATTTGCTACAGCGTCGGACATAAGCATAATTTAAAAATTTAATTTCGACAAATTAAATGTTTCAAATTGTATCGAAGTAACTCGTACAGCAAGAACAGCAACTGGAAATCTCAATTTAGACGCACAGTTCACATGTGAAGTACAACTGAAAAATGTTTCAAAAACATTAACATGCTACGTTACATCAGTCGATCTAAACTTATTTGGCTTAGATTGGATACATGCGTTCCAATTACAGAGTGAGCCGCTCAGTGAAGTTTGCAACAACATCACATCAGTAGAACAGGCAAGTACTATTCCAAATAATTTTGTTGATACAAAGTTATTTCCAGAAAAATTATTTCCAGTACTTTTTGACAACAACATGGGTCTTTGCAATAAAACTAAAGCTCATTTGGTTGTAAATCCCAACTGTCAACCTGTTTTTCGTCGAAAACGTCCAGTAGCATATGCAATAAGAAGCCTGGTTGAAGAAGAAATCCAACGACTACAAAAGCTGAACGTTATTTCGCCAGTAAATTTTTCAGAATGGGCTGCACCCATCGTAGTTATCAAAAAGCCGAACGGCCAAGTTCGTGTATGCGGACATTTCTCAACAGGTCTCAACGACGTACTTGAAACGTACCAATATCCACTTCCGCTTCCAGAAGACATCTTCACCAAATTTAGCAACGCTACTGTTTTCAGCCATATCGACTTATCAGACGCTTTTCTACAAGTTGACGTCGATAAAAATTCAAGACATCTACTTACAATCAACACGCATATTGGTCTATTTAGATACAATCGTATAGTTTTCGGCTTAAAACTTTTCCAGCGATTTTTCAGCAAATAATGGATCAAATGCTAGCTGGTTTGAACTACGCAGCTGCTTATATCGATGATATTTTTGTTTCTGGTAGAAATCAAAAAGAGCACGACGCCAATCTTTGTGAAGTACTACGTCGTATACAAGAATATGGTTTCAAATTGAAAATATCGAAATGCAAATTTTCAGTTCCGGAAATGACCTATTTGGGGTATATTGTAAACAAAGACGGTATTCAACCAGACCCAAAGAATATTGAAGCCATTAAAGCAATGCCTGCACCCACAAACCAAACTGAACTAAGATCACTCTTAGGCGCTATTAATTTTTATGGGAAATTTATTAATCATATGCGTGACCTACGTGGACCACTAGATGAACTTCTTCAAAACAACAAGCAGTGGAAATGGACAAAACTTCACCAAAATTGTCTCGAAAAATTCAAAAGTATTTTGTCCTCACAACTTTTATTAGCACACTATGATCCAACTAAAAGTATTATAGTGGCCGCAGATGTATCCAATTATGGTTTGGGAGCTTGTATATTCCATGAATTCGACGATGGCTCAATAAAAGTCATATGCCACTCTTCAAGATCACTCACGGCAGCTAAAAAACAGTACAGTCAAATTGAAAAGGAGGCATTAGCACTCATTTTTGCCGTGACCAAATTTCACAGAATGATTTTTGGTAGAAAGTTTAAACTCCATACAGATCATAAGCCGCTTCTTGCTATTTTCGGAAATAAATCAGGAATTAGTGTTCATCAAGCAAACAGACTCCAACGATGGGCAGTCAAATTGTTGGCATATGATTTTGAACTAAAATTTATTTCTACGAACAGTTTTGGTTACGCCGACATTTTGTCTCGACTCATAAACAACACAATTAACCCTTCAGAAGATTACGTTATTGCAGCGGTCGATTTTGAATCCGAAATTAAACAAATTCTGGATGTCACACTAGACAAATTACCGCTTACCAACAGAATGGTTACATATGAAACTGCTAAAGACCCAGTTCTAGCTAAAATTTTCGAATACGTATCAGAAGGATGGCCATTGAATTGTGAAAACAATGACTTAAAACCATATTTAAATAGAAAAGACGATTTAAGTATTGTTGAAGGATGTCTGATGTACGGACAACGCATCACATTACACCAAAAATTTTTCATAAACGCATTCTCAAGGAAATTCATCGAGGTCATCAGGGCATAGGCAGTACCAAAGCCGTAGCTCGAAATTATGTTTATTGGTCAAACATCGATAAAGACATCGAAATAATGGTTAAAACTTGTGCACACTGTGCAACTGCTGCAAAAATGCCAATAAAAACAACTTTACATCCATGGCCAAAGCCATCCGCTCCATGGGAGCGACTGCACATAGACTACGCAGGACCAATCGATTCATTCTACTATTTAGTAGTTATACAGGGTGGCCCAAATAAGACCAGCTGATGTGAAACACAAATAACTTTTTTATTTTTTAACATAATTTATTTTTTATTTTTGAAGATTATAACTGAACTCTTGGAAATTTAAAATGAATACGTACAGTCCACAACAACGCATTAAAATTATCGAATTTTATTATTCTTCTCAACGATCAATTGTTCTGACGCAGCGAAATTATCGCCGTTTTTTTAACGTAGATGTAAGATGTAGATGCATTTTCAAAATGGCCAGAAATTGTTCAAAGAAAATCAATTACATCGTCACAAACTATTGCCATTTTAAATGATATTTTCGACAGATTTGGACTACCTAAAACTATGGTATCAGTCAACGGTACGCAGTTTGTGAGTCATCAATTTCAACAATTTTTAGCTGAAAATGGCATCAATCACGTTCGTAGTAGCCCTTATTATCCCATGTCCAACGGTCAAGCCGAGAGGTTCGTTGACACTTTTAAGCGTGCGCTTAAGAAATTAAACGGGGAAAGGGTAAATACTGCAAATCTACAAACTTTTTTACAAGTATATCGATCATCGCCAAACAAGCAAAACGAAGCTGATAAATCATCAGCAGAAGTATTGATTAATAGGAACATTCGTATTAAATTGGATTTACTTAAACCAACTCAGTCTTCAACGCCAAATTCAGAAGCCACTGATGATAAACTAAAAATGAAAATTCAATTTGATAAAAAGCATGGTGCTAAGCAAAAATTGTATGGCAAACAAGACCTTGTATACGTCAGCGTACATAAAAACAACAACTTCAAATGGACTGAAGCAAAAATAATCGAGCGTATATGCAATGTTATGTATAATGTTCGCTTACAAAATGGAAAAATCATACGTGCACATACAAATCAACTTCGAGGTCGAGTACTGTCAAAAGAAACATCTACAGAGCAACGTATCTCCGAAGCTGACATATCCAAGAAAAGTTTAGCTCATGCATTTGGACTTCATGATTCGTTCTCTAGTAATGCACAACATGATCCAGACCCAACTAATACCATGGAATCAACCGATCATCAAATGGAACGGATAGTAGTACCAACTCAAGCACGAAATGAAGTTTCTGATATCACACCGTCAACGAGTACAGATAACAATCAAGGTGCTGGATCATCTCGACCAAAGCGAAACCGCAAACCTGTTGATCGGTTCACATCATTTTAAATTTTTATATATATATATAAACATACAAACCTAAAAGGGGAGGTGTTGGCAACTCATTAATTTTTATAAAAGGTGTCAACCCTAAAATGAAGACGAAGTATTTTTGACATCTCGGCTGTTGTGAAGTTAACATTAGATACATAAGTTTTTCTTTCATTAATAAATATATTCTATCAAATATATATTACGCTTATTGATCAGTTACGCATACATAATAGATTGTAAGTACAAAATTGCCCTATATTTATATTAATATTATTACTAATACATATAATTATTTAAGCCGGCCCGTTTGCTGTATCAGCACAAAACCGTGCGAATGGTTTTGTACTCACGGTAGCTAGCGGACGAAGTAAATGCAATTCAATATACAAATTTAAACATAATAGGCAAGGTACTGCAGAATTTATTGCGTAAGACAATATGCAATAAAATTCCCAGCACCGTTGCGATAAGAAGTGAGCAATTAGAGTAAATTTGTTAAATACAAATTATTTATATTTTCCCAGCATATGCTTAGGAATGTGACTGGGTTGACTGTATGGATTGAAGCTCATGTTCTCCATGAACATCTTCCCCCCTTTTAAAGGTGTCCAAGGGTATTCCGAGGCTTCTCAATGCAAATTTCGCCTGGTTTTTTTTTGTGTTGGTATGTGTATATCGCTAGTATGATGACAGCGCCGATGATGAGATACATCACTATGTAGTGATGTACATGATGGACCTTGTCAAACGTGGTGTGCTGCTTCATTGACATTAGTGGTTCCTTGCCACCTTCCGTGTCGAATTCTGGCAATGGTGCTGGTGAAATTTCATGTGACTGCAAATATGAGTGATTCAAAATCATTTCTGTTAAATTCCTGCTAATAGGCATTGTGTATATTGCAGAGGTCTAGAAAGTGTTTGGTGCTTGGATCGTCATTGTTTGGTGGTGAATTATGCATCCAGGTGCTAGGCTGATGATGCCGCTGCCGGAGATTTCACTTCTTTCATGTTGCATTTTGCAAACCACATTGATGACGGATGTTGTTGATACCGAAAATATCCATTGCCCGGGAGCCCTTAGCTGAATCCAATATTGAGAAGGAATCGTGGCCAAAACCCTGCAGAGAGCTAAGTCCGGTTTGTTGAGCATGCTGAACTCGCATTGGGAGACTGATGATTCCTTAGAATATATGGGTCGCCCTTGAGTACAAATAAATTGCTATTTTTGATTTGGTAGCACGAGTTGAGATCCATTGTATTTAGCGGAAAGTAAGCGTCCCTGTGTAAGTTGATTGCTAAATACTCGGTTGTTGGTTGAATGAACAAGAACTTGTCTGCTACTCGAGTTGGCAAGAGATACAGATGCATAAGACTAAGAATGTTTCCAAGCTTAGTAACGGAATTTGAAGTTTAAATACAATCTTGTCTCTTTTTACTCTTCCCTTTGAAGTCATTATTTTGTAAATTGATAATAAGTCCTCTCCTTGAACTGGAAGTGTGAGAGTGGAAGGCAATTGTTCTCGTATGAAGTAACCTTGCTGTTTAAGCTGTTTCGGTGACAATAATTGTGGGCTAGTTTTGCATGTGTAAGCTTCCATTAGTATGCTGAGAACTTCGGTTTGTATTTTCTCATAGTTGTTCATTAGTATGAGTGAGTATCCTGATAGAGCCGTAAACATTTCGACTTGAACTGCTTCGTTTATATGTTCCTTTAGTGTCTTGAACTGGTTTTTAATCTGATAAGTAGTCTTGCGAAACAAATTACGAGTTGATTCTAGCATGGACTCGTGTCTTTTTGCGAGCTCATGTAAATGATTTTCAGGAGATTTAGCTACTTCTCCTTCGATATAATCAGCATATTCCTTTTCGAGGACACCAAATAAAAAATGTTGTATACTGCCAATGATTTCTAGTGGTGCACGTTTAAGCCTAACATGGTGGTGATGAATCACTTCATTGATTCGTTGTAAGTCTTCAATTTTGTGTTCAATCTCATTTACGGTGGCGCGACAGTATTTTAAGAAATAGTTGGTTTTTTCACATATATTTTTGATGTCATAAAAGTTTGATTTGAATCCATTAAGTGGAGCAAAGTAAGAACTAAGATTCAAATACCTATACATAGACTTTGAATCAAATTTATTGTGCCCAAAATAAATCCCAGGGTTATGTTCAAATGGTGTAATTTCTACCAACTTGCTGCTTGAAGTGAGAGCTATGGCTGTGGAGATTAAAATCATGGTAAGCAATCCTAGAATACCTGATGAAATTTTCTTTCCTTTATACGAAGGTTCCGTACTGGTTTCCTTTGCAGGATCTGCCACATTTTTACTGATTCGTCCATATTGCTGCACTCTAGCCTTGGTCTCAGGTTGTAACCAGTTTTTATTTATTGGTTTGAATCTTGGTCTTAGGCTGATAGATCAGCAAAGCACCTGCTGCTTTCGTTGAGACTGCTTCAATTCACTTGGGTCAGTTTCTGAAGATTTATCGAGGGAAGTTATTTGTTGACACTGTTTTAATTCACTTGGGTCGTTTTCTGAAGAAATATCGAGAGGAGTTATAGGTTGACAATCTGGTGGTAAAGGGCAAATTCGATTTATGGACTGGGAGGTGTTTCCTGAAGCGACCTTGAGGTCCACAGTACGTGCCAAACCGTCATTTCCTTTGTGAACCTTCACTACTCTTCCTAGTCGCCATTGACGTGGAGGTAAGTTATCATCCTGGAGTAGCACCAGTGTACCTTCCGAGATGTTATCGGAAGGTTTTCGCCATTTCGTTCGAGGTTGAATACTTTGAAGATACTCCTTTGATCAGCGCTCCCAAAACTGTTGCATTATTTTGTTAAGTTCTTTCCATTGTGATAGCAAGCTTTCACTTGGTGGCCAGGTTGATTGCCCACCAGTTGGTTCAAGCCCAAGAAAGCTATTGGGTGAAAGTGCTCGGAAGTCATTTGGACTTGTGGACATTTGTGATAGTGGTCTAGAATTCAATAAGCCTTCAATTTCAACCACAACTGTCAGCAGTTGTTCATAGGTCAAGCTATAGTCGTCGATTACTCGTTTGAGATGGTATTTTAATGATTTTACTGCTGCTTCCCATATACCGCCTACATGAGGAGATCTGGCTGGAATGTTGATCCATTTGATACCCTTTTGAGTAACATGCTGCTCAATCTTATTGGTTTCATCCTTCAACAATATATGTAGTTCCTGCAATTTTGACTGAGCTCCCTTGAAGTTAATGGCGTTGTCACTGAATATTTTTGCTGGAATACCTCTTCGTGATGAAAATCTTTTGAGCGCATTGATGAAAGCAGCTATTGTAAGGTCTAATACTACTTCCAAGTGAATAGCCTTCGTGGATAAGCATATGAACACTGCAATGTATGCCTTTGTGGGACGTTTTCCTCTAATACAATAATGTATTTGAAATGGTCCACAAAAATCAATCCCTATGTTTGTAAATGGCCTAGCTGGTTGTACCCGCTCAATAAGTAAATTTCCCATGAGTTGGAAAATACCTGCGAGGCGTGCGAAAAATCATTTGCGGCAGTTTTTGCACACCGATTTTGTGATTTCATTAGCTCGCAGCAGACAGAATTTTTCTCTCAGGGCTGCTAGTAATATCATTGGGCCCGCATATATTTTGTCTTCATGATATTGCTGTACTAGCTGGGTGACAATTGGATAGGAATGAGGAAGCAATATTTGATGTTGAGCCGGAAACAGTAGTTTTGACATTTGTAGTCTACCACCTACTCTTATGATTCCTTCCACCAAATATGAAGTAAATGGAAAAAGTGGACTGCAGCTATTTGCCTCCTTTCCTTTCTTGAGTTGGCTTATTTCTGGATATGCTTTACAATGGTTGTTAACGCCTGATCTAGCTCTTCAATGGTGGGATGTATTTTTAATGTTATCTTCGCCGTTTGTAGCCGATAGTTGTTTATGAATATATGAATGAATGCCATTGTTCGCTGCAATCCTTTAAACGAATTGTGAGAATTTATTTGTTCAAGGAATGCTAGTTGATGCGTGGTAGTGAGAATAGTTTTATGTTTTTTCCGCTCTTGACACCAGTTTGAAGTAATGGTTGGCTGTATAGGCCAACATTTCTTGTCAAAATATAAGAATGGAGGCCCATGAAACCATAACCTCGATTTTATCAGTTCGTTTGGAAGCATTCCTCTTGATATAATATTAGCTGGATTTTCGCCACCTGCATTGACTGCCTGCTGTTGAACGTTGAATGCTGGCCACTCTATTTGCCACGAAGGTATTCATGCTGGAAGATGGTGATGTTATCCAGGCCAAGACAATGATTGAATCCGTCCAGCCAACTATTTCATCAAAAGTTATTGTCAGTGCTTGCTGAACCTTTCTTGTAAGTTGTACTAGTAGTTTTGCGGCGAAGAGCTCTAGTCTCGCTAAGGATTGTTTGTCCCTCGGAGTTACTTTGGACTTCGAACATAGTAAGTGCGACACAAAATGTCCCTTAATGTCCTCAGATCTGAGGTAAATGCATGTCCCATACGCTATTTCGCTGGCATCTGAGAACCCGTGTAGGAAGCAAGCATATGTCTTGGTAAGCAAAGTGTAGCTAATTGAGGGAGCTGGTGCCTAAATCTGAGCCACTTGGTATGTAACTCTTGAGGTAGGGCGGCATCCCAATCCAAATTCAATTCCCAGAGTTGTTGGAGAAAAACCTTCCCAATAACTACTACTGGATTTACAAATCCTAGCGGATCGGATATCTGGGATATATCTGCTAATACAGTGCATTTTTTCAGCCTTTTTGGTGGTGCCCATGATGATTTAATGCAGAAGTTGGCAGACTCAGGTTGCCAGATTAGCACAAGAGTTTTAGTGAATTCGCCTTCATTTGCAGAAATGTGCAGGTTGATTCCGCGATCTTCTGAATTTAAGTTTCGCAGCAACGCTTCGTGATTGGAAGACCATTTGCGCAATGGTAATCATCACGTCATCATTTTTATTAACTCATCTTGACTTCTGAGTGCCTCGTCTAAGGTTTTGAATGAGCTCATTAAGTCATCAACGTAGAAACCCTTGACTATAACAGTAGCAGCTAATAGAAAGGATGCACCTTCATTTTCTGATATTAGGCATCTTGTAGCTAGATATGGAGCCGACTTGATGGCTATTTGCAAATGAGAGTCTTCTTCTGTCACGTGGAATTGCCTGTACATCTTAGCAATATCTGAAGTCACAGCTAATGGATGCTGCCTGAATCGCAGTAGAATTGAAAAAAGATTGTCTTGTACTACTGGCCCACCAAGCATTATATCGTTAAGAGAAACTTTATTTGATGTTTTTGCGGATGCATCAAAAACTACCCTCAATTTTGTGGGTATGTTCCGGTTTGAATACACAATGATGAGGTATAAAGTATAAAATACCGCCTTTGGCTTGTATTTTTGTACCTTATTTCGTCCATGTGCCCAAGATTTTCATTCATTGAAGAAGGTTGAATATGCTTGCCTTAGTTTACTGGATTTATCCAAGCGAGCTTCCAACGACCTGAAGCGCTGAATCGTCATGCTGCAAACATTTCCGAGAACCACTGGATCCATTTATAATGGTAACTGTACAGTATAGCGACCATCATTATCACGGGTTGTTTTAGTTTTAAATATGTCCTCACATCGTGCTTCATCTTCACTAACTAGTTTAGTTTCATTATTGACTTATTCCAATTTCCAAAACCGTGAAACTTGTTCATTGAAAGCGTCGTCCTCATAGCCAAGTCCGCAGAAAACAGTCGGTAGTTTCTGTTGCAGCCTTTCCCAGTACTATCCATCCCAATACACTATTTTAAAGTGTAGGCAAATGCTTGGCTATTTTTATCTGCTCTATTGACATTAGTGAGGAGTACAATTCAGCTCCAACTACTAAGTCCACCTTCGATGACTGGTGGAAGGTTGGGTCAGCCAATTTTATATTTCTTGGAATTTTCCATTTGCTGATATCAATGTTATTAATGGGTTGATCATTTATGTGCGTGTCAATGTTGGTTGTGAAGTCAGTAATTGTAGACGCGATGGTAATGTTTGCGTAGTTGTCTGCACTCGATGTGTTGTTACCAATCCCTGTGATTTGTAAGGAATGACGTGTTGATTTCAAACCTAGTTTGTTAGCAAATCTTTTAGATATAAGGTCTACTTGGCTCCCTGAGTCCAATATTGCCTTACAGTTGATGAAATTCCCGCTGCTGTTTTTAACTTGTACTAGAGCTGTTGCTAAGAACACGTATGAACCTTTCGTTGTTGTTGTTAATGAGGTATTAGTCCGAGAAGAAGTTATTGATGCAATCATTGATGAACCTTGATGTGTTGATTCCATATTCGTACTGTTTTTCTGGTTTTTCTGTTTTATTTGTTCGAAGTGTAGCAAGGTGCTGTGTTTTTTGCCACAAATGGTGCATCCTCTTATTTTGCTCTCTGATACAGTATGATCGGGCGTCAGACAATTTATGCAAACCTTCAGTTTTTTTATTTCATAAAATCTGATTTTAGGCGACATTTTAAGAAACCCTTCACACATGTATAGCGCATGGTGTTTATTGCAGTAAGGGCACGAGCCTTTAACAATCCCCTTCGCTTCACTTCTGGTCTTGCTTTAATTTCCAAGAGCTGTAGTGCCTGGAATCTTTTTTCGATAAATTGGAGGAGTTCCCCCAATATTGGAATTTCACGAGGGTTTGCCAAAGATTGCTCGAACAATGCATCCGTGCGTTTATCAAGCTTTTTGATTAACATATATACCAACAGTGAATCCCATCCATCAATTTCGGTGTTCAACGCTTCAATGCTCAAGAGACATTGTATTGCCATACAATGTTCTGAGAGATTGTATTGCCATAGAATGATCTGAGCCCTTCCGATGAATCTTCTTGTACCACTGGAAAGTTGAAAAGTTTGCCCATTAACCCAGTCATTATGAGCCTCTTATTTGAAAACCGACCCTAAATTGTTTGCCATGTCATAGTTATTACTGGATACAGTTATATTTGAAATTATTTTTGATGCCACCTGTCAAAGTATTTTTGAGGTACCACATCTTTTGTGCGTTCCCAATATTTGATTCATGGATCATTTGGGCATATAAATCGTGAAATGCTTGCCATTCAGTGTATGATCCGATGAATTTAGGGATTTCAATTTTGGGCAATGTGACTTCTTGTAGTTTGGACTTGCCCTTGCGTGCTTTTCTGAGTACTTCATGTAGACTGATAGTCACTTGTTGCACAGTATTTTCCAGTTCAAATGTGCGATTTACATAATTGTCGCCAATTTCAAGACAGATGACCTCGTGCCGCGCAAAATAAGTTGCCCATTGAGCGGATATAGTTCCCAACACCACCTTCACATAATCTTCAGTTTGTGGTTGTTAAAGTGCCTTGGTGATACGTTCCAACGTTGCCTCAAGTTGTTTGGCGGCAATTCCTTGTAAGCTGATTTGGCCGGCTACACTTGCTGACATAATTGGGAACCGCTATATTCGATTTCGATGTGGTGGTTGATTCCTCAGGATGCTGAATGTTAGTTCGCCTCGGTGATGACACAGTCCTCAATCTGGCTCTTTCTGCCTGTTGCTGTAATAGAATACACAATTCCTGCAGTTTAGGAAAGTAGGTGTCCCGCACATCCTTTGTTTGAGTAAAGAAATCGTTGGTGAAGTAAGGATATTACTGGCGTTTCGCTAGTGGGACTTCAGCTTCCAGTGCTTGATGATTCCTTTGGAATTCTTCCCACAATTCATTGAGTGTGACAATACAGCCTTTGGCATAAGAAAGCTTCTCCTTGCGTGCCTTATTCGCCTTCCTGTTCTCGAATTGACGTTCAACTTCCTTGCCAATGTGTGACTGGGTGTCGGTTAGCTCTGCAATATTCATCTTCGTTGACTCTTGATGAATATAATTGCCTATTTACAGAGCTATATTATGGTCTAGCTCACGCACCTGATTTCAAAATAAAGTTTTACCACTGGTTGGGGACTCTTTGTGAATGTAGTGATAGCTTGTGTATCACGTCGGGGTCGCCATGTAAAAATACACTTCCTTTAGTGCTTTCAAATAAAAAAGTCGAGAATTTCTTTCTTACCACTGGTGGGGGAAAATCCAACTTGTTTATTAGAAGTAAAGAATTATTCTGATAGTAAGTACAAAATTGCCTTATATTTATATTGAAATTATTATTTAAGCCGGCCCGTGTGCTGTGTCAGCATAAAACCGTGCGAATGGTTTTGTCCTCACGGTAGCTAGCGGACGAAGTAAATGCAATTCAATATACAAATTTGAACATAATTGGGAAGGTACTGCAGAATTTATTGCGCAAGACATTTTGCAATAAAATTCCCAGCACCGTTGCGATAAGAAGTGAGAAATTAGAGTAAATTTGTTAAATAAAAATCATTTATATTTTCCCAGCACATACTTAGGAATGTGACTGGGTTGACTGTATGGATTGAAGCTCATGTTCTTCATGAATATATATATAAATATACAACGTCATTAATTTTTTAAAAATTAAGTAAAAGGAACAAAGCTAAAAACACGTCCGTTCGCCGTTCTCTAATCGTTTGTCACAACGAATTAGTAAAAGCGTTAAAAACTGTCAAATGTCTCCGGAGCATTTACGAGCTCTAGCAGAAAAGTGTGCAATCTGTTGTAAGTCAAAATCAAGCTACCTGCGTGTAGTTGACTCACACACGAACTCCTAATAGACACTACACATCTGGTGTAGTTAGCAAATATGAAATAGTATAAGTATTAAAGAAGTACGCACATGCTTTTAGGGTGCGATAAGTATTATACTAATGCTTATGTAAACTTTAAGGGTATTACAGTTCCGCTTTCTAGTTGACAATGGCAACTATCGGCATTTGTGTTCAATAGGTCAGTGGATTACCCGACTGACACCAATCAACAATTGAGTAACTGGAACATCAGAAAACTGCTTACTTAGAAAGTAAGACATAATTCTGAATAGTGTATAAAATTTATGATTTTAAGAAATAAACTTAGATTGTTCAAAATAGGCTGGTTATCGGGTTATGTGGTTATATCAACAATAAGTTGTTTAAGTGTTCGAACTATGCGGACGTGTTTTATACTAAGCTCTGTGTCGTGAAAATTTCAATCTCTATTTATGCTTTGTGTGTGAGTCAGGCGATTCGTTTTACTTGGACACTTTTGATTTGCAATTCCAACAAAAATGCCGTGTGTATGTGGTCAAAAGGTTGATTAAGGTCAGACTAAAATACAATTTGGTAAGCGCAACGAATTTTGTCACATGGAATGTGTGAAAGTCCTACCAGCTGATCGGGATTACTTGCAAAAATCTGATAGTCAGTTTCGCTGTAAAGACTGTGTCACGACGCCTCTATTCCTTCGCCCCCTCTATATGCTGCGCCAGTCGAAAAAGCAGCAAAAAATGATAATTTGTGCTCTTTGAATTATCACAGCAAGTACAAACTGAAAGAGCTAGTACCGCTATGCAAAAACAACAACAGCTACCAAAACCGGTGTTGTCACAGCAACAAAAGTGTATTCAGCCAGAAATAACTTTGCAAATTGTATTTAACGGAATTGTCGCATTGAGATCGGAAAATGCGCATTCTCTCTCATTAAAACATTAGAATCTGATAAGAAACTTTTAATTCAAAAAATTTATATTATACAATCAGAAAAATTGATATTATTCAATCCGTGCAGAGCAAACTATGCGAAATTGACACTGTTTCTTCAATCACTTGACACTTAACGATGTCAAAGCTTTACAAGCAAATTTTTGTGATTTTTTTTATAAAAATTGCAGAACAGAAAGTGATAAACTTTAAATTGGGTGTAGCTGAAGGCCTCTATGAAAAGCTGTTGGTTCCGGATCTGTGACCTGCGTCAATTTCAGTTTTTTTCCAAAAATCGGAGAGCAACAGACAGTCTGTTAATTGCTTAAAAAGTACAAGCAATGAGAGTAAGAAATTGTCATCTTTATCCTCAATGCTTGCAAGGAATGACACTTACGATGTTCGAACTAACATAGAAAAATAATGGTTTTGCTTCTCTATATATTATCAAAATGCTGGAGGAGTGAGAACAAAAACATGTCAGTTCCAGCTTGCTATGTCTTTCCATGAATATGATATCATAACGCTAACAGAATCTCAGCTGAATTCCTTGATGTTAATTAATGTATTTATCGATGCGCTCGATGTCCAATATCATCTGGTTATGAACGCGAGGTGCCGTTTTGGAAGCTGCCCACATACAGTCAGTGAAAATTAACGAATTTAACAGCTTTGTGTAAAAATTGAATATCGAAATATGCTGTAATATATATTGTTGTATCGTTTATACCACCAAATAGTCCTATTGACTTGTATGCTTCTCATTTAAAAAATATAAGTTTTATAATAGATTCCTTAGAATCAAATCTGCACTATATACTTTTAGGTGATGTTGCGAACGTGTATTTGACTGCCGTTTCTATTTTTTCTTCACTTCTGGAAGATATGCACAGTCGTTCCAATTTTTAGATCGGGAGATCGAAGTAACGTAAGGAACTACAGAGCAATTGTGGAACCAGAAACTTTTACTAATTTACTCGATCATATTATTCAAAATAAATTATTAAACCATGTAAACGATGCAATTTCAGATTGTCAATATGGTTTTCTGCCTGGTAAATCGACGTGTACAAACTAGAATTTGATTTCGAGATATATTGTTGATGTTTTGAATAACAAGAACCAATTAGATGTAGTCTATACAATCTTAACCACAGCATTCTTCTTAGAAAATTGAAAAAATTTGGCTTATCAGGTAATCTGATAAAATTCTTTAATAGTTTCCTAACCAATACAAAATTAATCGTTAAGATCGGTGCTATTTTCTCTGATATTGCTATATCTGGTATACCTGGCCTTGTCTATCACAGGGGGCACATTGTGGTCCTCTTTTATTTTGAATTTTCATAAATGATTTACCTCATTGTTTTAAATTTGCCTAATGTTCGCTGATGACATTAATGTGTTTCTTGAAATTTCAGAGTTAGAAGATGACTTTTCATGAATGGTGCGAATTGAACAATTTACACCAGATGAACAAACTCTACTTTTTATGAATATAGACTGAATAATTGTGTGTTGGGTCGTAAAAAAGAGATAAAAGACTTGGGTGTCATCTTTTTAGTTTCAACTCACATTATGATTATATGATCTCAAAGTCCTACTCCATGCTCAGGCTTATTAAAAGAAATATTCAAAATTTCAAAGACCCAGTAACTATAAAGGCACTTTATGTCTCGCTTGTTCGGATCATATGGAATATTGTTCTATTATTTGGAGCCATTTTTATGAACATTCAAATCGCATCGAAGGAGTCCAAAAGAATATAACAAGATATGCGCACAAAAAAATGTATTGGCCGCAAGGATTACCTTCTTACAATAGTAGACTTTAGCTTTTGATCTTCAATCCTTGAAAGATAGGAGAATTGTAAACTCCATTTTATTTATGTATCATATATTAGCAGGTAAAATTATGCATACAGCTATCAAATCATTTTCAATTGTATGAAGCCCCTGGAATTCTTAGAAATTACAGATTTTTAGTTGATGAATTCTATAAAATGAATTATGCCTCAAATGAGCCTATTAGTAGGTGTATTCGCCTTTGTAATAAGTATAGTAGCTCATTAAATTTCAATAAAGAGGAAAATCGTTTGGGGATAAGCCTCTTTATATTATTTAATTAAATCTGTATTCATAGTCTGTAAGATTTAATTATCAGTAGACTGAAATAAATAAATAAATAAACAACAAAATGCACTGAAGGAAAAATAACCAACTTTGCACGTCCCATACCTTTGGTTACAGATGCTTATTTGTAGTGTTGGAAAATAATACAAATTTAGTAAATGGAAGCACCAAAAAAAGTAAATTTTATCGAATGGCATCACAGATGTAGCATTTTATATTGGTAGCTCTAGCATTTACAGCTGCTTTTTATTTACAAACGAACAATAAAAATGAGCGCAAGTAAGCAAAAAATAGTTTGTGCAAAAAAAATATATATATAGTATTTTAATTTTATTTATATCCCATATTCAATGTCTAATGAAAATAGCAAACGAAAAAGGGAAAACGAAGTGAAGAAATAGACAGAGGACGAGATAAAAAAGATATAAAACTATATGCAGGCGCACAGAAATATCCAGGATCTTAGGGCAGTTTGCAAAAGGCCGATGCATGGACCAATTATATTGGCACTGGAATGGAGGATGGTGATGGTACAACTACTGCTCAAGGTAAACCTTATATCTATTTTAGTCTGCGCTATTTACTACTTTTAAATTTTTACTTTATACCAACATACCAACAGCTATCCGACATTTTTTCACCTACTAAGGAAATTTAGGACGTTATAATGCATTGGATTGCAGTCCACTTGATGCAACCGATTTCGAAGATGAGAGTTTTTTAGTGAGTGAGGAACCAATAACCTTGTCGGCAGCTACCACGTTCGCTCCCAAAGTCAAGCGTAGAGGACAAAATACTGGTTATGAAAAGCTTGCGACAATGGAAGCAGAACGGACGAACTTTCGGGAAAAGCAACTCAAATTAGAAACCGAAAAATTCGAGAGGGCGAAGGAGGTTGAGAAGAAAAAATTAGAAATGGATAGGCAAAAAGTTGAACAAAAAAAATCTGAGCTAGAACAATAAGAAATAATAAAAAGTTTTGAAATTGAATTGAATTATAAAAATAAATAAATGAGACAGTTTTTGTTAATGCAATAATTTCAAAACACGAACTTTTATTCGAAAATTAAATTAAATTAAGCAGTACTTAGCTCGGGTGTAGGTGCAAGAAGAGCGGTGATATTGTATTAGTCTTCACTCGTTTCGCCACTTTCACTTTCAAATTGCAGTCTTCCAACAAAATGTTATGCAGCACACAGCAAACGAGTACCCAATTATTAAAAAATATTTGACTCTTTTTATCTTTTATTTTAACTCACATTTCTTTCAAGCTGCAAAATTTGTCCTTAAGGTTTCTGAAGCAATTTTTTATTGAATTGAGCTTATTGTTCAGTATCCATTAAAGTATAATTGCTGCGATATAGCGTTATCAACTATTTTGCCAAATGGTATGCAGAATCACCTACAATCCATTCTTCTCCACTAAAGAAGCGCGCAGTGTTTGTTCCAATACGGGACTTCTTGAATACTTTGGAATCGTATTATCCGCTTCTGCATGTAATCTGCATAGCTTATGGTCACACACAACTTACAACTTAATGGAATACAATCGTTGGCGGGAGAAATATACCTTGTGGTTGTTGTTGGGGTTTTCGGCCAGCTTAATATCGCTTTCATCAATGTCACCAATACAATGTCCGAACAACAAGTTGCCGACGCTCTGTCGCATTTATTCAACGAACGTATTCCAGTAATTTCTTTAAAATTGCTTAAAAGAATCTTTCGGTAGTTTTAGATAGAGAACCACCATTTCCGACTCCAAATGTTGCAATTTTTCGCACTGAATCACTTACTCCCAAAGAACCTAAACGGTACAACACGATTGCGAGTTGCAAATCCACGGGTAGTTGTATATTCTAACTTGAACCTTTAAAGATTATATCGTTTGAAAATATATTTATAAGACGGGCGAATTGCCTTTTGTTGACACGTAGCATTTGCAAAAATCGTCCATCGTCAAAACAGCAGACTACATTATCTCGCGAATGAATGGATTTTGGCAAATGCAGCTCATTTCCACGTCGAAAAAAGCTGATTGTGGTTATATCCTCCAATAGTTCATCTATTTTTTCATCAATGGCAGCGTGGTACTGGACAAATGTAGAAATGTACAAATCTTTAATATTGTATGTATTGCAACTAATAAATTTTAGATCACATACCTTCAATAAATTCAATTTCCAGAATGGCTGTTTACTTTACTTTAAAGTTTATAATTTGGTTTTTTTTTCCTATGCTTAGACATTTTACCTGGTTTCCTCACTAAGGTAACTCGGTTGTTCCAGGGGCTATCACTCTTCTCAATTACTCCTAGTGCCAGCAATTGGTCTACCTCGGCATACAACAACTCCTGTGCTGCCGGCGACACTGGGTAATATCGTTCCTTCACGGATTCTCCCCCCTGAACTAAACCAATATTATGCTTTTCTATAGGATTCCTCCCCAGTCATGCATTTCGTAAGACTAAAAGTCTTGTTTTACGCTACCCAGCTGTTCCTGTTGGCTTACTGATAAATCATGCATCTTGGCCGCATCATCTTTCATATCCGACCGAGCAACTACTTTTTTTACCCCACTCAACCCGGCGCTAGGCTTAACTTTTGCCAAAAATCGACTCCTAAATAAATCTCTTGGTGCAGCATTGGACACAGGAAAAACGTTATATAGTTACTTTCCTCGTTAAACTGCATGAGAACGGTGACTGTCCCCAACACTGGCTGTTTATGTCCGCCAGCCGTACTTACTATAGTAAAATACCTCCATACTTTCAGCTCCAAGTCACTCACCAGTTTTCTACAGTTTTTTCCTAATACACATGCTCCAGTATCTAGTAGGCCTCTGATCCTTTTCTCATTAATTGTTACCTCTGCAAATGGCCTCTTCTACTCCCTATCACTCCTTTCTACCGTTTCCATAACTCTCCTTCTTTCCATTATACTCCGACGATACCTTTTCCGGGATTTCCTTACTCTATGGGTTACTTCCCCACAACTGTTCACTCCTTTACGGGATTTCGGTTGAAACCCGGTTTGCTCGTACTCTCCGCATTCCAACCGCTATTGCTTTGGGCATTCCACGAAACCATGCTCTCTAACCCCGCAATTGCAGCACGAGTACTGTGAGCACCTGACCGAGCACCTTCCCTTATTAGCTGGAACGTCCATCTGCGTTCGTTTTCTGTTCGTCTTGCTGGTGGCCTATACCCCTCTGGAATGGCCGATCTCGCCTCCCGTTTGAGGTGCCTCATGGCACTTGTGCCGAAGTTGCTCCACACTGTACCAGGCTATGGGTTTATTATCCCTCAAATCTCTTTTTATTATTTTGATCAGGTCGAAGTTGGTTATTTCTCCCCTCAACCTGATCCTCAATTTCTAAACTTCATGAAAAAATTGGTCCACTGATTTTCCCGGGAGCTGCCTTCTCTCCACTAGCTCCTGCATCAGCTGAAAATCACTTTAAGAATTCCGGTATTGTCTTAGCAATGCCTCCCTCAGGGTATGCCAACTAACCCTCGTATTAGTCCTCAGAAATTGCCAATACCAATCTCTGGTCAGACCCTGTACCAATTGGTGGAAATCTCTAACGATTTGTGGCATTCTAAACCTGACTTGCAGGTGCACCAGTCGGAAGATGAAATCTTCCACTTCCATTACGTTTCCGCTGAACGTTAGGTCCCACTTTTCCAATTTAACTGAACCCGTACCATACCTCGGACTTTCATGGTAAAGTGGCAACTGCTCCTCGGCGATAATACCGGCTCTCGCTCTCTTCCTCCCGGAACACCTGAGGCATAAAACTCCTGTCGGGTTTCTGCTAATGCCTCACTCACACGGCTTTTTACTTCGATGGCTGCTTCATCACAGTATGTTCGGGATTCTCCCAATTTCCCTACCATGGTCAGTACTTCCACGGCTCAGGTCAATTTTTCAGTTCGAAGTTGTCCATCCTACTGCTTAACCGGCCTATATCATCCTGGGGTGCACTCCTACTTTCTAGATTCCCTCCCAGGTGCATAGGTAACCCCTCTTCCGACCTGTTCTGCGAATCGGTGTCCTGGGAATGGTTCCGGTCGAGGACCTTGGCAGGCGAATCCCCTCTCCATCTGCTTCCCATAACATCACCCACAAAAGCTCTATCCCTTCTCTCTTCATGGCTTTTGTCTCTAAAAAATCCACGAATCTGCATTCCCCCGCTCCTTCGTGGAGGTGCAAATCTTCCCTAGGTGTCTTCCCGGTGGCCATATTTTAAAGACTTTTTACATAAAATAATTTTTACTAGCTTTACCCTTTTCACTCCTACTTTTCCCACTTAAACGGAAATTTTGCTACCTCTCAAGAAAAATTATGTATATAATCAATAATCCATTCATCCGCTAAAGGTATTTTATAAATCTAAGCACCAAATATATATATATATATATATATATATATATATATATATATATATATATATATATATATATTATAAATTTTAAATATATACTACCGAAAAAAATAATTTACTTATTATAAATTTATACACTCAAAGAAAGAAATTCACAATTTAGAACTACATACGAAAAAAATGCATCATAAATAATCAATATATATACTGACAAAAAAATTTTCTTTAACGATTAGATGGGGTGGGGCTCCCTTGACTCGATTCTGTGAAGGACTGTTTTCTCGAAAAAAAAACCCTGGCTGTTCTTCTAAAAGGTGAGTTGTAATTTTCTACTTTTCTTTCATTAAGATTTTCCATAAACACGCATTGAGACTCCGCCTCTCCGCTATTTCATCCGAGCTACGATGGTCTGCACTACAGACCACGGTCACGATGAAATAGCTCCTCTTGTCGTTGCTATTGGCGTTGCACAATGACACGCAGAGCCACCGGCAAGAGGGAGGCACTTTACCACGAAACAGACTTTATTCACTCAACAAAACTAAAAGCTACGGAAAATTTGTTTGTGCTCTGGCGCCATATTATTGCTGCCCCCCCCCCCCCCCCTCGACTTAGTCAGTGTAGTCGCCACGGCTTGCTCAAAGCGATGGTCGGGATTCTCAACGTAAGTAAAAAAGTTCTCTTTCTCTTTTTTTCCCAGCCGGACATCCTCCTCCTCATCTTCGTCAAGCGAGCCCGCCCCATCACTTTCACCTTAGCATAACATTTCCACATATAAACTACACATTTTATAATATCACGGACCCCATTTTTAATACAACTAAATATCCTATTATCTTATATATATACTATTAAATTTAGGCTAAATTTAATATTATACGTATGAATATAATTATAAAGTGGATTTTAATTTTATTTAAAAATAAGTTTTACTTAACTTAACTCCTGATGAGACGGGCAGGTTCCTTTCTTTTTTTTTAAACACCTTATATTTATCACTATAGAAACGATTAAATACACAATTTAACCACTCGATTTGGCTTTCACTGGATTCGGGAATCTGAATGGTTTATTTTGTGTTCAAGTAAGAAGGTGACAATTTTATTACTTATGATGTTAAAATAAAAACGGACGGCGAAAAGTAGGCCACAACAAGCAAATTTCAACAGGATGGACTGCTTCCAATTCTATTATACGAGTATTCCCAATTCTCATTAACACTCATAAATTATAGGAATCTTGTATTTGTAATTTTCGAATAATTTATCTGATTTGAACTATTTTGAAAAGTAAATCAACATTTTACCAAGAATTCTTATATTAACTCGAATTAAAACTTTTACTTAACTTTCACGAAAAAATTAACGTACGCTACAACAACACGACCCGCAAATCCAAAAATTTAAAACGAGCGTTTTTTCTTCACCACGCCTTAAATCCTTCTTTTATCGTTTTCCAATCCCCGTTTTTTGCTTTTTTTTACCTTCCGCTATTCCACAATTGACCGTTTCTGCGGTCAAGCCGGTGAATCCTCCTATTTCAAGTTAAGACTAGTCTAAGGCACCGCCATCTATACCTCAGAACTGTAATTAAGCATTGACTGGGTGCATTCAGCAGAACAGCGAACAGATTATAACAAGAAACAGAAAGGCAGTTGCAAAACCCAAACAGGAAAAAAATAGAGACGGCAGCGAAGTATACAATCGCCACACTGCACCCCTTAAAGTATTTAAAGTTTATTTTTTTCACAAGTGAATTACAACTGAATTCAACAACTTCATTTTGAACCGTTCATACTTTTGAGGCATCAGAGCAAAATCACAAGTACCACCGATGAGACAAGAGACTAGCCACACCAGACAATCCCGGCAACTTCTTTTCTCAAAAATTCAAAATTCAAAAGAGACCGTTTTTTACCTGTCTGTGTCTTATATATCTGCATACACATTGTAACTTTCCCGTTATTTCTCAATTACCGGTTTCAGCGGTCAAGCCGGTTTTCCTCCTATTTCAAATTTCTATTAATCTGAGGCAGCGCCATCTATACGTCATAACTGTACCTAAGTGTGCATTCGGCAAAACAGCTGATTTCCCTCTCAGCTGTTCACATCACGTTTCGTACTCCGTCAACCCTCTTTGTGAAATTGGGCCGTTAACTCCGGTTCGCTCAAGGACCACTTGCGTAATAACGTAAATAAGTATTCACTTCAAAAATTTGTTTTTATATTAGGATTATTAACGTTCTTTGTGAATCGCTGCAATTACGATTTCGCAATAGGGTTATGATATTGCAAGTGTAAGAGTGGTAAAATTGTTTTCCATTTTTTACGAGTCGTTATTATTATTTTCTGTTTATCTGCAAATCATAACTTACTTATACTGTGCGAACGCAAATCCTCCTATAGCTGAGAAGCAGCTCCTTTTGTTCATGCGTCGGTTTTTTGCTTGGCTCATTTCGTCACGCATATATTTTTTCACTTGCACTTGGGAAAACTCACTCTTTGAATGATCGTGAAAATTTCTACATCAAGTGTACATTCGGTTTGACTGGTATACTCACTATATCGTAATATTAATTTTAGTGTACACACAAAAATGAGTGTACACTTAAGTTTACACTTTATCATAATACGCCCCTGGCGTCAGAATAACAATTATAATATAATAAGTATGAAGCGGCCCCGACACGTTACTGCATTACTTACATCATACTCATGTGTGTGTGCTGTATCTCTGCACCGACACGTTACTGTATTCTCTTCAATCATTCTTTTTTCGTTTACTCTTTCGGTGTGCGGACGACAATGTCAGAAACGGATAAAATAATTTTGGCTGCGGTTTCAGTGTGTCTGGAAAAGAAAGAAATGAATGAAAAACAAAAGCAATGAAAAAAAAGAATTTGGATGAAAAGTTGGTACCGAAAAAGGAATGAGTTTACTCATCAAAATTTAGCGGTACAATTCAATAAATTCGATGAGAAATGTTTTTCTCCGTTTTCCGCCATGACGTCAGCGCGCTCTGAAATTCGGCATCGAATGAATACAGATTCAGTCACGAAAATACTCGTGACGTATTAACTGAACACTTCACGCATGCAAGTCCTTTGGATTTTGCTTACTACATGGGTTCAGTCATTGTATGTGAGTCGCATTCATAGTTATTTCACTAATCATCTTTACGATTCTTTATTTATTTATTTATTTATTCATACTTGTGTTAAAATTTAAATTTTAATTCAATAAGACTTACAGCTATGACATCTATGGTCTTAAGCTAGACCGATTTTTTACATCATGCAAAACGTGTCGGGGCCGCTTAACAAACTTTATATACAGTGGCGCAGAAAAGTCTACACACCCCCTGGTCAAAGCTAGTTCTGGGCAATGCACATGAAACCAATCCAAACAGAAAATAATTAATAAAAATCTGGCTATAATTATGTTTTACAAAGGATTTATTAATAAAAAAATTAGCAAAACCCATTTGTAATGCACAGAAACGTCGCTGTGGCAGTGGGTGTTGCTGTCTGTTTGTATGGGTAGTATTTACAGGTATCCCGTTTGGCAGTGTTTTGTGCGCTTCGGTGGATAATCGTTATAGCTAATAACTGTAAGTAAATAATTATGAAACTAAATGAAACAGCCTGAAAATTTGCAATTATACGATTTTTTGGAGGGTTAATTTCCCAAGTGGTTTTCGTGCATGATGTATGCATATAATGCAGATTTGGATTATGCAATTGCTTTAAATTGCAAAAATGTATTAAATATGGAATCCATATATTCTCTCTACACAGATCGTGTCTGCTATCCCTAAAAAATAAATAATTTAAAAAATTATTACATTTTTATAAGAAAACTTTTCAAATCTAAAATTGGGTTTCAGTCTGTTAAAAGCGACAGCCGTTTTCACCCAACTGATAATTCAATTTCGGGAAATTGTTGTTGTAGACTTGTTGTAGCCTTCCAGTCAGCTTCTTAGTCCTCCCTGGTTTTCCCCAAGTCAAGCTTTTTAAGTGCAGTACATATTATTAAGCATGCTTGACAGTCAAAAATTCATCAGTTTTGAAAGACAACTCGTAGCGGCCGAACTATCATTCATCAGTGGGTCAAGCTAGGAAAATTGACATGTAAACAGGGAGAAAAGCGCTAGCTGAAGAAAAGAATGAACGTAAAATCTGGAGCAAATGGATAAAGCAATGGATTAGCACTAGAAAAGAATATTCATATACATATGAATATTTTAAAAAAAATTTACACCATTGACTTCAAAAACTATTATAGAATGTGAAGTGAAAATTATAATTATTTATTTAATTCTCTTCTGTAGGGTTACCGATTTCTGTTTTTTTTAAACGCCCCAAAAGAACAATTTTTTTTAAATATATTCTTTATAAGATCTCATTCATTGAAATATCTCTGATGAGGACGAGTGGCGTGTCCGAAATACCTATAAGATCTGACAAAAATGTTTTAATAATTCTCTTTCTGACAATTATTTCGGTGGCATAACCACACATTTGCATCTACTGTGTGCACATTGTCCGTTTAAAAATTCGAGATAAATAATCTTATTTTCATTATATTTAATACTTCTTAATACGATTTGGTTTTTGTCTCGCATCATGTACTCTGGACTTGTGATGTCCAAGAGAAATCATTGCATTTCATAACATACGAATTCTTTTCAAAAATCGTTATCCGCATCCATCTTCAATCTGTAAATATTTCGATGGAATGCCGCTTTTCAGTACACACTAGCAAGCAACAAAAAATATGACTGCTGATTCAACACAAACATTTTTGTGGTTGACTAACGAAAAAGCGCGGTAAGCAAACACACGCAAGCAAAAGTAATTTGAGCAAAACTGTCAAGTCAGTATTTTTCTAAATAGAACTGTCATTAAAAAGATGTTTAATTAAAGATTTTGTCAAAAAGAACCAAATTAATTGTAGTATATTATCAAAATTTAAATTATTGTACGGGTACGAAATAAATATGATTATTTGTGAACTAAAATGACACCGAGTGCGACGCCAGGCAAAAAAAAATAGTAACTAATATATTTCTGTTAGTTTAATGAATACATTTTTATACCTCGCAACACTGATTATTATGCATTAGCATTAGTTACATATATAGAAACTGTTATACTAATTTTTATTTTCATTTGTGTAATACTCTTGTAACGTTTCCATTTTTTTTTGTAATAAGATTAATTAAAATAGAACAATATGCACAAAATGGTGAAAAAAAATTTTTTGCAAGCTTGCTTGAATCACGGCAGTTTAAATAAAAAATTGATTGACGACATTTTAAATCCACTGTGTGAGGCTTGTTAGTGTTTGACAAAATATTTGGCGGGTGAAAGATTAAAATTTTATTATTGCAGATGGTGTTCCTTTACCAGAAAACTCCGATGCTCTAAAAGTATTTATTGAGGAGATAAATGAAATGATAAAACATTTCAATCAGACACTTACCTTTATAACTCATCCATTGATTAACGAAGAATTTCTTGTCTTTGCACTCTCAACCGATGTACGACAGGGCAAAAACCAGTCACATTACAGTGACGTGGATAGAAACTATTTCATTAAATTGTTGGAAGCAGTGGTGCACCGTGAAGAATATGGAATACCTTGGATTGATGTATACAAAGTAGCGAACGAAATTGAAATTTCACAAAAAAAATTGTCTCAAAGTAGAGCACATGATCTGGTTGATATTTGGAAGCAACAAGGGTACTTTTTAGAAAAAGATGACATATTGTACTTCGGTCCTCGTATGTTAGTAGAATATGCTAATCATTTCCGAATACACTATCCTCAAAATATAAAAAGTTGCCCATTGTGTAACAAACTTGTCTTATGGGTAAGCAAACGGCACAAATTACTTTACCCCTGTGATGTAAAAATCCTTTATATCCAGGAAGTTTTTACGTCACAGGGGTTCGGCATGAATCTATACTTTCAAAAATGAAACCTCTGCTTCTAGGATATTAGCTGTTCGGAATGCAGTATAAAAATCCATCGTGGATGTATCCGAAAATACTTAATTAAAAATTCTAATTGCCCATCATGCAAAAGCACTTGGAATACTCGTTTAAGCTTCGGGACGTAATTGAAATATAATCGGCATATAAAAATTTATTATTTATACATTACAATTTATACTGTTACAATATAATATACATGAAATTATTTATGCATATTAATATGTAGAATTGCATTTATTTTATTCTCAACCTGTGAGATTTTTGCTTTCAGAGGCAGCTTCGTCAGAAGATTCCGATTCATCGTCATCATCCTCATCATCATCATCATCATCATCATCATAATCTTCATCATCATCATCTCCGTCGTAATGCGATGCTCCATATCCACTTGCCTCCTCTCCATAGGCAGCCTCGTTATAGTACCCATCGTAATCGCCTTGTTGCTGGCGTCCAAATTTATGCGAACGAGTTGACATACTTAAATCTTTAGTAATCGACGTTTCATAGTTGCATTTTGGGCATGGGATCGCCTTGTTTTTCTCATATTTAAATCCTTTGCGACGTACATGGTCTTCGCAGTAGCACGTTTTGCAACGGAGGCACGAATATTGACCTAGACGGTTGCATGATTGACACTTATAATTTTCTGACTCAAGAACTTGGCACGACGCTTGATGCTCGAACTGGTCATCTTCACATAAAAAACCATTACAAAAGCAGCACTTAAATATTCGTCCTCCATGCTCCCACACACCGCGTTCACATTCCAAGCATACAGCGTTTTGTAAAGGACAAGTGCAACTATGTGTCTGCAAACACTTTCGCCCATGACATACCCAAGCTTCGCAGAAATCACAAATCGCGCCAACCATGCCCAAACCTGTAGTAAAGACACCGGGATGCTTGACTACGCAATCGCTAGTCCTAAGCATACATTTTACTTTGCCACACTGAGCGCAAATTGGCAGCCGCTGTAGAGTTTGGCAAAAATAACAGAAAGCACGAGATTTCTGCTTTTTTTCACATTTCTCGCATTCCATTGGAGCGTTACATGGCAAATCAGCTAGGGGAGCTTCGCGACTACGAATCTCCTTTAGACGAATCTTCTGCTTCTCGGCTTTTTTTCGTTGTCCAGTTTTCTTTTTTGGCATTTTAGAGACTAAATTCACTTGATTATTTCTCCAAATTCACACTAAAGCAAACGTCATCAAAAAGTTCATAAGGACACTATTACAAATCTGACATATATAATAATAATTCACACCACTGGCATATCATTAAAAGTCTGTTCGCATCGCATGAACTGGCTGCACTATCCGCACTGTACAGTGTTCGCAGAAATTTCATTTTCAGTACATGTAATGGTTGCATCGAAATGTTTCTAGCAGAGAAAACAGAGAACTAAAATGTCAAATTAACTGACGTTTAAAAAAAATGTATTTGTTTATCATTAGTTGCTGTATGGATAAGTTTGTTTATTATTGATTCTGAAGAAAATCAGCTACACTACTATAGTTTTGCGCATGTGTAAGTGTTCGCAAAACGAGATATCTCCAAGTGTCGCGTCTCTGTGGTCTCTGGTTGCTAGTGCAGCTCAGTTCATGTTCTGCTTTAACAATTAAAGAAAAATTTGTATTTTTTTGGTTTCTCCCATACTTCTAAAATGAATTATATATAAAATATTTCTATTCTGATTGTATAATAATTAATTATTATTACTTCCATTGTAAAAATGCAAATCCTCTTATTACTCGTCGACAAAACTACTCAGCAATGTATCATTTATTCATTATATATCACTCAATTATTATTTTCTTTCAGTTATTGTTATTATAATGTACGAGTATTATTATCGAATTTATTCAAACTTTACAGCGTTTGATTGTAAATAAAACTTGTTATTATCTTGTTCACGTCGCACACGTCAAATTACTGACCTAAGCTTGAATTGCGAGAGTTCATGCGACGCGAACAAACTTTAGAATTTCTGCAGAAAATTATAATTATCGTTTGAATACGTTCAGATACCTTTTTAATAAAAGAACTAGTCCTTAAGCAGAAGTCTCGACAATTGTTCAGTTCATAAAAACTGTCAAATTTTATTGGTACATTCCATTTTAGTATTCATGCAACCCTGAAACGTGTGCAACTCTGTAATCTGATCTTTTCTAAACACACACTTTTACTTATTTTTGCTTTTATCTTGAATAAAAACGCTTTAATCATAACCCTAAATAATAGGTTATGGGCCCGCGTGAAAAATTAATTATACTAAAAAATTCAAGGAGAAGCATGTCTAAGTCGGAAGTAAATATGAATGGGCTCTATATCGAAAAACTGCTTGGGCGAGAAAATTATGCCACATGGAAAATTGCTGTGCAGGCGTACCTGGATTTGGAAGATGTTTGGGTAACAACAATCGACTATGAAATAGACGCCGCAGGTGCTCCCAAGAATGCAGTAGATCCTGACAAAGACCGAAGAGCTAGGAGCAAGTTGACGATTACTATAGATTCCGTGTGCTACGTGCACATTCAGAATGCAAAGACTGCAAAAGAGTTGTGGCAAAAATTAGCAGACGCCTACGAAGATAGTGGATTAACACGAAGAGTAGGCCTTTTGCGTAAATTGATAACCACATCACTGTTGAATTGCGGTTCTATGGACATTTATGTAAAGGAAATCATATCAACAGCACAGTCATTAATCGGCATAGGTTTTGCGATTAATGATGATTGGATCGGAACGCTATTATTGGCCGGATTGCCTGAAGAGTATCGTCCAATGATAATGGCACTGGAAAATTCAGGAACCAGAATTACAGGCGACGCGATAAAGACAAAATTATTGCAAGAAAAACGACCTGGTGCAAACGACTCAGCGTTTCATATGAGCACGCGCTTCGATCAGCAATGTCGGGAAAACAAACCAAAGGCGGATCAACGAAAAGGCCCAAAATGCAGAAAATGTGAACGTTTCGGGCACATTGCCAGAAATTGTCGATCAAACAATAACAAAGACAATGGAAAAAAGCATAATGCATTTAATGCTGCTCTGTCGACAATTGGTGTTGCAAACAAAGACAATTGGTATTTTGACTCCGGAGCCACGTCACACATGACGTTAAATTGCGATTTATTGTATGAAGTACATGCAGAAACTGGTATAGTAACAGCTGCGAACAAGGGCACAATGCAAGTTAAAGCTTGTGGTACAACTTCATTAGAGCCATCTTGCAATGAAATTTCGATAGACATTAACAATGTACAATACATTCCCGAATTGGCTACAAATCTCTTGTCTGTAAGTCAAATAGTCAAACGCGGTCACACTGTTGTCTTCAATAATAATGGCGTAAAGGTTTTAAACCCTAAGCAAGAGTTAATTTCTACTGGATCTCATATAAATGGGTTAATCAAATTCGATTCAACGGCTTCAGGCAATGCATTAGCGTGTGGTACAACAGATAGTCGTGAACTGTGGCATCGGCGAATGGGACATCTCAACAAATTCAGTTTAGACAAACTGAATGGTGGTTTGGCCACTGGAATCAAAATTGTCGATAAAAATTATCCAGATTGTCAAATTTGTCCAATTGGAAAACAAATACGACTTCCATTCAACAAAACTGGCACTAGGGCTAGCCAATTACTCGAACTGGTGCACTCGGACATATGTGGCCCGATGGAAGATGAGTCTTTTGGTAAAAGCCAATATTTTCTGACGATGATTGACGACAAATCGCGCAAAATATACGTATATTTCTTAAAAACGAAGTCTGAATGGGAAGTTTAAAAAATGTTTGAAGATTTCTTTAACTTTGCTGAAAATCAAAGTGGCCAAAAAATAAAAACACTTCGCACTGACAACGGAAAATAATATTTGAACCGCAAATTCCAGGAATTAATAAAAAAGAAAGGAATTAAACATCAAACAACAAATGTGCATACCCCAGAACAAAACGAACTTGCCGAAAGAAACAATCGTTCAATCGTTAGATGCATGCTAGCCGATGCCAACATGTCAAAGATGTTTTGGGCTGAAGCCGTTGCATATTCTGTGCATTTATTAAATCGTTCTCCTTCAAGAGGAACAGGCATGACTCCTGAGGAAGCATGGAATAAAAAGAAACCAGATTTGTCACACATTCGAGTATTTGGAACTACAGCAATGGTACACGTACTGAAAGCTAATCGCAAAAAATGGGATGCAAAAGCACACGAATGCGTCATGACGGGATTTGATGAACATACCAAAGGCTATCGTCTGTATGATCCGGTGAAAAATGTTATTTTCAAAAGCCGTAACGTAACATTCATCAACGAAATTCTTAGCGCTGCTGATGCTGCATCTGTAGTTTCAAAGCAGAACGTGTCAAACGTACCAAATCCTAAACAACTCCATGTATCACAACGTGTCACAATCAAATTGGAAGATTCATATCCTGAAGAAACTGCTAATGATTCAGACGTAATGGAATCAAACACAACGAATTCAAATGAGGTCCTTCAACAATCACAAACGCAGACGGTACGACACAGTGAAAGGCAGCGCCGTTTACCAGTCAAGTACAATGATTTCGTCGTTGAGACCGATAATTCGCCCGAAGCATCTAGTGAAGGAAACATGGAAGAAAATCGAAGCTCGGATTCTGATTCTGACGAAAATTTCTTCGCAACGACTGGATTTACAGGACAAGTCGCGCCTCCATCGTACAACAATAGACTATGCTCGGTTGCAAAGCAGCAAGTGTTTAAGCTCAGCGATGAGGGGCGCATGTCTAAAGGCAAGTATCCTGAACGTTCGCAAAATTTGATTCATACTACTGCTATACATTTTCCACAGCAACACATGGATGATCCCGTGACGCCAGACGAAGCACTGTCTCGTCCAGATGCGGACCATTGGAGACTCGCCATGGAAGAGGAATACCAGTCGCTACTTGATAACGAAACGTGGTCACTGTCAGAATTACCTAATACTCGCAAGGCTATTCAATGTAAATGGGTATTTCGAACGAAACGCGATGTGACAGGCTGTATTGAACGCTACAAGGCAATACTTGTAATAAAAGGATATTCTCAGCGAAAGGGGGTGGATTATGAGGAAACGTATGTAGTATAATTTAAACAAGAACGTCTGTTTTCTTCAATCGCAATTTTATTAATGAATCTGCTCGCTCAAAATATATTTAAGCAACTCGTACATATTTTACTTAACCTATATACGCAATGAGTTAGAAGAGGATAACTATATTTACAAAGAACAATCTAGAATGTTGTATATAAAATAAACGTTAAACTTAGGATTTAAAATATACAGAGAGAAATTAATAATAATAATAGGTACACTGTAAATAATCATACACATTATAAATACCCTACTATAATTCGGCCATTCTGACAATTGAGATCCCCTGATCTCACATTATCTTGAACCTTTGCGTCCTCTATAGTCTGGGCACATTCTTAGATCCCCAGTTTTCTTTCTTACCAATACGATGGGAGAAACAAACTCTGATTCACTTGGCCTTATGTATCCTTTCTCCAAATACCCATCCAATAGGCTTTGTAGCTCTGTTTTTTCAGCATAAGAAAGTCTTCTTGGACTACAACTAAAGTTCTTTTCATCACTTAGTTTAAATTTTATTTCACTATAAACCCTTGGTATAGTGGGACGTATTGGTTTTACATAAAAATCATTATATAAATTAATTTTCGCCTATCAGCATAATCAATATGCTCTCCGATATTTAATTTAAAATCATCATCACAACCTATGTCAATGGCCATAATAGCTTTATCAAAATAGTCTTCATTTTTCACATAAAAACTCTCATTATAAGATGTTAATTTAAAATTAGCTTTTCCCAAAAAGTCTCTACCTAATACACAAGCATATGCCATCGATTCATCAGAGACAACATAAATGGCCAGTTCAATAATTTTTACATCAACAACAATAAAACATTTAAATTTTCCAAACACATTTAGTTTTGATTTATTTATACCAAAAAATTCCAAATCAGAATGCAAAAGATTATTCAAATTCACTTTTCCAATAATACTAGAAATTTTTATAAAACTGGCTGCACTACCCGAATCGATTAGACACTTTAAATTAAAGTATTCATTAAAATTTTAATCTACTGAAAACTTAAAATACCTTACATATTCATTACTGTCGACAAGTTGAACAAGCTTTTTTCTTTCAGGACAAGCCGCAATATGGTGGTCCATACTCGCACATCCATAACAAGCGCCCATTTCTCTTTTTGGTTTTTTACAGTCTACTGCTAAGTGCCCAAATGAATTGCAGTTAAAGCATCTAAACTTGTTAGCATTACCGGGATTGTTCCCTTTACCGCTGCTTGTTTGGTCACCTTTACGTTCAAATGGCTTATATTGTTTTAATTGAATTTTAGAAAACGCTTGTAATAGTTGAATTTTGTTGGTGAAACACTGCAAATTAGCTTGCACTCTTAGTTGACTATCTGGAATGCCTTCAAATATTTGGTCAATAAGTTCATCTTCGTCGAATCCAACTTTATTGGCTAATTGGATTTTTTCGTTGTAATAATCATAAAATGTTTCGCCATATTTCCATTTTCGACCCTCAAATTTACGACGCATCAGTAGTTTATTTTCTTTAGTGCAGAAAATTTCATTCATTTGAATTAAAATCTCATCAGATTTTTCGTATATAAAATTTGGTTTCGAATGAAGCCACGACTGTGCTTTACCTTTGAGTTTGCATATTAAGAGAGCTCTAGCAGTATTCTCATCTACTTTATAAACATTATTTATACTTTGAAACTGAGCAATCCATACTTCGGCAAACGTTTCTCCATCATAGTCTGGAATAATGTCTTTTAATATACTAAACGAGACTTTATTTACGTTGCAATTTAATTGTTTTTCATCGATATCATAAACGCTTGCTTTTTCTTTTTCGTTCCCATCAATATTCATATTTACTTTACATTGCAGTACGCCTTCAGTTTTTTTCTTTAACAGCTCATTTTCTTTTTTAAGTAACTCTCTTTCTCGCTTTATCAATTCCAATTCCTTTTTTATTAGGTCCAATTCCATTTTTCTTTCGTTTTGTTCAATACTCTCATTTGTTTTATTTTTTTCTAAACACTCGTTTGTTTTAGTATTTTTAGCACTCTCGTTGTTAATGTCGAATTTTGTACACTCATTTTTGGCTTCATTAGAACTCTCTTTTGTTTGTATTTTTTCTTCGCACTCGTTATTATTTTTGTTGCTTTCTGCACTCTCATTTTTGTTTTTATTCTGACTCTCATTTGTTTGACAGTCAAGTTGCTGTTTTTTGTCGCTATTGCTTTTAACATCTTCCTCGTCGATCTTCTTTTCTGCACATATTTCTTTTTTCTATTTCATGGTATTCTCCTCTTTTGTCTGCTGGTATTTCATTCAACCGTTCAACAAGCGTGTTCTTTTTACCATTAGATGACAAACCAAGATGCTGCAGCCAACAACGCAACTGCGCAGCCGTATAATTTTTTCCACACACAGCGTCCATCGCAAATTTAAGGCTTTTTGCTTTTACTCTTTTGATCTGCTTCTTTCGTTGTTAATTCTTGTGCTTGTCAAAATTTTAATAATTTCTTTTTCTTCAGTCGTTTTTATATTATTACTTTGTTTTATAAAATTTTATCCTCAGTAATATTTTTTTTTTTAGTTCATATTTTAAACGTGAGTATACTAAAAAAAAATTTATTTTTTAAGAATCCCACTTCTGATTTTGTAGTATAATTTAAACAAGAACGTCTGTTTTCTTCTATCGCAATTTTATTAATGAATATTTCTCGCTCAAAATATATTTAAGCAACTCGTACATATTTTACTTAACCTATATACGCAATGAGTTAGAAAAGGATAACTATATTTACAAAGAACAATCTAGAATGTTGTATATAAAATAAACGTTAAACTTAGGATTTAAAATATACAGAGAGAAATTAATAATAACAATAGGTACACTGTAAGTAATCATACATATTATAAATACCCTACTATACGTAGTCTCCCGTTATACGTCATAGTTCGCTGCGATATCTTTTCGCACTATCCGTTCAACTGAATTTGAAAATCGAGCAAATGGACGCGGTCACAGCATTTTTGCAAGGTCAGCTATCGGAAGAAATCTATATGGAACAACCTCCACAATTTATTGACAAAAACAACGTTGCAAAGGTATGTCGTCTGAATAAAGCTTTGTATGGGCTAAAACAGGCGAGCAGAATCTGGAACAATGAAATGGATAAGGCACTCAAAGTTTTTGGACTTCAACAATCTAAGTACGACCCCTGCTTGTATTTCCAGCTCAAAGACGCCAATATCTTGTTTATAGCTGTATACGTCGACGATTTGTTGATATTTTGCAACAAAGATACCTGGATCAACGCAATAAAAACAAAGCTACATCAACAGTTTCACATGAAAGATCTTGGCCCTGCTACACATTTTCTTGGAATGCGTATCACCCGGTCACACGATTCAATTGGACTGGACCAAGAACAATACGTAGAGAAGGTTCTCGAAAAATTTGGAATGAAGGACGCAAATCCGGTCAAAACACCGATGAATTCCTGCGAGAAGTTGTCACAGGAAAACTGTTCACTAAAACCCGAAGACATTGAACAAATGAAAAACATTCCGTATCAAGAGGCAATTGGTTGTCTAATGTATTTGTGTGCAATGTACACGGCCAGACATTTGTTTTGCAGTAAACAAACTCAGTCGTTTTAATTCAAATCCTGGACCACGCCATTGGCTCGCTGTCAAACATTTACTACGCTATTTACGTGGAACATCATCACTCAAACTACAATTTAACAAAATTGGAAATAACAATATAATCGGATATACGGATGCTGATTGGGCCCAAACATCGACGATCGAAAGTCAACAACTGGTTACTTGTTTATAGCTCAAGGAGGAGCCATATCTTGGTGTTCAAAAAAACAACAAACTGTAGCATTGTTATCATGCGAAGCAGAATATATGGCACTGTCCGCCACAGTACAGGAAGGACTCTGGTGGAACGGTATCAACGCTCAACTTTGTAAGCAACAGCAACCCTTGAAAATATGCTGCGATAATCAGAGCGCCCTTGCAATTGCTAAAAATAGTGGATTTCATCCTAAGACGAAACACATCGATATTCGCCACCATTTTGTGCAGGACATTCTAGGGCAAAGCCAAATTAAATTGGATTACGTCGGTACTAACGAACAAGTCGCTGATGCTCTTACAAAACCGCTGGACAAAATCAAATAGGAGTTATTCCGAAACGCTATGGGACTTCGAAGCTCAGCTTAAGGAGGAGTATTGGTACATTCCATTTTAGTATTCATGCAACCCTGCAACGGGTGCAACTCTGTAGCAGCACTTAAATATTGGTCAACCATGCTCCCACACACCGCGTTCACATTCCAAGCATACAGCGTTTTGTAAAGGACAAGTGGAACTATGTGTCCGCAAACACTTTCGCCCATGACATACCCAAGCTTCGCAGAAATCACAAATCGTGCCAACCATGCCCAAACCTGTAGTAAAGACACCGGGATGCTTTACTACGCAATCGCTAGTCCTAAGCATACATATTACTTTCCCACACTGAGCGCAAATTGGGAGCCGCTGTAGAGTTTGGCAAAAATAACAGAAAGCACGAGATTTCTGCTTTTTTCACATTTCTCGCATTCCATTGGAGCGTTACATGGCAAATCAGCTAGGGGAGCTTCACGACTACGAATCTTTGTCCAGTTTTCTTTCGTTGTCCAGTTTTCTTTTTTGGCATTTTAGATAACTGACTAAATTCACTTGATTTTTTCTCCAAATTCACACTGAAGCAAACGTCATCAAAAAGTTCATAAGGACACTATTACAAATCTGACATATATAATAATAATTCACACCACTGGCAAAACTTTAAAAGTCTGTTCGCATCACATGAACTGGCTGCACTATCCGCACTGTACAGTGTTCGCAGAAATTTCGTTTTCAGTAATGTAATGGTTGCACCGAAATGTTTCTAGCAGAGAAAACAGAGAACTAAAATGTCAAATTAACTGACGTTTAAAATATATGTCTTAGTTTATCATTAGTTGCTATATGGATAAGTTTGTTTATTATTGATTCTGAAGAAAATCAGCTACACTACTATAGTTTTGCTCATGTGTAAGTGTTCGCAAAGCGAGAGACGTCCAAATATCGCGTCTCTGTGGTCTCTGGTTGCTAGTGCAGCTCAGTTCATGTTCTGCTTTAACAATTAAAGCAAATTTTTTATTTTTTTGGTTTCTCCCATACTTCTAAAATGAATTATATATAAAATATGTCTATTCTTACTTTATAATAATTAATTATTATTATTTCCATTGTAAAAATGCAAATCCTCTTATTACTCGTCGACAAAACTACTTAGCAATGTATCAATTATTTATTATATATCCCTCAATTATTATTTTCTTCCAGTTATTGTTATTATAATGTACGAGTATTATTATCGAATTTATTCAAATTTACAGCGTTTGATTGTAAATAAAACTTGTTATTATGAAGAGACACTGCACTTTCTTGTTTACGTCGCAAACGTCAAATTACTGACCTAAGCTCGAATTGCGAGAGTTCATGCGACGCGAACAAACTTTAGAATTTCTGCAGAAAATTATAATTATAGGTTGAATACGTTCAGATACCTTTTTAATAAAAAAAATTAGTCCTTAAGCAGAAGTCTCGACAATTGTTCACTTCTTAAAAACTGTAAAATTTCATTGTATAGGATGGCAATATTTTAATGGTGGGCATTGCCATTTTATGTTATCGTGATTTTGAAAATATCGTCAAGCAATCTAATATGTAATGCCCACGCCCTTGAATCATTGAAAAAATTGTTTGATTTATACGATGATAAAAAAAGAAGAAGGAAGTCGAGTTTCTGGGAGAATCCTTTTTTACAAAGATTATTAATTTAGTGGACGCGGTAAAACTGATGTGATAGAAGTTGCAAATGAAAAATGGCTGTCAAACAAACAAAATGACAGCAGTTGCACAAGTTACAGTAAGTTGGCAATGTATAACTTGATATATTTCAAAAATTGCCAACTTGATTCAATTTACTATCTCGATTGGCAATTTGCTTGAAAATGACAATGCAAGTAATCAAAAATTGCGTGTCGAGACGTGGGGTACGGCCCAAATACAATAACGCAAAACCGCGAGAGCGAGTCTCGGATAAAAAGTCAAAAATAATTTGTACAAAAAGATGGTATGTGGCAATATACCAGAATTCGTCCTGCGATAGAGCGAGACGAGGCATTTCTACAAAATTAGAAATCCTCGCTTTATCGTGATTCACAATTTGTCAAAGTAATCAGCTGTTTTGAATTGCGTTGTTGCGATCGTATTTTTTAGTTGCCACCGTGTGTATTTTTGTTTGTTTCTGTTTTGCTTCTCCAATTATGTTCTTGTTTCCATCTGTCCGCTGTTCTGCTGAATGCGGCCAGTCAAGGCATAGTAGATCTGAGGTAGAGATGGAACTGCCTCAGACCAGTCGAAATTTGAAAGTGAGTTGATTGACCGGCTTGACCGCTGAAACGGTCAATGGTGGAATAGCGGAGGAGTCCGAAAGATTGGAAAAAACGGGGATTAGAAAGAGAAAAGAAAATGAATTAAGGCCGTGGGAGAGAGAAAACGGGGCTTGTTTTTTTGAAATCTTGTCGTGTGTCGTTGTTTTTTTTTGAGTAAAAAGAATTCAAATACAGAAGGATTATTCGAGTGCTGGAAGATAATAAAAAAAGATTCCCATAATTAATGAGTGTTAGTGAAAACGTGGTAGGAGTGGAAGCATTCCATCCGGTGAAAAATTTCTTGTCGTGGCCTAGTTTTACTCGTCCGTTTTTATGGTAACATCAAGGAGCAAGGAGAAGGTGCTGCCCGACAAATCTAGGTAGATATATATATATATATATATATATATATATATATATATATATATATATATATATATATATATATATATATATATATACACATATATATACGAGGTGTGATAAAAAAAGAACCGTTATTGTGTGATCAAAAAATAAAGTATTTATTTATTCATCAACAACTATCTTGTCCCCTTCAAAGTAATTCCCCTCAGATATAATACACTTATGCCAGCGTTTTTTCCAATCCTCGAAACACTTCTGAAACGCTTTTTTTGGTATCGCCTACAGCTCCTGTTCGATTTTTCTTTTATCTCCTCAATCGTAGCAAAACGCTTCCTTTCATCGGTGTCTTCAGTTTTGGAAAGAGGAAAAAGTCAGCGGGGGCCAAGTCCGGTAAATACGGTGGCTGAGGCATGATAACGGTTTTGTTTTTGGCCAAAAACAGCTCCTGAGCGATGTCCATGCGACGTTGTTTTTGTTCAAAATTTAGCAATTTTGGAATAATCCTCCGTAAACAACAATCCGTAAAAATTGCTTGGCATGAGCCGAACGATATGCCAACATCATCAGCAATCTCTCTGATAGTGATTCGACGATTATCCAAAATCATTTTCTTCACTGCGTCAATGTTTTCATCGGTTGTTGACGTGCTCGGGCGACCAAGACGAGCATCGTCATTGACATCTTCTCGGCCTACCTTAAACCGGTTATACCACAATTGAACTTGTGTTCTGCTCATAGTAGACTCGCCAAAGGCCACAGTCAACATTTCAAATGTCTTTGCGCATTTAATTTCATTTTTTACACAAAACTGAATACAGTTTCTTTGATCCATTTTTTCGAATAGTACAAAATCGAAGAGCACACCAAAACACGACTAACCTTTTGATCTGTCAAAAACAAACTGACAATCCAAAATGGTTGGTATTACCAACATATATAACAGACATGTGTATCAACATAAAAAAAAAAAATGCGAACATCGAACATACGTAACTCACGAAAAGATGAAAATAACGGTTATCTTTTGATCACACCTCGTATATATATATATATATATATATATATATATATATATATATATATATGTATATATATATATATATATATATATATATATATATATATACATATATATATATATATATATATATATATATATATATATATATATATATATATATATATATATGTAAATAAGACAATTTATATACAGGGTGGCCCAAGTAAGACCAGCTGATCTGAAACACAAATAACTTTTTTATTTTTTAACATAATGAATTTTTTCTTTTTGCAGATTATAACTGAACTCTTGGAAATTTAAAATGAATACATACAGTCCACAACAACGCATTAAAATTATCGAATTTTATTATTCTTCTCAACGATCAATTGTTCTGACGCAGCGAAATTATCGCCGTTTTTTTTAACGTAAGATCAGCGCCCACATCTTCCATGATTACAAGTTGACTTCGCTGTTTTGAGGAAGTGGGTTCAGTTGCCGACCGTCCAGGAAGAGGTGCTCATCGAAATATTCTTACTGAAGACAACGTGGAAGCTGTGTAGCAGAGTGTTGCAAATGATCCATCTGTCTCAACTCGTCGCCGTTACGGCCAATTGGGTATACCCAGATCAACATTACAGAGAATTTTAAAGTTGGATCTTAAGATGTATCCATACAAAGTTCAAATTGTGCAACAGCTTCTACCGCAAGACCCCCAACAACGACTACAGTACGCTATTCGCTTTACACAATTAGCCATACAAAATCATTTTTTAAATAATCTTTTGATGACGGATGAAGCGCATTACCATTTAAGTGGTTATGTGAATAAACAAAACTGTAGGTTGTGGGGCTCCGAAAATCCAAGGGCAATACATCAGCATCAGTCACATCCAATCAGATGCACTGTTTGGTGCGGTGTTATGGCCACAAAAATCATCGGCCCATATTTCTTTGAGAATGAGGATGAAACGCCAGAAACGGTCTCCGGGGCTTCTTACAGAACAATGATCGACAACTTTTTGCGGCCAATGGTGGAGCAACATCCTAATTTGTGGTTTCAACAAGATGGAGCCCCTGCGCATAGTGCTAGGCAAACTATTGTAATGCTGCGTGAAATTTTTGGTGAACGCATAATTTCAAGAAATTCAGATTTCCCTTGGCCTCCTCGTTCACCAGATTTAACTGCGCCCGATTTTTTTTATGGGGATATTTAAAAGACAAAGTGTTGTGAGTTAGAATCAAGCTACCTACGTGTAGTTGACTCACATCACCGGCTCCTATTAAATTCATTAAGAACGCACATATTTTTAGGGTGCAAATATTGTAAATGAGTAGTATTTATGCATTAATTATGATGTAAACTTTTAGGGTGTCACAGTTCTGCAGTCAAGCTGACGAGGGGCATTTAGAATGCACCGACGACAATTTTACTTGCAGTAGGTCAGTGGGCTTGAGCCACTGACACCAAATAACAATTGCATAACTGGAACACCAGAAAAGTCAAGACGTAGACTGTAATGTTCATCTGTAAATAGTATATAAGAACTAGTATTTTAAGAATAAAACTTCTTGTTGTTTTAAACCCAAAATAGTGCAGTGCTCATTTAAGAAAGTGGTGTAGGTTCACAGGTTCCCGCGACAGGACATTCCAGAGGACGTTCCGAGGACAAGCAGATAAGGACCCCAACATTTTGGCGCAGCCGGTCTAAAGGACCTATTGGAGGAATCCCAGGGCAAGGAACCCTGAAGCAGGGAGGCATCCTGCAACGAATTCGAAGGACCTCATCTAAGGACACTGTGGAAAAAAGATGTCATCGGAAAAAATTTTGGTGAGTAGAGTGTATATTAGCGTAAACTAAGTAGATACTTCTGCGACCCTGAAGGCGCCGTAGCGCTGGTCAAAGAAGTTGCAACATACAGGCGCGTTTGCGCTGTTGCACGCAGCTTTGAATGGCAACCATAAACCGTCAGTATGATCGGACGGTCTATGTATGTTCATCCTAGCTGAGAGGATTTTTTTTGTAGGGGATTTGAATTTGTTTGTCGTGAGGGACATTTATATTGTTTATAAGGCCATGTGGTCTATATTGAGAAATTTAAATTGTTTTTGTATTGTTTAAATTCTGAAGTTCTGAATTTTTGTTGTTTGATTTAAATGATTGGCTATTGAGTTTAGGGTATTAGGAACAAATATTTCAAGAAGTGTTTACAACACGTGTTGTGCATCAAGTTTATATAGTTCCGGAACTACAATTTGCGTGGCAACGTTAAAGTAATTTTTCGTACGAAAAAGACAAAGCAGCTCAGCGTATCATTGTGCTGCAATGAAAATGCGTATGATTCTGCTGTAAAATTTTTGGGTATGAAGATTTTTGGAAACAATTTTATGAAATCAAAGACATCTTCGGAATTAGGAGTAATATTTTAAATGATCTGTAAATACCAACGGTGGTTGCGTAATAAATTAGGTGTAATTTTTTATACTATTAATATAAGTATAATTTTTATACTAGTAAAAATATAATTTTTATACTAGAATAAGTATGATTTTGATGTATAGTTTATCTCTGCGGCATTACACTAAGGAGAAATAGGGTCGAAATCGTGTTGAGTGAGAATTTAAGAGTTTTTTTTTTCTTTGATTATTAAAGAAAGCAAAAGTTGGAGTTGAACCTGGAAGCACTGAGCGACAACTGAAGGATATAACGTCGTTACTGAAGGACGGAAAGCGGTTTGGGATTAGGAAAAGAGGAGGAGAGCAAAAGCGTGAACGGAAGCGACTGGCGTGTTTGAGAGAAATACTGAAGGAGCAGCAAACTGTGGAGGTCCCTATGCCGTGGGAACAAGCTAATAGATTGTGGCAAGAGGTATGCCAATTGGAGCAGCAACAATGCAAGAGACGTGGAATGCTATAGGAATAGTATCATTGTTATTCATAATTTGTTAGTTTAAGTGTCTCAATAAGTTTTTTTTTTATTAAAGGATTGTTTATTAATAAAATTTATATTAAAAGAAAGAAAACGAATTTGTAGCATTTATTACGGCGTCATAGATAAGAATTTGTTCGGTCTATGGAAACGCCAAGAGAAGCGATAAGATTGCTGGAAGCTCAAAAGCTGCAGTGCGAGGCAATTCATAAGAGAATCATGAAATATAGGAAGGCTAACAAGGCAAGGAAAAACAGCGCATACTACCGTAAGCGCATAGCGGAATTAGAAGCCTTGTTGAATACATTCAATAATAACAACGAGGAGTTGTTAAAGTTTAAGGACTGTTGTGGTTACAAGGAGTACTTCACCAAGGATTACCCGTTACATGTCAACACTTTGACACGGGACTGGTTGACTAAATTCAGACTGGATCTAGAAGAGCTGGAAGCACAGGAAGATAGTCCTGGTTCGCAGGAGGAAAAGGCTCAAGACAAGCTTAGGTCTTTACAAACTGAGGTAAAATTGTTCGCAGAAAAATTTTTTGAACAATTGGAAGCGGCAACCAGCAAGAGTGAAGCCCAGGTACTCTGGAGATTAGCAAGAGACGGTGGAAACCTGTCAACTTTGGAAGCAGCAGATCAAGCATTAGCGACTATTCAGAGTCGAACAGAGGAGAAATTTTTCCAAGTCTTCAAGGATACTGAAGAATTAAAGATAAATACGGAATTTCTCGAAAATAAAACTAGAGTACTTTATAGGCAACTCCGGGAAACTGAGGAAGCCGCATAGCATCTGGAGAAGGAAAATTTGGAGCTCAAGAGAATCGGGGAACCTACTAAGCCAGGAAGAGTGAGATCGGCTTCAACCTCTCAAATACAAACGCAGACAGTACTAGCTTTGCCACCAGAAGTTCGCTGGCCGGAGTATTTAACTCCGGAAGGGATAGGTCGTGTGGTAAAGCCTAGATTAGTATTGAGTGAAGAGAGTGAAGCGGAGTTTTTATTTGACGCATCGGAAATCGGTGTCGAGCCATTTTCTCCGGAAAGTCCGATAAATAATAAAAATCAGGTATATCCGCCAAACGAGCCAGAAGCAGTAACGGTGCAGCAAAGTCCCAATACAGTGGACGATATTTCGCCTGTACGGGCAAACGGTCGAAGACTAATAAGTTTGAGTCCTTCGCTAGTCAAATACATTTCAGATCCAAGGGGAGTGAATTTGGAAAACACCCAAAAGGATAACTCTCAAATTTTACCGGTCATAAGTAATACAGGAATACGTAAAATGGGTATCGAGGATATCTCCAAGACCGTGTCCAGGCTAGTACCTGTGTTTACTGGTGCTGCTTCAGAAGATTTAAGGTCAGAACTCAGTAGGTTCATTCAAGGTTGTGAGCTTGCAAAGCGGAGCATAAGCCCTGATGGGTTACAGGATTTCTTCGACTGTATTAAGCAAAGGTTATTTGGAGATGCGTACAACCTTGTGCTGCCAAAACAATTCGCCAGTGTGGATGAGCTTTACGGCCTTCTGAAGAGAACTTATCTAAAGGAGAGAACTCTGGAAGACATACCCCAAGAGATTAGAATCGGGAAACAACTGGCAGGGGAAGACATACGCGCCTTTGCCAGGCGTTTGGAGTCACTTCGGATGACGGCCCAAGAAGTAATCAAAAATAAGTACAATGGCGTTGGTGATACCGCATTATTATACGAAGTTGACAAGTCGGTGTTAACGACTTTCGTAGTGGGGCTCCGCAACTCCGCTCTAAAGATTCATATGCTGAATAGCAAAACAGGAAATCTGGAGGAATTGGTAGAAGAAGCAATTAGGGCACAAGTCCTCGTGGAACGGAGTACGGCCGGTTTGGGGGAAATACATATGTTCGAGAATAGACAGGACAGTTTAACTGCCGCTGTCATGGATAGAGAAGGAATTAATTCCGTCCCAAGCGTATACAGAGGAGCGTATAATCCCGGTGTCTCCGATAGCAGAGCCGCGTATCAGAGAAATCCGCACAGGGAGTTTGTACAGAGGGCACCCACATGTTCGTTCTGCCATAAGCCAGGTCATACAAGGGATGAATGCATTACACGCAAAAATACGCCCTACTGTATGGAGTGCCAAACATATGGTCATGAGGCAAGTAGACAGTGCCAAATAGACAAAAAATGGGATCAAAGTAGAAGGCAGCCAGGTACGAGGCGCCCGGATCCACCCTTAAGGGACAGCAGGGGTTGTAGTCCTCCAGTCAATTCAACGGAAGGGAGTAACCAAGGAAGAAACCCTTTCAACACTGGGAATGGTAAACAGCGACCAAATTGGAATTCTAGAGGTGAACAAAGGATAGGCAACACCCAACAGGGGTTGAAATGCTTCTCATGTGGACGGATGGGACACCGGGCTGCGGAATGCAGGGATAGGCAATTCCAACAAAGGAACCAGGGAAACTTCCAGCGGCCCAGTCGAGGCCAGTAGACTGGAAAGCCAAAAGAAAGGAAGTAAATGTTAGGCCGGAGGTACGTGTGACTGGTAATGTAGGAATTACAGTCCAGGAAAAGGAGGAGCAAGAGGCTCTCCAATACCACGTACCAAGTAACGTAAGAACAATGGTTCAAGTTACGGAGGAGAAAAGTCTCTCCGGGAGAAAATTTTTGATTGCGTATTGATTTGGATAACTGTAATGATTCTAGTACTTAAATTAAGTTTTAATAGGGTTAGAGAGTATAGGCCAATCGCCGCGTGTGTGGTACGAGGATGTATAGTTAAGATATTCACGGTAATTTTGAGGGAGTATAGGACTGTAAGGGATAACTGCGGTGCATGTAGGAGAAAATTGGAAGAGTTAGGGAGTAGATACGCGTCCATGTTGAGAGCGAAAGGACGTTGTTTCGTTATGAGCAGGATAGGTGATGCCTTCATCGAGATACCCTGCAAGGAATCAGCTAGTGGAAAGCTAGTGCTTTTAGTAGATTCAGGGGCGGATACCAGCCTTGTAAAATCTAGTGTTTTACGGCAAGGACTAGCTGTTAACACAAAGGATGTAAAAATGCTTAATGGAGCGTTCGGAGGATGCATCAGGACACTGGGGTCACTCAGAATAGGGCACAGTGAAGTTAAGGGCGTGAGCTTTGGAGTGCACGCAGTCGAATTGGATAGTGAAGGTATCCCGGCCGATGGGATAATTGGCCGCGATAATCTCTGGGGCAGCACCATACTGGATGCGCTAGACAAGCAATTATCATTTTACGATGATAATAGGAATAGGATCCTTACTCTCCCATTAAAGTCATAGCAGGAAGGAACCGTGAATAGGGTTAAAAATTGTATGGAGGTAGTGAACGCGAGGTCAACTAAAGTAGTTACTATGCGTGTAAACACGAAACTGAGGACTCTTGTTTTGCACAAGCAACAGTTAGCGGACGGCGTTTATATGGGAGAGATCATAACGCACGTTAACAAGGGTAAGGTGTACGCTTGCGTACTCAACGCATCGGAAAAGGACTACCTGATGGATGAGGATTTTAGGCCTAAGTTCACTAGTTATGATAATTTTAAAGAACCGAATTATAGATCGGTTAATCAAATTAAGCAAGTAGATATAAGAAAAAGAATGGAGAGAGTGCTAGAATCACTGAAGTTGGACCCAAGCGTAAACTCAGAAGAGAAGGCATCAATAGAAGCCATTTGTGCGTCATTCCATGACATATTTTTACTGGAAGGAGACCAGTTGACATATACACCAGAGGTAGAGCATGAAATTCCTACTAGAGTGGATCAAGCACCAATTAACCAGAAACAATACAGATTGCCACAAGCTCACAAAGATGAGGTAAATAGGCAAGTGGAAGGAATGTTAAAAGATAACATAATTTCACCGAGTATCTCGCCTTGGAATTCACCAATAATTTTGGTACCAAAGAAGGGAGGTGCTCACGGTCAAAAGAAGTGGAGAATGGTCGTCGATTTTAGGAAATCGAAAGACGCCACTATCAAGCAGGTGTTCCCGATACCAAGGATAGAAGAGACTCTGGATCAATTGGGGCATAGTAGATATTTTTCTACGCTTGATTTAGCGAGTGGCTACCACCAAGTTCTGGTGGATACCCAAGATAAGCAGAAAACCGCGCTCAGCACCGTTTTAGGGCATTATGAGTTTAATAGAATGCCGTTTGGATTAACAGGAGCACCGGCTACCTTCCAACGGCTAATGAACCATGTGCTAACAGGCTTGCAAGGGTTAGATTGTTTTGTGTATCTGGATGATATTGTAATTTATGGGAAGAACTTGCAGCAGCATTCGCAACTCTTCTGCAAGGTGCTCCAGAAATTACGAGAACATAATTTGAAATTGAACACGGAGAAGTGTCAATTTTTGCGAAGAGAGGTGGTTTATTTAGGCCATCGTTGCTCAGAGGCAGGAGCACTGCCTGACCCGCAGAAGGTGGAATGCGTTAAAAATTTAGCGATTCCGAGAAATAGAAAGGAAGTGCAAGCATTCCTAGGACTAGTGAACTATTATAGAAAGTTCGTGGAAGGACTAGCCGGAATTGCGTTGCCAGCGAATAAGTTGCTACGAAAAGAAGCAAAGTTCGAATGGACAGAGAGCTGTCAGCAAGCATTCGAGAGGCTAAAAGAAATAATTAGCTCGCCACCAATTTTGGCGTACCCCGACTTTGAGCAAACTTTTTTGTTGACCACTGATGCTAGCAATGATAGCATTCGCAAGCAGAGCGCTTAGCGATACGGAGAAGAGATACTCCACAATAGAAAAGGAATTTCTAGCCATAGTATGGGCTACGAAGAATTTTAGGGCATATCTGCTAGGACGCCCATTTAACATATACACTGATCACCAGCCGTTGAGAGGCATAGCCAATTTGAAAGACCAAACGTCTAGGCTAGCCAGGTTCAGACACAAATTGTCTGAGTATGATTTTGAAATCATATGCAAACCTGGGAAGAAGAATCTGAATTCGGATGCACTCAGCAGAGTACCGCAGGCACAGAAGGTATCAGTAGTGCCAACGAGGGCCAAAGCACGGTCAGATAAGGAGAAGGGCGAGAGAATTCAAGGGGATAAAATTGATGCGACAAGAAATGTTAGCAATGCGGGTGACGCTGTTAATGAACAAAGAGCCAGTAGTGTGGAATGGCTGGAGGATATAAAGGATATCCAGGCTGTGTTAAAGGGTTTCCATGATTCACCTCTAGGTGGACATCAGGGATTCTGGAAAACCCATGACAGAATTAGGCGAGTATACGGATGGAAAGGTATGCTCAAGGACATTAAAAAATATATAAAGAGTTGTCCAAAGTGCCAGGCCAACAAAAGTTCAAGGCTCACAAAGATGCCAATGGTGTTAACTAACACACCAAAACAACCATTTGATAAAGTTCATATGGATATTGTAGGAATTTTACCTGAGACAGTTTCGGGAAACAAGTACATATTGACGTTCCAAGATGATTTCTCAAAGTATATGGCGTGCGTGGCTATACCCGATGCGGAAGCAGGTACGGTAGCCAAAGCATTCTTTTATGAAATGATAGCACGGTACAACATACCTAAGGTTTTGATAACCGACAATGGTTCAAATTTCGTATCAAAACTATTCTCAGAAACGTGTAAAATGCTGGGAATCAAGAAGTTGCACATAACACCATATCATCCACAGGCGAATGGCTCATTGGAACGTAGTCAACGACCTCTGGCCGAGTAGTTGCGCAGTTTTGCCAAAGAAGATGGCTCGAATTGGGATCAATGGTTGACCACTGCAATGCATGTACACAACAATACTGTGCATGTATCAACGAAGCAAACTTTTTTTAAAACACTCTACGGGTTTGATTTCAACATGCCAGCGAATTTGAAGCGCAAATGTGCGCCAGTGTACAATGCTGATGACCCGAATAAAGTGAAAAAGTATCAGCTACAGCGAGCGCACGAGTTGGTCAGAGAAAACCAGGATTGTGCTGAACGAGTAGCCAGGGAAGCCTACAACAAGGTACTAAACCCAGTCGTTTTTAACGTGGGTGATGAAGTACTAATGAAGAATCAGGCTAGGAGAAACAAATTCTCACCTGTGTGGATAGGTCCGTATGTAGTAGCAGAGATCCGAAGCCCAGTTACAACAGTCGTAACGATTAAGGGAAAAAATAAAAAGCTACATAATAATTTGTTGAAATTATTCCACATCACACCACACAACTAAAGACATGTGTTAGTAGTGTTTTACAAGTGTAAACACAAGAATAACAACGTAAACATGTACGTGTGTGTATCAAATAACACACACAGCTCTGATTTTCAAAGTCAAGGTCAGCAGAAGTGTGCCAATTAAACTCGAGCAAGTAAAGTTGACGTAATAAAAAAAGTGCTTATTATGCACTATGGCCGAACGAAGCACAGTAGGGAAAAATATTTTTTTTTAAATATTAAATGATAAATATTGCACGTATTTAAAAAATAAAATAAAATAGTAGGACAATCATGAGGAAGTTATATAAAACTTAACTTAAAATATATACATAATTAAACTGAACGTATAGTATATACACTAGGGTGACAATTAAATGTATGGGCAAGTTTTTTTTTTTACTTTTCTTTGGTCTCATCCTTTTTTTGGGTTGAGTTTTATAAAAAAATAATCCCTGTAAAATTTCAGGGCCCTAGGTGGAGGTTTAGGGGTCGCGTCGGCCCCCCAAAGTTACACAAAATGCGTTTTTTTTGTTCTGTTGTGTTGACTTTGTAAAAAATTGTTGTTGACTTTGTGTTTACATGACTTTGTGTTGTTCATTTATGTGTTTACAACAACTTATTCATACATCATTTTTATCTAATGCCAATATTTACTGAAATAAATTTAAATAACCTTGTTGTAATCTAAGCCTTCAATAATCTCTTTTCATTATCATTGCTCTTAAACAAACCATAGTTCTCTTATACATTTACTATTTAACCTTTACATTCTTTTCTTACTCTTTTTTTTCATTCTCTTTGATCTTAACGTTAACATAACAAGCTACTTGAGCATAATTGCCTTTTGATTTTCGATATTAGTTCAGTTGTTATCTAGCTTTCATCTCGCTGTCAAGTCGTTTCTCAAGCATTCGGCTTCAGTTAAAATCTCTCTTGTTGTTGTAAATAAAGCAAATATAATTTGTACTTCAATTTTAAACCCGTGCGTTTTTTTCTTTATTCGGTATAATAATTGGCATATAAAACCATCGAAAAATATCGTTGGTTCAAGAAACCTATTAATAACATTTACTTTTCTCTATTTATTTGCAGTGAATACTTGAGAGTGAAAAGTCGACAATGTCTTCTACAATTTTACGTGAACGAATTTATTTAATCGGATATTGTTCAAATTCATTAACAGGAAATAAACTTCCATCAAATTTAGAGTTGTTGAAAGTTTTGTTTTTTAATTTACGTATAGTGAAAAAGAACTTACGGGAAAGTGCAAATTTAGTTGTGACAGAACTATTTGTATTCTGGGAAAAAGCCCGCATTCCCACCAGAGATAAACAACACTGCATAAGTAAGGTTGAGAAATTATACAAAGAATGGCAAAGTATGCAAAAAGATTGTAAAAAGACGTCTGAGTTTCATAACAACAAAGTGAAAGCGTGGATAGAAAAGTTGGATCAGCTTTTTGACGTGGCACATTCCAATGCATTGCAAATGATGTCTATTGAAGAAGATAGAGCTTTCTTGATAAGTCAACGGCACCCCGGACGCCCAGGCTTTATGTATGGCATTGATTACGAGGCAGTACGAAGAGAGCGCCAAATTGAGAAACGTAAACAAAATTTGATGAAACAGGTGGAACGAAATAATCATGAAATTGCATTAATTGGTTCGTTGTATTTTATTGTTTTTTTTTTATTTTTATTTTCTTAAGACTTAATCCTTTTTCCTAGATGAAACTGCAGAATTGCTCTCATCTGAATCAGGGGGGGATAATAGTTTTACAAGTGCAGAATGTGAACCATGTTGTAGTCAACCTCCAGCCAAAAACCTTAGAGGAAAGAATAAAATAATAACTCCAAAACTTGCGGCCGCATTGGACGCCTGTAAAATTAGTGACAGATATGCAGTTCATATAATAAGTGCAGTAGCTGAATCTTTGGGCCACAATATCGAAGAGTATGTTTTAAACCGAACGTCTTTGCACCAGGCAAGGGAACAAATCCGCGAAGAAAGAGTTTCAACATTGAGAAAGAAGCTAAAATTAAATGAGCTGGATACAATCTGCCTACATTGGGATGGAAAACTTTTGCCAGCGCTGACGGGAAATGATAAAGTTGATAGGCTGCCTATTATAATAACGAGCGGGCAAGTTGAACAGCTTCTACAAATACCTGCATTGAATTCTGGTACCGGAAAAGAACAGGCATTCGCTGTGTGCGATGCAATTTATGAATATGGCCTACAAAATCACATTAAAGCTCTAGTGTTTGACACAACAGCGGTCAATACTGGGCGATTCAATGGTACTTGTACCTTAATAGAAAACAGTTTGCAAAGACCACTTTTGTGGTTACCATGCCGGCATCATATATACGAGATAATTCTTAAATGCGTTTTCGACGAAAAAATAAGCTACTACGGAAGTCCCAACGTTAAATTATTTGAGAAATTTAAAAATGCTTGGGCTAAAATTAATAAAAGCAACTTTGAGTATGGCCTTCTAGATCCCCTTGTGAAGAATTACGTGAACGAATCAGCTGCGCGAATTATTAATGCTGTAAATACTTTCTTAAAGGTAAAACAACCCAGGGAAGACTATAAGGAATTTCTGGAACTGACTTTACTATTTCTGGGTGAAAAACCTAACAAGTCACACCCAAACAGCCTATTGTTTCGCTCACCAGGAGCTGTTCACCATGCCAGATGGATGGCAAAAGCCATTTATTGTCTTAAAATATTTTTATTCCGCAACGAGTTCCAGCTGTCAACACTCGAAATAAATGGACTTCGTCGAATTTGTATTTTTATTGTTGAAGTCTATGTTGAAGCGTGGTTTTCTGCTCCTTTGGCTGTTGAAGCGCCATACCAAGATTTTGTATTTTTGCGCAAACTGGAAAATTTTAAGAATATTGATGCTGAAATATCGCTCGTTGCGCTGAAAAAGTTTAAGAACCATTTGTGGTACTTAAGTCCTGAGGCGGTTGGTCTTGCATTTTTTGATAATAACGTACCAGTGTCTACAAAACAAAAAATGGTTGCAGCTTTGGAAAACGATTGTGAACTAGAGCAGAACACAAAACGAGTTAATGTAAATGGTAGAGAAATAGCTGAAATATTCAATGGCGGAATTGAGCAGTTCGTCTCGGTCGCAACAAAGGCATTATTTGAAAGATTTCAAATAAATACTAATTTTTTAAAACTTAATCCTGCAAAATGGCATCAGGACCAGTCGTATAAAAAAGTGGTTGAAGTGATGAACAAACTTAAAGTTGTAAATGACAGTGCAGAAAGGGGGGTCAAATTGATGGAGGAGTTCAATTAATTGGTCACAAAAAATGAACGTCAAAAGCAATTTGTTATTAAAATTGTGAGTGATTATCGGAATCGGTTTCCAGATTGTAATAAAAAAACATTGACCCAAGTTCTTTAGACTTAATCAATAAAAACATGCACTCTAACCAAAGTTGTTAATTTATTTCATGTTAAATTTTTTAAAAGGTGATTGTGAGCATTTTTAAATTTATTTCAGTAAATATTGGCATTAGATAAAAATGATGTATGAATAAGTTGTTGTAAACACATAAATGAACAACACAAAGTCATGTAAACACAAAGTCAACAACAATTTTTTACAAAGTCAACACAACAGAACAAAAAAAACGCATTTTGTGTAACTTTGGGGGGCCGACGCGACCCCTAAACCTCCACCTAGGGCCCTGAAATTTTACAGGGATTATTTTTTTATAAAACTCAACCCAAAAAAAGGATGAGACCAAAGAAAATAAGACTTTCGAAATTAACTGTCACCCTAATATACACACATATATACGGCTGTTAGTGAAGTGTAATATAACGCATAAGCAGTAACACCGTTGGTGAAGTGAGTATATACGTATATATGTGTATAGTATACAGAATGAATGTACGAACATATACTTGTTCGTAAACTCGGGTGAATAAAGGTGCCGTAATGAAAATGTGAAGAAAGAATATTAAAAGAATACTATATGCGAGGAAAAAAAAATCAGCATAGAAAGAAAAGAAGGGGTATGGGTGAGGAGTAAGGTCATTCATGGAGGTTGTAGGAGATGCAAAGGAGGAAGGAATTCTTGAGAGAAGTGGCACTAAAATCGGGGATACTTACAGTGGGCTGAAAAATGAAATAAAGGAGAACAAAAGAGTTTTTTTTTTTTTTTTTGCTTTTTATTTTTATTTTTATTATTAGTTTTCAGTAATATTTCAGTACTAGTTTGGGGTTCGCAATTGGGAACCCCGGCACTGTGAACTCGTGGATCCTGTGGAGCAGCACCGACAGGCGCACTAGCGCCTGCTCCACTTCAGGGTCCTCAGGTCTCAGCATCATGGTGAACGCCAACCGCCAGGCGAGTAGGACCTCCATGGGGTAATCCCACTGAGTGGACACCTCTTTCAGGCATGTCCGCAGATCTTTCACCAGTTGGTGCTCTGCGTCCCAGGACCTTTCCATTAAGTTTTGGATTTCGTGCTGCTCCAGGGCCGTAGCTGCTTGATGAATTAGGGGTGACGCCTCTTCCGTCAAGGTGCGCAACACCTGGGTGTGGTTAAGCGTGCAGCGTCCTAATTTTGCGGTTGCATTCAGCATGTTGATCGATGTTTCTGCAATTGTTTACTGTGGGGAATACGCTACGAAAGCGTGGTTTTATAGCACAACGATCAGAATTTACTACCGTGATTGTGCTGACAGAAGGAGAGCTATTGAGTAATGTGGGTTGTCTGACAAGGCGAATTTACGCAACAAGTGTCGGAATAAAGAAAAGTGCTGATCATTTCGACCAGCGATACAATAACACTGTTCAAGTTTTTGACACGAAATTTCTGGTACAAACGTGAAAACCATATGGTTGTGTTTGGATGAGCCCCCTGAGTACTACTCCATCGATGAAAGTGCCAACTTGGCTCATTGGGAAAATTTTATGGCGTTTTGTTTGAATTTCGGTCAATTAATGAATTTTTTACCATTTAAGCTCATTTAAGTCGCTATTCCTGTATTCAAAATTTCTTTCGTTATTTTTATACGGCTCGCAATTACTAGTTCTACCATTAGAACGCACATTTCAACTGAGAAAATCAAATTTTTTAGCCTATTTTCATGATTTTTGCCCATTTTTCATCGATTTTCCCCATTTATTGCTGTTTTTATGCGCTTTTTTGAAATTCTTGGGCAAACTTATCGATATAATTCTTACCGATTTTCATTTTTACAATATACTATGCAATATTATTGCCATTTCAAGCAACTCAACATACTTTTTAAATACAGAAACCATCCTTTTTACGCTTTTTCGGATGATTTTCGCGTTTTTTTTATTGATTTAAATAAATTTTTTTAATACATTTTTTCGGTATAAAAATGAATGGAAATGCGTGTTTCTCCGTATTAATGTAATTAATTTTAAATTGGCAATTGAAATATAGAATTATTCAATGGAATATCATTCGTTATCCTCCAATTCCATTAACAAATTCCAGCAAAGATCTGCCAAAAGTGAATCTAATTTTTTTCCACTGTACCAGTGTTCCAACTGTGCTGATACCTGGTGGAAACGTTCACCATGCTCGTCTGATTCAGACGGCAACTGACGCTCAAAGTGATCTTAGTGGTGATGCATGAAATGCACTTTCAACGACATTCGAACACCGATGTTTTCGAAAGATTGCAGCATATCTTCAACAATGGCACGCCAATTGTCCACCCGATGAATGCCGAGAACTTTTTCGATCACTGCTTTCAGGCTATCCCAAGCGATGAGTTCCGTCTCTTGAAGGACATTGTTGAAGTATTCATCCTTCATCAGTTTGCGAATGTCTGGGCCATTCAACACACCTGAATTCAATATATGATTTTATATAAAAACTTTTAAGAATGCTTCATCTTCGTTTGGCGGAAAAAGAATGCCAAATATTTATTTACCTGCTTTAATTTCGCTTCACTCAAGCGTGGAAAGATGTACTGCAATCGTTCAAACGCCAATCTATTTCCACGCACCAGTAACGCTTTGATGAAATTCTTCACTACACCAAGTTTAATGTGCAATGGTGGCAGCAATACCTTATCCATCGGCACCAACTCCTCGTGGATAACGTTCTGATGTCCAATTAGACGATTTGTTCTCGGTAACCAATCTCGTTTTTGATACTGTGGTGTATATCGCGAATCCCACGTACACAAGTAGCACATATTTTTAGTGTAACCAGTTTGAAGGCCACAGATAAGTGCAACCACTTTTAAATCAGCGCATATTTTCCAACAATGTTCATGGTATTTCACAGAATCCAAGATTAGTTTCATCGAATCATACGTTTCCTTTGTATTCACAGCAAGCGCAATTGGTACAGGGTTTTTTGTATTATCGAAATGCAGCAGCACAGCCTTGAGACTGCTCTTCGATCCATCGATGAAAAACTGTAAGAACTATGTCGAAAAGTTTGCCCAAGAATTTCAAAAAAGCGCATAAAAACAGCAATAAATGGGGAAAATCGATGAAAAATGGGCAAAAATCATGAAAATAGGCTAAAAAATTTGATTTTCTCAGTTGAAATGTGCGTTCTAATGGTAGAACTAGTAATTGCGAGCCGTATAAAAATAACGAAAGAAATTTTGAATACAGGAATAGCGACTTAAATGGGCTTAAATGGTAAAAAATTCACTAATTGACCGAAATTCAAACAAAACGCCATAAAATTTTCCCAATGAGCCAAGTTGGCACTTTCATCGATGGATTAGTGCTCAGGGGGCTCATCCAAACACAACCATATGGTTTTCACGTTTGTACCATTTTACAACTTGAACAGTGTAATCAGGTCATTCTGTAGTACATGACTGCTGACAATAGTTTTTTATCATAGTTACCCTTCTCCCACTTTTCGGTCGCTATAAGCGGATGATAAGTTTAGATATGGATATATATTAACGTATATTGGGAAACAAAGAAAAGTAAGTATATAGGGTTATGCGTTGGAAAATTGGAAATCTGCACAAATTTACATACTACATTAGACGACATGTAAATATACATAGATTTTTTCGGGTTATCACATAGGAAATTAGCGTATGGAAATTTGAATAAATGTATATGTTGGGATATAAAAAAAAAAAAGTATAGGTAATTGGGAAAATAACGTTAGTAATTAATTCTTGGTAATTTAAAGCGCCTCGAATGTATGTATGTAGCCATATACGAGCTAATTACAGGATGGAAAATAGAATCGTTAATGGATATATACATATCAGGCTAGAAGTAAATTTAAATAAAAAGTAATTGTATGCGATGAAAGATATAGTCATGCAATGGACAATGTTTTCACATAAACGGGTTTATCTTAAATATTCTGGTTTATGTCAGGGGGCAAAAGAATTTGCTCAGAATTGAAAAATTTAAAAAGATATGTAAAAGAGAAATGATATGAAAGGAATTATGAATTGTCTAAAGAAAAGAAAAAATAAATAATAAATTTATCTTTTTATTACTCGCTTTTGTAAGATGGGCAACTAGTTTGGCCAAGAATTGATATAAAAAAAAAATTTTTTTTTGGGTGGCATATAATTTGATTTAGAAAATATTTGTTATATATGAAATAAATTGTTGTAAAATGTATATATTTGAAAAGGATTTAAAGTTTTAATGCCGCCAGCAATTGTAAGAAAATGTATCATAGTTAATTAATAGTATTTGTAAAGGAAATAGTTTTTGTTAATTGTTTATAGTTTGTTTGTTAAGACGTAGTAGATAAGCGATATATATATATATATATATATATATATATATATATATATATATATATATATATATATATATATATATATATATATATTTAAATCCAATTTACTGTTTACGTTAGGAAGAATATTTAAAATTGAATGAATGTAATAGCTAGTAAGAATAATTAGAACTCGGCAAGTCCGATACATGATTAAGCGTATTGTTTTTAGATATTAAGGCATTGGCGAACGAACGAGGACATGTGGATGGCCCAATATGGTGCAGCATGAACCTGGAAGAGGCTTCCTGCAGCGTCGAAGACAGAGTAAGATGTTAACCAACATCCAGGAGACCGGCAGATGAAATGCACGAGCAGCGGCCAAAAATCTGACCTAATGAGAAGAAGTAAGAAGACGTAGAAGAAGAGTGATCAGTAAGCCGCAAAGGAAGAAAGACGAGTTTGGCAACGATGATGTCCAGAGATAATTTTTGGTTGGAAGAAAATGAAAGCAAAATTGGTGAGAATTCGTTTTTTATATGAAAGAGTGAAAGAGCTGCCAACTTCCCATGTGCGAGATGACTACGATTTAAGCTTATGAAAAAATGGAGATGGTATCGGCTGAATACAATAGTCTCTATCTGACAAGTAAAAGTCTAATAATACTTGAGTTTTATTGCATAACTGACGAAATGGCATGAAAAACACTAACATGTCCGGATAAAAAATCCAACTATCTGCCATTATTACATATGTCAGTATGTATATTGTATTATGGTCTAGAAAGAAGAAGAGGTAATTTTAGCCAAAACCCGAGGTTACTCCGTAATTTTACCGAGAAACGGCTACAACAACAATAACAGCCACATCGTTCAATTAGCTTCGCAGAATAATCTCCTGGCGCAAAAAATCGTTTTAACCACGAAAAGATCGAGCATAACATAGCCAAGCTTTATCGGCTAAACTTCGTAACGATTTCTCCAATGAGAAAATATCTATTGTCACTGACTAAGCGAATATCGAATATTTATTTTGACTTCGTCAGAAGCGCATCTAGTCGCGCAAGCTTGAATCATCTTTTTACGTACCGCTCCAGAAAGAAGGGAGGGATATGCAGAGTTCATCGAGGGAACATGCAGAGTTCATCGAGGAACAAACCACAGACACTTGGACAGCTCAAGCAGAATATTCGAGACGAAATACGGCGCCTGCAACCAGAAACATTACGCCGTGTAATGCAAAATGCGCTAAAAAGAGCCAATGCCTGTATCGAGCAAAATGGTGGTCATTTGTCTGATGTCATATTTCACACATAGTCACGTGAAATTTCCATAAAATGTATTTAACATATTAAAATAAATCATTTAAAAAAACCCGTTATTACAAGAGTTACACGTGTTTAACATCACTAGGTCTTATTTGGGCCACCCTGTAGCTATAAAAAGTACAGAGTTTATTAAGTAAAGAGTTTAAATTATGTTGAAGTTAAATGTAAAATTAATAAAAGAAATAAGAAAACGACTGATTCGGCTGATATCCGGCTGACAACTAACTGCTCGCTAATTATCTTCCTTCTATCGTTCACAGCGTAGGGATGCCGCCTTTAAATGCATGAAGAGGGATGCCATGTTACATTCGGCCAACCTGTTCATCATCTGTCCCAGATGATTCTTCTAAAAAATCGTGATCGTCGCTTTCGTCGACACAGCACCAAAGCTTAATGTTATCAGCACTGGTTGATGTCTGAATCGGGCCGGTAAAATCTGCTGTTTTTTGAACGTCATACCTATTGTTCCGCTTTATCTTGACTATCTCGTAAAGACCAATATACTTTCTTGCCAGATTTTGTCCCGTAGTAAATTGCGTGACCTTTATAGCTACTAAGTCATGCATTTGATACCCATGATGCCCTTTGCGCGTTTTGTCGAATTGTAGTTTGTAGTTAATTTGAGCCTCCTGGATCTAACGTCTAGCTTCTTGTCTTATCTTGTTGCGCTCTTCTTGCAGACCCATCACCAACTCTTCTTGTAAGACTTTCATCAGCTCGAAATCGGCCTCACTACGCATTTTCACTCCAAACATTATTTCAAATGGGCAAAATTTGGTGGAAGAATGAACGTGTGCATTTATAGCCTTCTGCACCTGTGGTGTGTACTTATACCATTTCGATGGTTCTGCCGCAGACATTTTTGACAAAACCGAAAGTATGACCCTGTTGGTTCTTTCGATTTGCCCGTTGCCCCTCGGTACTCCTGCTGTTGTTTCTACATGCTCTATTTTATGGTTGGAGCAAAATTCTTTAAATAATTTTGACCTAAAAGCCGCGCCTTTGTCACTGATTATGCGTAATGGATTGCCAAATATAGCGACCCAAGACTCAACATGTTTGACAACCTCTTGTGCATCTGTTGACTTAGTAGGGTATATCCACGTATACTTTGAAAACCCGTCTACTATAGCCAATATGAATTTGTAGTTCTTTGCCGTTGGGTCCAGCGTACCCAAGTGATCGATGTGTAGTGTAGTAAGTGGAGTGTCGCCCTTGTCGATGCAGTGTAAGAAGTCTTCCTGCTTACCCAACTTTCTATTGTGCGTGATACATTCGATGCAGTTTGTGATATACTGATTCACCTTCTTCTCTCGCATGGGACGTCTTTCTTTTTCGTTGTGTTTTTAAACGCTGCACAGTCAGTTACCAGGTCGAACTCAGTACCCATTAAATAGTGACGCAACTTTTTTGACGCTAAATATGCTGCCTTCACCTCTAGAAAGTAACTGTGTAATCTCTCTTCTTCCGGCGACGTCTTCTTGCTCCAGTAAATCACCGGATGCCACTTATTGTCGTGTTGCTGTAGCAATGTTGCACCAAAGCCATATTTTGATGCGTCAACATGTAACTGTGTCTTAGCGTTTGAATTGAAAATTTTTAGTGCTGGTTCTTCTGCAAGTGCTGCTTTCAACTTCTCAATAGCATGAATTTGTTCGCTTCCAATTTTAAATTCCTCGTCCTTTCTCAGTAACAGTGTCAACGGTCTGGCCAGTATCGCATAATTATGTATAAATTTCCGGAAGTAACCTGTGAACCCAAGAAACGCTTGAACACCCCTTATATTCTTTGGTAAGGGAAACTTCTTTACGGCTTTCACTTTCTCTTGACTGGGCCAAACATGTCCGTTTTCTACCTGGTGACCCAAAAATGTTATCTTTTCTTTTAATAATTGACATTTCGCCCAGTTAATCTCTAATCCGAACTTCTCAGCCTGTCGCAATACTCGCTGTATGTTTTCTAAACATTGATCAGCCGTGTTTCCAAAAACAAGAATATCATCTACGTAAATTTCCATGATACTTTCGTTTATCAGCTGCTGAAAAATATGATTTACGTAGCGTACAAATACTGCCGGCGAATTACAAAAGCCAAACGGTGCCTTATTAAATTCGAAGAGGCCCTCTTTGGTTACAAATGCTGTATACTTTCGGCTTCTTTCTCCGACTTCAACATGGAAAAAACCGTTTTTTAAGTCCATCACCGAAAATAACCTGGTCCTCTGCATTTTTTCCAGCACTTCATCTACTACTGGTACTGGGAACCGGTCTTTCAGAACCAGAGAATTTAGTTTGCGGAAGTCTACACAAAGCCTGTAACTACCGTCTTTCTTTTTCGCTAGTACAACTTTACTTGCGACATCAGAACACGACTATCTTATGATTCCTTGCCGTAGCCATTCATCTACCTATTTCCGTATAAACTCTCGTTCAGATGCCGAAACACAACTAGGATTTAGCTTTATTGGTGAACCTATTGGATTATTCACCGGCTGATAATTTTTTATCAACTTCATAACCGCTGCACAGTATTTCGGCTCTACATCAACCTGTACGTCATTGCAAACTACATTTAAAATATTGTAATCGGCTGTTTAATCATCTGCGTCGTTAACTGTCTGCATTAATTTGTACTTGCCAGCATTCATGGTGACCATAAACTTTCATAAATCATAGCCGACTATTACATCAACGCTAAGTTTAGCATCTTCAACGACCAGAAATTTGTGGTTGGTATTTAACCCATCAACTTCAACTTGTACTACAATTTCACACAGTACACACGTAGCGACATTACCCAATCCAAAAAGCTTTGCGAAGCACTTACGTAATTTTTGGCCACTAAAAATTTCTAAATATTTTCTCTTGTGTATCAACGAAACATCCGCGCCAGAATCCACCAGACAAGATACTGTAACGTCATTAATTTTCATTTTTTTGTTACGATTCTCATTTACCACCATATTGACAGTAGGTCTAGAGTTTGTACACTGCTTAGCCATGTGCCCTACACCATTGCATTTGAAACATTTTGTTTCTTCTTTACATTCCGCCCTCTTATGCTGAGCAGATCCACAATTATGGCAGTGTGGCTGTTTACGTTCCACTCTAATGTCTTTTTCATAGTGTTCTCGCATCTGTGTTTGAACATTCTGTCGGCGTTTGTTTGTCGAACCTTCTTTTGTCAACGTTTCTACTAATTCGTACCTCTTTCTTAGTACTTTAAATGTTGGTGCGCTATACAACGGAAATTTTAAATCATCACGCACATCTATGCCATCAACTATATAACTTATGACAGCTTCATCTTCTATATCTCCAAGCGCAGCTATTTTGCGCATTTGAAGCACATAATCGTGAAATTGCTCCGTTGTACGTTTTCTGCGACAGCGCAGCTGCCTATGTACTTCAGCGCTGCTCAACTTCTGCTCGAATTCTTCTCGTAACACTGCGCACAACGATTCGTAGTCATAAACAGTAGTGGTTTCCAAAAATAACTTTGAGGTACCTATCATTTTATTGCGAGCGTTCACATACTTTTGCCTTTGATTTAATTCGTATGCTTCCGCGTTTTCTTCGAAATTGCATATCCATTGATTCACTGGAATCGAAACACCCTCAAAATCAGGCACAACTTTGGAAAAGGTTTCCATACTCACATTGTTTTTGTTTTTGTTCGTATCGTCTTGTGCTAATTTTCCCGCCAGCACTTTGATTAATTCCGTTAACTCGCTGGTGCGTACGTATGTGTCTTCTTCGTGGTGGTTGTCCGCTCCTCTGCCTGCGCTGCAGTGTGCTCCTTCCCCTGCATATGGCGTATATACGACTTTACTGCTGCAGCTTTGCACATTGGTTTTATTATCATTATCACACATATCGGTCTGCTTCTCTGCATGCTCTTTTTCGGTTGTTGGGCACACGCTGGCATTCGCGTCTTCTCTACCACTTTTTTTGTTTGAACGTAGCATGTTTTTTTTTCAACTAAAATTCACTTTTCTTATATGTATTCTTTTACGCGACGGTTGAGCACCCATGTAAATAAGACAATTTATATAGTTATAAAAAGTACAGAGTTTATTAAGTAAACAGTTTAAATTATGTTCAAGTGAATTGTAAAATTAATAAAAGAAATAAGACAACGACTGATTCGGCTGAAATCCGGCTGACAACTAACTGCTCGCTAATTATCTTCCTTCTATCGTTCACAGCGTAGGGATGCCGACTCTCAACGCATGAAGAGGGATGCCATGTTACATATATATATATATATATATATATATATATATATATATATATATATATATATATATATATATATATATATATATATATATATATATATACATACATATATATATATATATATATATATATATATATATATATATATATATATATATATATATATATATATATATATATATATGTAGGAAAAGACGGTTTATTGGGCACTAGTATTCCCGTTTATTTAATATAATTAGTACACAGTATACATAGTCTACGGGAGAGTTTGTCGACTCTATGCCTTCTTTGGCATACACACTTACTGATGGATACTTCGTACACCGTCTGTTCGCTAGTTCGTTCGTCCTATGTCCGTTCGTTCTTTCGTTCAATTGCTTAACGTTGCCACCTATCAATATCCCATTCCCACAATCGGCCGTCCTGACAATTTATTTGACTCTGAATAACTAGCGCCATGGTTTCATATTTTCGGTTATAGTTATTGTTGTAATCGCCCGTCTTGGTTGCCAACTTTCCTGACGTCATATCTACCGTGTTTTAGCTTGGTGGCTACCCTATACGGTCCCAAAAATTGTTTCCTCAATTGCATGGCGGGCCCGAATTGAGTCTTTTTGATGGCTACTAATTCGCCGATGTCCATGATTTAAAATTTGAAAAAAAAGATTTGAACTTTAAACGAACCCACTTAAAATCTTACTTCTATAGTTATTCAACACCGTTACTTCTCTGATTTCCCGTTGGGTCACCGCTACTTCGCCGTCGCTGCCGCTACTTGACGGTTGCTCTGTCTTGCGCCGTATATCGGTACGTATGTACATAAATGCACATAAGAGCATGTACCTACATATGCTGCTACTTACTTCCACTTTCAGATCCGCTGTTCAACGTGCTACTCTGTGCTTTATATGTTGATATGTATATGTACAAGCACATAAAAGTGTGCAAATGCGCCGCTGTTTCTTTCGGCTACTGCAATGCTGTTCGTCGCGCTGCTTTTCGCGATTTGTGTAGACGTACACACAAGTACTTAAACGATGGGCACGAGTGCTGCTGCTTTCCCTTGGCTAACAGAATCGCTGTCCGACGCGCCGCTCTGCTGTCTATGAACGCTCAAGTAAACGTACACTGCGCAAATGTGCCGTTGTTTTTTCCGGCTAACCGAACCGCTTTTCCACGCGCCGCTCTGCGCTGTATATGGTGATATACGAACACTCACGTACATACATGAAGAGTACGCCAATACGTTGATGTCTCCTTTCGGTTCCAATTTTTGGCACTTTCGTTTCAAAGTTTTCACTGTGTCTTTTCCCGTTTTAACTGCTACTACTTGGACATCTGTTTTAAACTTAACTGTCCTTCGCCGGTAAAACGGTATTGTGTCCGTTGGGGCACCCAATTTTTTTTCAGTTATTTGGACTGACGAACACCGCGTTTGGCTCAATTGGCTATATTTTGCAAGTGTCTGCTTTTGATTTTGCGCGATTCGAATTGCTTTTGCATGCGTTGCTATATTTTCGAATACGTTCATTTGCGCGCACGCTAGTTTGTCTGCTGAGTTTTTTGGCACACTCACTTTTAACCTTTGATTTACACACGATTTTTGGTTTTTTTTTACCGCACGCGTTCGCACATCCCGGATGAGCCCCCAAATTGTAGGAAAAGACGGTTTATTGGGCACTTGTATTCCCGTTTATTTAATATAATTAGTACACAGTATACTTGACTACGGGAGAGTTTGTCGACTCTATGCCTTCTTTGGCATACACACTTACTGATGGATACTTCGTACACCGTCTGTTCGCTAGTTCGTTCGTCCTATATATATGTATATATATATATATATATATATATATATATATATATATATATATATATATATATGTATATATATATATATATATATATATATATATATATATATATATATATATATATATAGATATATATATATATATATATATATATATATATATATATATATATATATATATATATATATATATATATATTTATATATATATATATATATATATATATATATATATATATACAGACTGGACATATACTTCAATGATGCAAAAAACTTCTGCGAGCCAAATTTCTTCTGCTTACTATATTTGGTGGTGGTTTCAGTCACCCTCCTTAAGCTTTTACCCATCTTCAATTTATCCAAAATTGATTCTGTAGAGATTGTGATACACTGGGTGGACATTGTAATGCAAAACTGTCCAGTGACTCCGCATGGAAACTTGTTTCTTCTTCCATTGTTTGTCAATAAACCCATCCAAAACGTGATCAAACACTGCGGCCATATGCCGTTTCGAGAATATCACTTTAGTCGCCATTCATCCCCAATCCATCGAATAATACGTTGGTCATTTAGTCCACACCGTCTTCCGATATCCGCTGTTCCCGGAACTTCCTGCTTCGCTTCACATCATCAGAGCTGAATACCTATAATAATTTTCTTAATTTTCTAGTTAATATTTTAGTTTGATATTTCTTCTATGTTTAATTTTTGTCGAACATTTCATAAGTCAATTTAATAAATGAATTTCAAAATTATATAATATTTAAATAAATATACTATATGTACTATATATACTCTTGGGTAAAATTTTCCTATTTAGTATGATTTGTATTTTCTTTTGATTATTACACTTATTTCATTACAAATTTAGGTTTTAAATAATTAATTTTTGTAACTCTAATTATTTTCTAAACTACTTTTGTTTCTAATGTGAACTTTACACAGATTATAATCTTTTTAATTTATAACTTTTCTTAAACATACGCTATTCCTGAATATATTAAAAAAAACAATATTTCTATAACATGCTTATTCTATATTTGAATGCTATATCATTCAATTTACGTCCACTCGTCCTTTCCCCTTACATCTTCGGATCTGCTACTGCATCCATAAGGAAAAGAGGACTGGACTATCTGTTCTCATAGCCATATAGGGCATCATATTTACTTCATTTAACTGTTAATTATTCTACTTTAACAACTGAGTGATTTCAACTCTATTCAACTATGAGCAATTTTATTTGCCTCTCTGCCAAAAACAATAATATCCCAGATAAACCTGTTTGTGTCCAAAAGATTGTCCATTGCATGACTATATTTTTCATTGCATCTAATTATTCTTTATTTAAAGTTACTTCTAGCCTACCCATGAACGAGTGTATTCTCCTCCCTGTAATTAGCTCATATATGGCTACATACATACATTCGAGGCGCTTCAAATTACTTAAGAATTAATAGCTAACGTTATTTTCCCAATTAACCTATACATTTTTTTTTATATCTCAACATATACATTTCTTCAATTTTCCATACGCTAATTTCCTAATCAATAAACAGTAAAAACCTATGTATATTTACATATAGCCTGTTGCAGTATCTGCAAATTCCCAATTCCTAATCATATGTCCCTACATACTTACTTATATGGCCATACCCATTCCTATTAACAAAATTACTTACTTGCTTAAATATAACTTCGTACATTCATTCTGTACATTATACAGCTACATACATATATAATTACTTCACCAACGGTGCCGGCGCTACTGCTTACGCATTGTATTTCATATCATTAACTGCTGTATGTATGTGTGTATATATTCTACGTTTAGTTTAAATTACTTACCCACGACTGACGTATAATAAAAAAAAAATATTTTTCTCTACTGTGCTTCATTCGGCAATACTGCCTAGTAAGCATATTTTTATTGCGACAATTTTACTTGCCCGCGTTTAATTGGCACATTTCTGTAGGCCTTGACTTTGAATGTCAGGACCGTGCTATTTGATATACTTACGCGATATCAGTGTGTTTACGTTATTATTTCGTGTTTACACTTGTAAAACACTGCCAACACATGTCTCTACAGTAAACTACGGATAAGTGCACATCGCATAAATGCAAAAACCGCATAAGTGCACTGGAACTTGAAGCCATTAGCCTTTTTTATACTTTTACATACAAAAATACACGGATAAGTGCAACACGCATAAATGCAAAAACCGGATGAATGCACAACTTTTTCTAACCTGAAAGTACTTTTTTAGTACAACTTTGCACGCATAAATACACATCTCTCATACTACTACATACATGTTTATACAACTCTTTAGAACAGAGCAACGAAAGGGAAAACAAAATCAGCTGCTGTCATCTGCGTATGTTTCATTATTTTGCTTCTTTTGCATCAGTGAATGAAAGAGATCTGTGTTTTTTGTAAGTGATCCAAGTTTCGAATTTGATGTTGATTTAAGAGTTTAATGTAATTTTTTGTGTTTCTTACAGACAATCATGAGCTCAAAACACACCCTTACAATTAAAGAAAAGCTGAATTTAACTGAGTCCTTTAAAGACGGCTGCAGTCGGAAGGCACTTGCTGAAAAATATAACATTAATGTTTCAACAGTTACGCGAGTGTTACAAAATCAACAGAAGTTTGAAGCAATAAGGACCAGTCATGAAAACATCACCCGGAAACGCTTCAGGCCAGGGCAATATGACATGGTAAATAAGGCCGTCACAATGTGGTTTCAAGGCATGAGGTCTAAAAATGCAGTCATCACTGGTCCTATGATTTGTGAAAGGGCTAAACAGTTTGCTGTTTCAATGAAGGTTGATGGTTTTGAGGCGAACGATGGGTGGTTGCACCGCTGGAAAAAGAACCAAAACATTGCTTTTCGCAAAATTTGCGGTGAAAAGGCTGCTGCTGACTATGGAGCTAGTAAAGAGTGGGTAAAATCAACCCTTCCAAATATAATAAAAGACTTGCCTCCTGATCAAGTTTACAATGCCGATGAGTCAGGACTCTTCTATAAGGCATTGCCTACAGGTACTTTTGCGTTAAAAGGCGAGCAAGTCTTTGGAGGGAAAATGTCCAAACTGAGAATTACGTTACTATTTTTATGTAATTCGGATGGGTCCGATAAGCGTGTTTATGCAATAGGAAAGGCCAAACAGCCACACTGCTGCATGGGAAAGGCGATGCCAATTCCATATTATGGGCAAAAGAATGCCTGGATGACTAGCTCCTTATGGGTTGAAATTTCAACCGATTTCGACAAAAGTCTGAATAAGGATGTTGTACTTTTTGTTGACAACGCTAGTTGTCATAAGATACCGGATGAGGTTATTTTTAAACACATAACTATTCATTACATGCCACCAAATACAACCTCTCTTATTCAACCTTTAGATCAAGGAATCATTCGAAATTTTAAAGTGCATTACCGCTCATCCCTAGTACGAAAACAGTTATTGGCCCTCGAGGCAGGGATGTCGTTAGAACAGTTTTCAAAAAGCGTTAATATCCTTCAAGCGCTACAAATAATTAAACGAGCCTGGTGGCTTGTAACACCTACAGTTATCAATAACTGTTTTAGGAAAGCCGGGTTTCTAAACTGCGCAGAAGATTCTAATGATGAGGATTGTGAAACTATCGATTTACCCCCAATTCCGTCAGAAGTGTTCTCTTCAATTGTAGAATGTGATGATGGTTTACAATGCTTTGGTGATCTCACGGAAAGTGATATATTAGAAGACCCTAGTGATGATCAAGATGAGGATTTAAATTGTGGTGAAAGGCCTTGTCCTAGTCGTACAGAGGCTATTGAGGCCTTTCACACTCTGAAGAATTACATTGAAATCAAAAATGTAGATTATGATTTAGAGAAACTGGAGGAAAAAAAATATAAGGTTGGATCAGAAAACACGGTTCAAAAAAAGATTTCAGACTTTTTCACCACACGTGGTTTAGGTGAATCGAATTGAATGCAATTTCATATGTATTTTGCAAAAACCAATGGTGCAAAATAAGATTACAATGATTCATTAAAAGCTCTTATTTTGGCACAGAACTGAATATTTTTAATTTTTTTTTGTATGAAATACGAAAAACACTAAAACAATGAAATATAACTTTGTGATTTTTTTTATTATATGTATGTACCTTAAACTGAACTGATTTTTATAAGTTTTTATAAAAAACCTGTAATGTAATGTTAACCAAATATAAATAAAAACATTAAACAGCTTTATATTTTAATTATTTTCTTAAAGTTCCTTCCAAACTGATCTGGTGTTACAGATTAATAAAAAATAATCTAATGTTTGTATAAATGCAATAATCGTGCACTTATGCAATGTTTGTATATATGCAATAGTTGTGCACTTATCCGAGTGTTGTATAAATGCAAAAACCTCATAAGTGCACAAAAAGTCCCACGAAAACCGATGTGCACTTATCCGTAGTCTACTGTAATTGTGTTGCCTTGTATGGAATAATTTCAACAAATTATTGTGTAGCTTTTTATTCTTGCCCTTAATCGTTACGACTGTTGTAACTGGGCTGCGGATGTCTGCTATTGAATACGGACCTATCCAAACAGGTGATAATTTGTTTCTCCTAGCCTGATTCTTCATGAGTACTTGATCACCCACGTGAAAAACCACTGGGTTTAATACTTTGTTATAGGCTTCCCTGGCTACCCGTTTAGCACATTCCTGATTTTCTCTAACCAATTCGTGCGCTCGCTGTAGCTGGTACTTTTGCACTTTATTGGAGTCACCAGCATTGTACACTGGCGCACACTTGCGCTTCAAATGCGCTGGCATGTTGAAATCAAACCCGTAGAGTGTTCTAAACGGAGTTTGCTTCGTTGATACATGCACAGTATTGTTGTGTACATGCATTGCAGTGGTCAACCATTGATCCCAATTCGAGCCATTTTCCTTGGCAAAACTGCGCAAGTACTCGGCCAGAGGTCGATGACTACGTTCCAATGAGCCATTCGCCTGTGGATGATATGGTGTTATGTGCAACTTCTTGATTCCCAGCATTTTACACGTTTCTGAGAATAGTTTCGATACGAAATTTGAACCATTGTCGGTTATCAAAACCTTAGGTATGTTGTATCGTGCTATAATTTCATCAAACGGTGGCTTTGGCCACCGTACTGGCTTCAGCATCGGGTATAGCCACGCACGCCATATACTTTGAGAAATCATCTTGGAACTTCAAAATGTATTTATTTCCCGAAACTGTCTCAGGTAAAATACCTACAATATCCATATGAACTTTATCAAATGGCTGTTTTGGTGTGTCAGCTAACACCATTGGCATTTTTGTCAGCCTTGAACTTTTGTTGGCCTGACATTTTGGACAACTCTTTATATATTTTTTAATGTCCTTGAGCATACCTTTCCATCCGTATACTCGCCTAATTCTGTCATGGGTTTTCCAGAATCCCTGGTGTCCACCTAGAGGTGAATCATGGAAACCCATTAACACAGCCTGGATATATTTTTTATCCTCCAGCCATTCCACACTACTGGCTGTTTGCTCATTGGCATCGAAATCCGCATTGCTAACGTCTCTTGTAGCATCAGTTTTATCCCCTTGAATTCTCTCGGCCTGCTCCTTATCTGACCGTGCTTTGGCCCTCGTTTGTACTACTGATACCTTCTGTGCCTGCGGTACTCTGCTGAGTGCGTCCGCATTCAGATTCTGTTTACCAGGTTTGTAAATGATTTCAAAATCATACTCAGACAATTTGTGTCTGAACCTGGCTATCCTAGACGTTTGGTCTTTCAAATTGGCTATGCCTCTCAACGGCTGGTGATCAGTCTATATCTTAAATGGGCGTCCTAGCAGATATGCCCTAAAATTCTTCGTAGCCCACATTATGGCTAGAAATTCCTTTTCTATTGTGGAGTATCTTTTCTCCGTGTCGCTAAGCGCCCTGCTTGCGAATGCAATTGGTCGGTCATTACCGACTTCCCCTTGTGACAACACTGCTCCCAATGCTTCATTGCTAGCATCAGTGGTCAACAAAAAAGTTTGCTCAAAGTCGGGGTACACCAAAATCGGTGGCGAGCTAATAATCTCTTTAGCCTCTCTAATGCTTGCTGTCCATTCGAATTTTGCTTCTTTTCGTAGCAACTTATTCACTGGCAACGCAATTCCGGCTAGTCCTTCCACGAACTTTCTATAATAGTTCACTAGTCCTAGGAATGCTGGCACTTCCTTTCTATTTCTTGGAACCGCTAAATTTTTAACGCATTCCACTTTCTGCGGGTCAGGCATTGCTCCTGCCTCTGACCAACGATGGCCTAAATAAACCACCTCTCTTCGCAAAAATTGACACTTCTCCGTGTTCAAATTCAAATTGTGCTTTCGTAATTTCTGGAGCACCTTGCACAAGCATTGCGAATGCTGCTGCAAGTTCTTCCCATAAATTACAATATCATCGAGATACACAAAACAATCTAACCCTTGCAAGCCTGTTAGCACATGGTTCATTAGCCGTTGGAAGGTAGCCGGTGCTCCTGTTAATCCAAACGGCATTCTGTTAAACTCATAATGCCCTAAACCGGTGCTGAACGCGGTTTTTTTGCGTATCTTGGGTATCCACCAGAACTTGGTGGTAGCCACTTGCTAAATCTAGTGTAGAAAAATATCTACTATGTCCCAACTGATACAGAATCTCTTCTATCCTTGTTATCGGGAACACCTGCTTGATAGTGGCGTCTTTCAATTTCCTAAAATCGACGACCATTCTCCACTTCTTTTGACCCTGAGCACCTCCCTTCTTTGGCACCAAAATTATTGGTGAGTTCCAAGGCGAGATACTCGGTGAAATTATGTTATCTTTTAACATTCCCTCCACTTGCCTATTTACCTCATCTTTGTGAGCTTGTGGCAATCTGTATTGCTTCTTGTTTATTGGCGGTTGATCCACTCTAGTAGGTATTTCATGCTCTACCTATTGTGTATACGTCAACTGGTCTCCTTCCAGCAAAAATATGTCATGGAATGACGTACAAATGGCTTTTATCGATACCTTCCCTTCTAAATTTACGCTTGGATCTAACTTCAGTGATTCTAGCACCCTCTCCATTCTTTTCCTTATATCTACCTGCTTAATCTGATTAACCGATCTATAACTCGGTTCTTTAAAGTTATCATAACTAGTGAACTTAGGCCTAAAATCTTCATCCATCAGGAAGTCCGTTTCTGATGCGTTGAGTACGTAAGCATACAACTTATCCTTGTCAACGTGCGTTATGGTTTCTTCCATATATACGCCCTCCGCTAGCTCCTGCTTGTGCAAAACAACAGTCCTAAGTTTCCATAGTAACTACTCCGGTTGACCTTGCATTCACTACCTCTATACAATTCTTAACCCTATTCACGGTTCTTTCCTGCCATGACATTAATGGAAGAGTAAGTATTCTATTCTTATTATTATCATAGAATGATAACTGTTTCTCAAGCGCATCCAGTATGGTGCGGCCCCAAAGATTATCGCGGCCAATTATCCCATCAGCCGGGATACCTTTCCTATCCACTTCCACTGCGTGCACTCTAAAACTCATGCCCTTAACTCCACTGTGCCCTAATCTGAGCGATCCCAGTGTCCCGATGCAACCTCCAAGCGCTCCATTAAGCGTTCTTACATCCATTTGATTAATAGCCAGCCCTTTCCGTAAAGCACTAGATTTTTCGAGGCTGGTATCCGCCCCTGAATCTACTAAAAGCACTAGCTTTCCACTAGTTGCTTCCTTGCAGGGTATCTCGATGAAGGCATCACCTATCCTGCTCATAACGATACAACTTCCTTTTGTTCGCAACATGGACGCGTATCCACTTCCTAACTATTCGTGATATTGGAGAGCCTCTTGCTCCTCCTTCTCCTGGACTATAGTTTCTACATTACTACTCACACGTACTTCCGGCCTAATTATTACTTCCTTTCTTTTGGCATTGCAGTCTACTGGCCTCGACTGGGTCGCTAGAAGTTTCCCTGGTTCCTTTGTTGGGATTGCCTATCACTGCATTCCGTTGCCCGATGTCCTATTCGTCCACATGAGAAGCATCTCAACCCCTGTATGTTATTGCCTATCCTTGGTTCACTTCTAGAATCCCAACTTGGTCGCTGCTGACCACTCCCAGTTTTGAAAGGATTTCTTCCTTGGTTAATTCCTTCCATTGAATTAACTCGGGGTCTATTGAAGTTACCTCTGCTGTCCTGTTGTCGGTGTCCTTACTGCTCGTCGTGGGACGTCCTGTCTCGGTCCGCTGGGCGCGTAGCTGAAAACTTTATAACCACTAGCCCTAAATGAGAACACACAGACACTTCAAGATAAAAATCACAAGACTTTATTTCTTACAAATACTAATTCTTATATACTATGTCTTAATGCTCATCTCAGTCTGTGAACTGATCTTTCTGGTGTTCCAGTTCCGCACCTGCTAATTGGTGTCAGTTGGTCAAGCCAACTGACCTACTATGAAAGTGTCGACGGAGCATTACGCTGCCCTCGTCGACTCGACTGCGGAACTGTAATACCCTAACAGTTTACATAATAACATTACACAAACCATTTTAGCTTAAAATACTTGGACCCTAAAAGTATGTTCTATTCTTAAATAACTTTTAGCACATGCTAATCCCACAGAGTGTGGCATCTATTAGGAGTCGATATTGTGAGTCAACTACTCGTAGGTAGCCTGGTTCTAACTCACAACAGTCCCTCAAGGGTGGATCCGGGCGCCTCGTAGCTGGCTGCCCTCTATTCCGACTCCATTCTGTTTCTCCTTGGCACTGTCTACTTGCCTCATGACCATAAGTTTGGCACTCCATACAGTAGGGCGTGTTTTTGCGTGTAACGCATCCCTTGTATGCCCTGGCTTATGACAGAATGAGCAAATAGGTTTCCTTGGCTGGAACCTCTCAACCAGGAATTCTTGGTCTCTTTGTTGCGGAAATTGGCCCATGTACCGACTCCACTTGTGTTTCGCTGCTGTACTGTCCCTACCTCTGCAGCAGCATCAGTCCAGCAGATTCCACCTGTGTTCGTTCGCTGTTTAATTGCTGCTTCCGCCAAAGAGACCGCTTCCACTAGCTCTGTCATGCTCCTCGGCGTGAGATTAAGAGTATAATTAGCTAAGTCCCTATATCAGCCCTGCCTTGAACACAGAAATCATAGCCCTTTCTACTTGAGCCTTGTATGCTGCAACGTTTGCTGGAAACTGCCTGTTGACTTCCGTCTCAGCAGAGGCAGGAGCCTTCGTCCCCAGGCTCTCAATTCCTCCCCGGGTTTCTGAGTTGATTCCTGAATTTCCCAAACGAGACAGTCGTACGACTTTTGTTTTAAATATGTCCGATCCAAAAGTGCATATAATTCTGCCAGGGTGCTTACTGAGCTATGCACCAGTAAATCAAACGCATCACCTGTGGTTCTTTGCCTAATACACTATATTAAGTGTTCCCCGTCCGCTTCCGGAAGACCCTGTTGTGCTAGCTCACAACCTGCTTTGAAGTGCCTGATCTCAGTTCTCAGGTCATACAACTCGACTCCTGAGAACATGGGCACCAACTTCTGCACCGCATGAGCAACTTCCAAAGTGCCCATTTTTCTTATTTTTGTTTTGCTTATGGCTGGTAAAATTCGAAAGTTTTCTTCATGGGACTTTTCCAGATTCACTTCCTGATTTTTATTATTTATCGGATTTCCCGGAGAAAAAGGCTCGACACCGATTTCAGATGCGCCAAACAAAAATTCCGCTTGCCTTTCTTCATTAAATACTAATTTTGGCTTTACCATGCGGCTTATCCCTTCGGCCAGCGTACTTCCGGAGGCAATGTCAATACTGTCTGTGTAAATCCAGCCGATGCTGATTTTGATCTCTCCCTATTCAGTGAGGTCCTATTGGTCGCCCGTCCTCTTTTCAATTCCGCACACTCCTTTTCCAACAGCGATGCTGCTCCTCTGTCTCCGTCAATCTCCGAGAAAGTTTCTTTACCCTATTTTCGAGATACTTTTTTTGTGCTCTCAAATCTTCTGTTTTCTTATGAAATTTGAACAACTTTTCTTCTGTCCTTTTTTGGATTGCCGTCAAGGCTTGATCCGCTACTTCTAATGGTGACACAGCTCCTCCGGCGTTCGCCTGCTTCCACAATTTCTGAGCTTCTTCCCTGCTCGTACTCGCTTCGAACTGGTCAACTATTTTCCCAGTAAACAGTTTCACCTCTGACTGTATTGATTTCAATCTGTTCCTTATTTCCTCGTCTGGCGAAACCAAACTCACAATCTGTTGTCCTAGTCCCTCTAATTCAGAACTAAATGTATCTGCCCATTCGTTGATCAGACTATTTATGTAGTCTGCAAAATTTTCCGCAAAATATTTTCCTTTGCCGTACTCAACTGCGTGAGGCAGCAACAGCCCCTGATTATTGTTGAACTCTCTCCCCAGATTTTGCAACTGTGTTATTCGCTTGCGGTAATACACTTTGTCCTTACGAAAAGGCCATGTGTTTGTAAAAACCGAAATTGGATTTACAGGCAAAAATGTCTTGATTCATTCCGGAAAATTGAATCCATATTTAAAAATAAACCCGTAACGTATGCGCCACGTAATAATAGCATTTAAATGTTTTCTTGAACATTGCTATGCAAATCGTAGTTTCCGAACTACAAAAACTTTGATGCAACAACACGTGTTGTCGGCACCTCTTCACCTAATACCCTAAACTCAAAATGCCAAATATTCAAATCAATCTTTATTTTGATTTCAAAACAATATAAATTGAAACATATAAATGTCCCTACCGACAAACAAACACAAATCCCCTATCATAACCGTACGAACCCTATACCGTGGCACGTTCTTTCCGAACCAAACCAACCGGTATACACAAGTTCGCAATTCAATAACGCAAAAACCGTGAATTAGCAGACACGTTCCACATCCCCCGAGAATGCTGAAACAAGAAGTAAGAAAAAATATGAGCCTAATCTCAGTGAAATAAACCTATACAACCTGACCATTAAAAATTTTTGAGGATCAACGTAGTGTCACCTAACCATAGCGGCTATTCAGCCCCGATGCTGCTTCTTCTGCATGACCGGCGCAAAAGCGGCCACACGGCCACCGAAGAATCGTCGACAAAATGCACTTAAATACTAAAGTATCCTAATATAAGCATACTCACAATTCAGAACTAAATGTATCTGCCCATTCGTTGATCAGACTATTTATGTAGTCTGCAAAATTTTCCGCAAAATATTTTCCTTTGCCGTACTCAACTGCGTGAGGCAGCAACAGCCCCTGATTATTGTTGAACTCTCTCCCCAGATTTTGCAACTGTGTTATTCGCTTGCGGTAATACACTTTGTCCTTACGAAAAGGCCATGTGTTTGTAAAAACCGAAATTGGATTTACAGGCAAAAATGTCTTGATTCATTCCGGAAAATTGAATCCATATTTAAAAATAAACCCGTAACGTATGCGCCACGTAATAATAGCATTTAAATGTTTTCTTGAACATTGCTATGCAAATCGTAGTTTCCGAACTACAAAAACTTTGATGCAACAACACGTGTTGTCGGCACCTCTTCACCTAATACCCTAAACTCAAAATGCCAAATATTTAAATCAATCTTTATTTTGATTTCAAAACAATATAAATTGAAACATATAAATGTCCCTACCGACAAATAAACACAAATCCCCTATCATAACCGTACGAACCCTATACCGTGGCACGTTCTTTCCGAACCAAACCAACCGGTATACACAAGTTCGCAATTCAATAACGCAAAAACCGTGAATTAGCAGACACGTTCCACATCCCCCGAGAATGCTGAAACAAGAAGTAAGAAAAAATATGAGCCTAATCTCAGTGAAATAAACCTATACAACCTGACCATTAAAAATTTTTGAGGATCAACGTAGTGTCACCTAACCATAGCGGCTATTCAGCCCCGATGCTGCTTCTTCTGCATGACCGGCGCAAAAGCGGCCACACGGCCACCGAAGAATCGTCGACAAAATGCACTTAAATACTAAAGTATCCTAATATAAGCATACTCACCATTATTTTACACGATGACATCTCCGCCTCCAGGTCCTTTGTCCTGGTGTTATCCTTGGGATATTGTTGCAAGATACTTTACTGCTTCAGGGTTCCTTGCCCTGGGATTCCTCCTGTAGGTCCTTTAGACCGGCTGCGCCAAAATATTGGGTCCTTGCTGCTCGTCGGTAGACGTCCTGTCTCGGTTCGCTGGGCGCGTGGCTGAAAACACTACACCACTCTTTCAAATAATACACATAGACACTTTTGGTTTCAAAGACAATAATCGGATTTATTCTTAAAATACTATTTCTCAACAGTCATCTCAGTCTGTGAACTGGCCATTCTGGTGTTCCAGTTCCGCACCTGCTAATTGGTGTCAGTTGGTCAAGCCAACTGACCTGCTATAAAAGTGTCGACGGTGTATTCTAAATTACAATGCCCTGCGTCGACTCGACTGCGGAACTGTAACACCCTAAAAGTTTACATAATATTAACTTAAAATATTTAGACCCTAAAAGTATGTTTTATTCTTAAATAACTTTAGCACATGCTAATCCCAAAGAATGTGTGGCATCTGTTAGGAGTCGATGCTGTCGCTGATTCTGCTTCGATGAAGTGCATTCGGTCAAATCGAGGGCGATCGGTCGGTGCACCGGAAAGCGAAAGTAGTGGGATCCCAAACTGTGGGAGCGTTGAGATTTGCTGTCGCGGCACTTTAGGTCACGTAGGCCTCCGAACCGAGGCTTCGTGACAGATTTAAAATTATTAATTGACTCAGTTCGATTGGGAGACGAAGAATACGGTTGTGCAATTGAAACCAAAGAATATCAACGTAATAAGAAGTCCCATCAAGAAGAAGAACAAAATATTTGATTTTCTCTTTCACGTTACGAGTTAAATGGGCGACACTACAAATCTTGATAACTACAGTATCATGAAAACTACAGAGTTCTGAATTTTGTTGTGAATAATTGTGCACAAACGGGCTTACATACATATGTATGTATGTTTGCATGCTCAAATGCAAAATAAAAACAAAGAAAAAAGAAGCACGTGTGTATGTACATACATTTATACATATATAATTCTGCAGGCAGGGACTTCTGAAGGGTGCGAGACGCGAAATAAGAGCAAAGAAGACTTTTTTCAAATTTACATATTAATTTGAAATTAAAGAATAATTTCAATTTTCAGTTGATAATGTGAAGTGTGATGCTGTTTGCGATTTCTGTTCGCCTGGTATGATTGGCCAACATACTCAATAGAAAGAAACTTTTTTATTTATTATTTTATATTATTATAAAATACAACAAAACTTTCAATGCCAGTAAAAATTGGTCTACCAATAACTCCAATTTTACAAAAATAGGTAAATTTTATGAAATCAAAGAAATTATAAGTTTCATGATCGACACTTTTTCATTCATGTATGTACATATAAAATTGTGAGTGTATTCGATTTCATAATATAATATGTGTTTCTGAAATGAAATAAGGCAATTTCGCAAAAATTGCCAATCTTAAAAAAAATAAAAATTTATAAAATCAAACTATTCAATTTTCAAGATTTCAGTTGAGAAGTCAAAAAATCTGTTGGTAGTTCCTTTAGTTAATCTGCATATAAATTAGCAAAAGCATTTGTGTATTCCTTCTTTGGTCGTGGTGGTAAGGGCATCAATCTTGATGCATTCGGACCTGGGTTCAAATCGCAAAACAGCTCTTTTATTGCCGTGGAACTTTTTTTAAAAATTTGTTCTCCAAAAAATTTGATGACGATTATAAGAAATAATATTTTGTTATTTCCTTGTACACCCTCATAACACCCTGAATAGCAATTATACCATATGGAGATATGGATTCGCATTTAAAATAACTGTGTGTGCTCTTTGACAACTATTCTATTTTTGTAAGAATGGAATTATTGGTACTCCAGTTTTTACTGGCTTAGAAAGTTTTGTTGTAATTATAATAATAATATAATATAAAATAAATAAAATAGATTTCCTTCTACTGAGTATGTTGGCCAATCATACCAGGCGAACAGAAATCGAAAACAGCATCACACTTCACAATATCAAATTATACTTTAATTTTAAATTGATATGTAAATTTGAAAAAAGTCTTCTTTGCTCTTATTTCGCACCCTTCAGAAGTCCCTACCTACCAGAATTATATATATATATATAAATGTATGTAAGTACACACGCGCTTCTTTTTTCTTTGCTTTTGTTTTGCATTTGAGCATGCAAACATACATGCATAAGCCCGTGTGTGTACAATTAAAAAAAAATGATGTAGTTTGCCACAGATCATGATTTGTAGCATTTAACTCGTAACGTGAAAGAGAAAATTAAATATTTTGTTCTTCTTCTTCATGGGAATTCTTATTACGTTGATATTCTTTGTTGAAACCCTGAAGTAAAATATTACATTGTTTAAAACTAAAAAGCAAACTGTGAACTGCTATAACTTAAATTAAATATTTCGTAAAATTGCTTAGTGCTGTGTGTTTACGTCAGTTTATTTAATTTTATTTTCAATTAACACCAGCAAAAGTAGTTGAAAGTTAAATAATAAATACTGTTCACTAAATGTTTAAACTAATCAAACAATATACACAGAAGCTAAGTTCGTCGACTGTTGCCGGTTGAAGGCTGGTAAAAGAAGAGAACGGAAAATCAGAAAACTCGCCGCCCCCCCTGCAGTACTGCAATGGAGACCCCATGCCGGAACCTCTCCCTCTCCCCCTTAGCCGTGGAGGGTGATGTGGTGTCCGCGTCCGCATCTGGCACACCTCGGCTCGTGGCACGAGGACGCCATGTGCTTGATCCCGGAAACACAACGTCCGCCGGATCACATGGTCCCTTCGTCCTTTAGCCGAGAGCGCCAGAAATTGGGTGCAGCCCGCGAGGACGTGGTTCGCACTGCCACACATTTTGCAACACGTTGATACTGTGGGGTGATGTTGCTGAGCTGGCTTTCCCCCAGTGTCCTGATGTTGAGCGGGACGTCGTGATCCCCCGGTGGAAGGGCCCATGGCGGTTTCGTCTCTGTCGACCGTCCAGTGGCGGGGGCTGGTTTTGCCCCTATCGGGCACGGCAGGAACCAGAGCGGCGGTGGGGAACGTGGCCGGATTCGTGGACCCCGAGGCCGACGTGCCGGTGGTGCCTGAGTGTCAGGGCGGTTTTCTGCCGCGATCGCTCCGGCCAACCAATTCCACAACTTGTGGAACTCAGGTGGCGGTGGTTGCCACACGTCGGGCGGTGGGGACACGAGCAGATGCCGCAGTCCGAGGGTGGAAGCCGGCGGGCGTTCAATATGTTGGCTTCGGCCTAGTCCCGGTTGTGGTTGATGCATGCTAGATGGGAGAGACAAAAAAAGAACGGCATTAGTACGGGTACAACGATCGAGATCTACGGAATGGCATAAGGGAAATATATAAAAGGTTTACGCTTCCCCTCGCAAGGGAGGGGGCTCCTCCAATGGGAGTATCACCATTTTAGCAAGAGGTCTGGTGAGTACGCCTATTGCTGTCCGCACATCTGCGACACGCACTTTCCCATCGGGTCCTGGATGCGTGTGGGTAACTCGTCCCAGGCGCCAGTCCTGCGGCGCTAAGTTGTCCTCCCGTATAATGACGAGGTCTCCGGTCTTAAGGTTTTCTTGCACGGTTCGCCACTTGCTGCGTCGCTGGCATTCCAGGAGATACTCCGTTTTCCAGCGCGCTCTGAATTGCTGAGCGAGTGCACGCAATTTTTGCAACCGGTTCATAATTGAAAGGTATGGAACCGCCTCCTCGGGTTCTGCGGGCGACAACAGTGGTCCACCCACCAGGAAATGGCCTGGGGTTAGCGCCTGTAAATCTGTAAATCCGTGGGATCTTCTGAGAGAGCGCTGATGGGCCGAGAGTTGAGACACGCCTTAATCCGAGCTAGAAGAGTCAAGAATTCTTCGAGAGTAAATTTTAGTTGGCCTGCCATGCGTTTAAAGTGGTGCTTGAAACTTTTAACCGCCGCTTCCCAAAGACCCCCCATATGTGGCGCGTGTGGTGGAATGAACTCCCACTCAACCCGATTGAGGGGCTGCCCTGATACGGTTTTCTCCCGCATTTCCCGGAACACCCGCTGGAATTCAAGTTTTAGTGCTTTCTCCGCCCCCACAAAGTTCCTGCCGTTATCCGAGTAGATTTTGAATGGGGACCCCCTACGTGAAACAAACCGAGCGAACGCCGCTAAAAACGCCGAAGTACTGAGGTCAGATGTCGCCTCGAGGTGTACTGCTTTTGTAGCAAAGCACACGAATATACAGACATACCCCTTGGTCACCCGGCACGCTCGCCCCTGATAGCTCTTTATATCAAACGGCCCTGCAAAGTCTACTCCCGTATAGGAAAATGGCCTGGTACATGTTGTTCGCTCTATGGGGAGAGCCGCCATAATTTGACTCCTTTGACTCTTCTTGAACAGCACGCACGTCTTACACTGCAGGATCGTGCTTTTGATAAGCGTATTCGCTCTCAGGATCCAATATTGGGTTCGGATTAAACGCAACATTAATTGATTCCCCCCGTGAAGGGACACCTCATGGATGAATTTCACCACCAGGCGGGTGAAGTGACTATAGTAGGGTAGGATGATGGGGTGCCGCTCGGAGAATGGCAACTGGGTAGTCAAAGCGAGCCTTCCGTTGACGCGCAGGGTCCCGTCCGAACGGATGAAGGGGTTCAAACTAAGGATAGGACTAGAATTGGGCAGCGGTCTTCGCTCAGTTAATTCTCGATACTCATTTGGGTAGTACATTTGTTGAGCCAACACTATGAGGCGAGTTGTAGTTTCATCAATTTCCCCCCGCGTTATTGGGACCCTTCGATCTGGGGACACTGTTCGGCCCTTTGGACGACAGTAGCACATGAATCGGCGAACGAAACCTATCACACGCAAAGCTCTAGGTAAGGAGGAGAACCGCAGAATTGGGTCGTCCTTAGAGGACACATATACCATGTGGCACTTAGCAGGGCGTTGCTCTTCCTCAGTCGCGATCAGGGTCTCTTCTAGCAAAGGTGGCCAGTGCTCCCTGTCAAGCTGGAGCCATGCTGGTCCTTTCCACCAAAGCGTGTTGTTGAGTAGTCCGTCAGGGTATACTCCTCTACTTGCCAAATCCGCTGGATTATCTTCAGAGCGGACATGACGCCAGCGATTCATCCCTACCTTATTGGTAATAGTGGTGACTCTATTCGCCACAAATGTCTTCCACAAGTGGGGCGGTTTCCTCAACCATGCTAACACAATCGTGGAGTCAGTCCAACACATCAAGTTTTCGTCCGAGATGTTCAAAAGTGGCTTGAGGGGAGATATTAGCTCCGCCAGCAATGTCGCCCCGCATAATTCTAACCGAGGAAGCGAGACCGTTTTCAAAGGAGCTACCCTCGATTTGGCCACCAGCAGATGTGAGTAGATGGAATCTTGTCCTTTACACCGAAAGTAGAGGGCTGCCGCGTATGCCAGCTGTGATGCGTCGCAGAACGCGTGAAATTCGATATCGCTATCAGGAGCGGATCGTACCCAGCGAGGTACGCGAATTTGGGAGATTGCTTGATATTGCGATAAAAATTGAGTCCACCTAGTTAAGGTGGCGGGAGTAAGTGGATCATCCCAATTTATTTGATCCAACCAGATTTGCTGCATCAAGATTTTCGCGGTGATGACGATTGGCGCCAACCACCCCGCTGGGTCGAAAAGTTTGGCGATTAACGACAGCACTCTGCGCTTGGTGTATGTCGCCTCAAGTGGCAATTCCGCCACATGAAAATAGAACCAGTCCCCCCGCGCATTCCATCTAATGCCCAATGTGCTGGTGGCACTAGTCTCCTCTAGTTTGAGAAAATCCTCTCGGAGTAGATGTTCCGGAGGGAGGTTTGCAAGACTGGCTGCACAATTTGCCGCCCACTTTCTCATGGAGAAACCCGCTGACCCTAGACTCGCGATCAACTCATCCCGCGTTAGGATGGCTGTGGCCACATCATGGGTGCCGATCAATGCGTCATCCACGTACATTGACTCCCGCAACACCCGAGATGCCAACGGAAACCTACTCTCCATATCATCTGCCACTTGCAGTAAGGTCCTTATTGCCAAATAAGGCGCACAGTTCACCCCAAAGGTGACCGTCTTTAATTCATAATCTGAAATCTCAGATTGAGGAGAGTCCCTAAAAACAATTCGCTGATATGGTCTGTGGCGTGGTTCCACCAGGATTTGTCGATACATTTTCTGGATGTCCCCGGTGAGCACGTAGCGGAACATGCGCCACTGAATAATCAGTCTGGTTAGATCAGCCTGCAGAACTGGCCCAGTATGCAACACGTCATTTAAACTGACTGTGTTGGATGTCGCTTGGGAAGCGTTGAAAACCACTCGAAGTCGAGTGGTGGTGCTCTCGGGTTTGATTACTGCGTGATGGGGTAGATAGTAATGAGGCAACAGTGTTGTTGACGGCGGGGGTACCTTTTCCATGTGATTTAGCATCACATATTCAAGGACCACCGCGTCATGCCCAGTCGAGCTTCATTGCGTTCAAACTGCCGAAGGGCAATGTGGCGTGACGCTCCTAAAGATTTGTGTGGTACAAAATCATGCTTGAACGGGAGCGAGACTATATATCGCCCCGAAGTATCCTGGCGCGTAGTCCGGGCATACAAATCCAGACAGTCTTGGTCGGGTTGAGATAGCTGCTGCTCTCGAGGGGGCTCTTCGATCGCCTCAAAATTCTATCAAGCGACGCGGACTCGGACATCCGGACACGTGTTGTGAATGCGGAGACTCGCTCAGCTGGCAGAGGTCCAGTAAGGATCCAGCCAAAAACTGTATCCTGCGCAAGTAATGACCCAACGATATTCCGATGCAACCCACCCAGCAAAATTTGAGGATATAGATCCCCCCCTAACAACAAATCGATTTGGGTTGAGTGTGAAGTGCCTGTGTCTGCCAACTTCAAACCATTAAGTTTGTTTTCGTCTCCTTCGCTCAACACAAGCGGCGCCATTTCCGCGGTCAAGGTGGGCAACACCAACGCCGCCACCCGTAGGCGGACAGAGGCATCGTACCGGGACCCGATTGTGAGATGACACGCCTTGGTGACGGTGCCAGCAAGTGTGTTGCTGACCCCCGCCTCCTGAGCGTGTACTGTGTGTGCCGGAAGCCTAAGGCGCTTGTGGAGGCGGTCTGAAATGAAGGACCCCTCGGAACCGGAGTCTATCAGCGCCCGGGCCCTATACCAAACTCCCTGGTGTTCAATATTTATTAACGCCGTACCCAAAAGAACCTGGTTGGAGAGGCGACCACATGGATGACTTTGACTCGGCCCCGCCTTATCTGCCGGCTGCGAAGTCTGCGAAGTGTGGTACGAGGACTTGGGTACGGCTTGAGGTGCCGGGGTAGTGTGCTCATTTTGATTAGAGCGACCCCCCCAGATGCTGATGGCGGGTGTGGCGTTGAGCTGGTAGGACGACTCTGCCTGGTGTCCGAGTGCAACAGCGTATGGTGACGCTCTTGATAGGTGAAACACGAGAAGGAGCTGGGGCAGTTATCCCCCTTGTGAGATGGCGACAGACAATTCACACATAACCCGTGTCGCCCCACCACACCCCACCGTGCTGAGACAGTGGCAGCCTGGAACGCAAGACAATTTCGCACCGAATGGGTGGTTTGTTTACAAATTTTACACCCCTGTGGGGTCACTTTCGCTTGGTGAGTCTGCACCCGAGCTGAGCGAGACGTGCCCGGATCCTTGTGTTGGATTGCTGACTGTTCGCTGGTCGGGTCCCCGCTATCGCCTCAAGTGTCCGAAATCGCTGCGACAGAAATGAATCCATTGCCTTCCACTCGGGCACTTCCGAACTCCCCCCCACGGTTTGTTCCCATAAAGCCAGTGTGACTTCCGTCAGACATCGTGCACACAGGTAGACTAACATGGGGTTCCATGCCACCATATCCACCCCGTAAGCAGTCAACGCTGCGATACAGTTGCTGATGTCGCGCTGGAGGCGTTTAATTTCGCCACCATCTTCGCGCTTCACCGGGTCCAGTTCCAATAAGGCCTTCAATTGTACATTGATTTGCTGGCGCTTATTTTCATATCGCTCAAGTAAATGGGCCCACGCCTGCACAAACCCTGCGTCCGTCAAAGGGAGCTTCCCTACGATATCACGTGGTTCGCCCCGAGTTTTTAGAGTAAGGTGATACATCCTCTCTACGTTAGAGAGACGCGAGTTATTGATGAATAGTGCGGTATATATATCCCGAAACGCGGGCCATTGGCCGTAGGTGCCCTCAAACAGAGGAATGTCGCAAGGTGGTACGTGGATACCAGGTAGCGCAGGAGTCATCGTCTCAACACGCTCGGGGCCAGGTCTCCCTGGCAGCATACCTTCTTGCAGTCCCACAATTACGACCCGCCCCTTCCTGAAGACGTCGAAACTCGTCTCAAAGCGCTGGGCCACCGAATGCAGAAGTTGGTCCCGCTCCTTGGCCTCGCGTGCCTCCGCTAGCACTTGGGCTTTCGCTACTTTAAGAGCGGCCCACCTCTCATTTAACTACTCCTCATCGACCCGGAGCGACGATAACGAGTGACTGTCTGTCTGTCGACGCTCAAAGCATCGTCAATTCGTCAGCGGCTGCTATCAATGGGGCCAACATCTTTCCTGCTTTGCCTGCCCCTGATCGAAGCTCAATGGCGGATCTGTTACACCACAAAGGGATCTAATCGCTTAACGAATGCAACCAACCAAACTCAAACGCCCCTAAATACCGATGGCGCACACCTCAAATACAAATTGCCTACGCCCCAAGCGAAAGTCAATCGACTGCAGGCTCAACCGCTCCCAAAAACACGCCTCTAAAGGCGAAGGCCCCAACAAACACAAATTCAAACGCCCCACTGAACTGGCCCTGTACGGCAGTACGTCAGCTGATCGCACTGACCTACTTTCGTAATTCGTACTCCGCAGCGGCGGCGCCGCCACCGAAACCGTAACGAGAAAATTCCCAACAAACGCACCAATAAGTCTAAATTAAACAACGGCGCCCGCTGCAGCAGTGAAACCGTTTGCTCTGTCGTGTGTACAGCGTACCGCAAGACAGAGCAAACGTAAAGCGGAATGCGCAGAATGAGTGAAGATATGTGTAATGTCTCCACTATAAAATATGTGCAACTGTGTCTTACTAAATATTCGTTTTTTTTTTTGTTTCTGTTTACGCCACAGTGGCCGACAATTGTCTGCACGAGTTTACACACACCAATTGCATATATTTACGAGCTCGAGTTATTACACATAAATTATAGATTTAAATATGTACATAAAAATTATAGAAATACACTCACCTGGTTCCAATCCTGGGTTGAAGGACCATATGTTTACGTCAGTTTATTTAATTTTATTGTCAATTAACACCAGCAAAAGTAGTTGAAAGTTAAATAATAAATACTGTTCACTAAATGTTGAAACTAATCAAACAATATACACAGAAGCTAAGTTCGTCGACTGTTGCCGGTTGAAGGCTGGTAAAAGAAGAGAACGGAAAATCAGAAAACTCGCCGCTCGTGGCTCGTGATACCACGAGGCGGCTGAATATTTCAGCAAAGGTTGTCCGCCATCCGGTGCTGAATCTGCCGTACCCCGCGATTCAGCAAAGCACAGCTGTGCTTTACTTATCGCAGGTCAAGGCAGCTCCAGCACCGGGCGGCGGCGCATATTAGAGGGTTCATGACGGGAACACTGTGTTTAAAACTAAAATCCAAATTGTGAACTGTAATAATAATATAAATTAAATATTTCGTATAATTGTTCAGTGCTTTGTTTAAACCTAAAAACAAAATTGTGAACTTGCTTTGTTTAAAACTAAAATCTAACTTGTGAACTCAATTAATTATTTTCAAAACTAAACTTATGGTATTTAATAAAATTTTAATTAAATGCTATTGTGAACTTTAATAAACTGTTTTAATTGTCGATCGCCGCTGTCGCAATACTACCTTCCTTCGCCGTCGGACCGCACGCCTTAACGTTCGCAGGACTGACGCGTCTGGCCTAGCCAGCAGCAGGATTGGGTAATACAGTACGCCGCTGTCGCAGTACTATCTTTCTTCGCCGTCAGACCTCACGCCTTAACGTTCGCAGGACTGACGCGTCTGGCCTAGTCAGCAGCAGGATTTTGTAACACATTACGCCGCTGTCGCAGTACTACCTTCCTTCACCGTCAGACCGCACGCCTTAGCGTTCGCAGGACTGACGCATCTGGCCTAGCCAGCAGCAGGATTTGGTAAAACATTAATTGGCGCCCGAGCAGTGACCGCGAAAATGTCGTGATCTCAAAGAACAAACCCTTGCAGAGGTTCGAGTGCAGCCAAAAAAAGGGCGATGCACGGATTACCTAGATCGGTAGAACCATCCGACCAGGGCCATCACTGCAGCAGAAAGGTAATCTGGTCTTAGTATTCAGTGCCTGCTACATCAGTATACGAAACCGAATAGACTCCCAGGTTTGCCTTTAGAAATAAGCCAGATTGGAAGATCACACTATAAATAAAAATCGGAAATCTGCGACTCCTAAGGGACCCTCCAGGTCAGGAAGACTGCATTTAATTTAAATTACAGATTTCTACCATTGGCCTAATCTACCATTGGCTAGGTAGCCCTCGCTTAAATCTCCGCAATACCCTTAATCGTAACGGTCCTACCCCTGATACGGGATCCAGCAGCAGCTATCAGCAGACCCATGAAGACATCATCGGCCCCTGTATTAGTCCTGTAAGTTATTATTGAATTGATTATTTGTTATATTTAGATTATTTGTTATATTTAGGTTGAAATTAATAGCTATAAGAATTTTGTAATTAATCGCACAACCCGCGACCTATTAGACTCAAATTAGAAAATGCATGGTTTGTGTTGGCGCTTTGTGGAAACAATACTTACATATACCATATATATACAATTTTCATAAGCATTCGTCGCTATAAATTAAAAGCTTGTTTTTTAAATTTTATTAATTATAGTTTATTTCTTTTAGTGATCTATCCGCTTTCAAATTTAATTGTATTACCGCGCCGTGTTTAATCTAAAAACTTACTGACTTATACAGTTGCTTAACATTTCTTGCTTCTTGCACCCGCACGTTAATCTATGTGTCGTTCAAATTTTCAAATTTACTGCTCGGCTGTTGTTAGTGACGGCGGCAACATTCCCTCGCCCGTAAACGAGTGCGATACGTCGAATTGACCATCAGAACTGGCGACGTCTAAAACTGCCACCTTTACTACCGGGCGTTGAAAAGTGCTGGACGCCGTTTTCACAGTCACGCTTCATCCTTTTCCACCAATGGATTAACCACGATGCCTTTAGGCCAGCAATTTCGTGGAAGGTCCTGGTCCACAATCACAACGACATCTCCGACTTTTCCTGGGGGTTGCTTGGGAAACCACTTGCTTCGCCTTGATTTGATCGGCGCCAAAACTGATCAGCAAATCATTGCACCAGCATTGTCGTAAGTCCACGTTATCACCGCCTATGGGTTTGTAGCCACCGGATGACCCAATCAATAAATGATTCGGGGTAAGCGTCTCCTCATCATTTGTTTCGACAGAAACGAAAGGGGGACGAGAGTTTATAACAAATTCAACTTCATTTAAGGCGCTTCGCAGGCTTTCTTCGTTAATCTGTATTGTCGGGGAGATTGCATACATGATGGTTTTAACGGACCTTACAAGCCTTTCCCATGAACCGCCCATATGAGGCGCTGCAGGCGGATTAAATTTCCAATTTATTTTGTCAAATGCTGAAGGCATCAAAGAAACGTTGAAATTTTTCGATTCGTCACACAAGATTTTTTCTGCAGCTTTAAAATTCGTTCCATTATCTGAGTATATTTCTCTGGGTGACCCGCGTCACGAAATAAAATTGCGGATTGCCATAATACACGAGCTGGTGTCCACGCCGTGGGACACTTCAATGTGCACAGCTCGAATAGATAAACACGTGAAAATTACGCACCACCTCTTCTCGCGTCGTCTGCCTACAGCCACGTAAACTGGACCGAAAAATTCAATGCCGATTAAGTAAACGGTTTTTCAAAGGCGCCTAGTCTTGCGCTCGGTAGAGCTGCCATTTCCGGTATTTGTGGCTTGGGATTTTCGTTTTAGCAATGTTGGCACATTCGGCGCATATTCCTATATAAGACTCGCACTCGAGGTATATAGTACTGTAGTGTATGAAAAGCATAATGTATATAAATACACACAAACGCCAACACCATACGCGGTGTAGGCACTTGCAATGTGAGCGGAGACCCAACGTAAGTACATCGAACTCTCATATAAGAATGTTTACGTTATGAAGCGCGAACAGCGCGCATGTTTTTGATTACGGTGCATTCCAATGTTCGATGCCCTCGAACGAATGTACGCTGGCATTGACCGTGATACTTTCCGCTGACATTGCAAAAGCCCTCTTTATGTATTAAGAACCATATGATATACTAAGTCTTAACACATAAGAAATTAAAAGTATAAATAGCAATAAGATTTTATCAATAAATCAGATTCGATCTGGAAACCAAACCTTTCGTTTCTCATCAAATATTTGGCTGTACTCTAGTAGTCGCCGATTGAAATTGTGCGCTAGCTCTCGCGCCGCTAAATTAATTAATTGAGCCCATCTTTACAGTACTGACCCTTTATTATGTTGGTGATGAAAGTCTTCATTGATTGAACGCACCAACAGTAAGATCACGTGATGAGAATGAGGTAGAACAAGAACGTCTACGTGGTTGTTTAGGTACTGTTCCCTGCCTCTGCTTAGTATGAGTCCAGTTTGGTCTTGCTTGAGGTGAATAAGCTCTTGGGCGTACTCTTCGGATTGAGCGTATTTGAAAAGAAATTGTTGAGCTCTCTGCAGCATTTAGAAGGTGTGGCCTTTTTTGCCCGAAGTGGTAGCGTTCTTGAGTTTCTCAATGTACAGCATAACTGTGGCAATGGCTCGGTATAAGCGCTTCCAACTAGAGAAGTAGTCTACGTTTGGCTTCAGAGGCTCATCAGCTTTCCCAATGACTAATACGGGGGGTTTAAGTTCGCCGTCGCCAGCATCATCTGACTCGAGCGTTAAAAATTTGTGCCTCTTGAAAACCGGGTTCTGAACACCAAATTTGGGAGTTTGTCCGCGTAGACACTTTCGTTGCAAAGTTTGCGGGATTCACCTTGGATGGCACCCACCTCCATTGGGTTACATTTGATATCTCCCCCACTCGGTGCATGACGTATTGTTGGAAGTTTTTGGGGTCCATACGTAATCATTTGAGCACTGTCTTTGAGTCTGTCCACCAAAATTGCGACGTTGTTTGCTAATCGTATTCCAATCATTGCCGCCTTCAGCTCTAACCGTGGGATCGACAGCGGCTTGAGTGGTGCCACCTTTGATTTTGAGGCCACCAGAGCAACAGATAATTTGTCAGCATGTTCGACGCGTAGGTAGCATATGGGTTCGTAAGCATTTTCACCAGCGTCGACAAAGGTGTGCAGTTGTACATCATGAGCCTCTTTCAGCCCCGAGGAGTAGTATCGAGGTATTTGCACAAATGTAATCAGCTGTACTATTGACTTCCATTGACACCAGTTTTCAAAAAGGGTTTCGGTCAGTGGTTCGTCCCAGCCTATACCAGAGTGCCATATGTTTTGGAGCACAATTTTGAGTCCTATGGTGTGGCACGATACAAATCCGAGAGGGTCAAAAATTGACATGCGAACTTGGAGTGACTCTCTCTTTGTCGGTACCACGAGCTCGGTTATTATGTCACGACGTAATTAAGAAAATTTGGAAATATACCAGAACATATCATTAGAGGGATCCCAAAACATATCTAAGACTTTGGTAGCGGAGCCCCATTCTTTGGAATGTTGCCCTGTTGATGGATTTTCTTTAAGTTGTTGTAACAGGTTGGTGGAATTTGATGACCAGTTTCGAATGTTGAACCTGGCTGCGGCATGAATTTACTTTACCCGCTGTGCCAGTTCTATGGCCGCCAACTCGTCGTCCTCACTGTCGATGAAATCGTCTACGTAGTGATATTTGTGTACAGCTTATACTGCTCGAGGAAATTTGGCTTCAAATTGTTCAGCATTTCTGTTGCGAATAAAGTGTGCGATACATGGGGTACAACTTACACCAAATGTCAATGCACGCATGATGCAATTCGTCGTTTGCGTCCCACCAAAGAAAACGTTGAGCGTGCATATCGCTTTCTTGTACGTTAATTCTGTGGAAAATTTCTGCAATATCGCTGCATTTAGCCACTCGCCCAACTGTAATGCCAGCAAGACTTCTATAAGTGGATTAAGAAGATCTGGACCGCTTAAGAGAAAATCATTAAGTTATACTCCCTTTGATATAGCAGCGGCGTCCCAAAATAGTCGGACTTTCCCGGGCTTGTTATGGTTCGTGACTATAAAAATTAGTAAATACCAAATTTTGTTTATTGCCATCGTCGTTTCGCTATTGGGGAGTTTTTTGGCGTACCCTTTCGAAGTAAGGTTGTCCATTTAGTTTTGAATAATTGCCTTCAGCGCTGCATCTTTTTCGATTAATTTGCGTAGGCACATTAATTTTTTAAAAACGTTAGAATAGCTCTCTGGTAGCACCACATTATTATCGCGCCATAACAACCCGACTTCGTAGCGACCATTGACTTCTGTACTTGTTTCATTCAAAATTTGAAACGCTCGGCTGTCGTCTGCGGATAATAATTGCGCCGATTTAGGCTCCTCCATGGTGAAATACTCCTTCACCGCTTCGGGTAGCTCTTCGTACTGCTCTTGGCAACCGCAAGTGTGTCTGTTGAGTCGAAATTCGCGAACGTGATTGTTGTCGCAGCCTTGTAGGGTCCACCCTAGTAGCATTTTCGATGCAATGGGCTGAGTCCAACTTCGTTCTCTGATTTTTAAAGGAACTGCCAATTTCCCATTTTATCACCAATTAGAATGGTCGCCTTTACATTTTCATACGATTGAATTGGTACCCGTTTCAAATGTGGATCTCATACCGATTTCATGAGCGTCCACTGACTGAGCAGGCAGATCAAAATTGTCAAGAGTGGCTGCTTCTCACTCCCGCTGCTACTGTGGGCGTTCACTTGTGCGTTTCGCGATGTACTCGTAGTTGGCTTTGTATTTATGGCTTGTAACACACCCTGGCCTTCAGTTCTACTTTTATGGAGCAGCTGATGATGCTTCGCTGTGCATCCGTCGACGCCAATAAAGTGTGCGATACAATAAAGTGTGCTTTATTGACAAAACACTTTTAACGATGCGTGCCGAGGCAATGACGGCACAGGTTCATTTCACACACGTACTTCCACTTACGAACCAGTGAAGCCTTCAAAGTTTTTTTAAAAATTTTTCGCACTGCGGTACCTTGTGATTTTCACCGTCGCAAACGCTACATTTACTAAACTGTGTGTTACTTTCGGCGCGGGCCCGGTGCACATAGTCGTTATCTTCTACAATCGTATGGGTATTAAAAGCAGCACTGCCCCTGCTGGGTACCAAAGACACGACTGTGCTTACCGCCTCCGCCATTTGGTACAACCCATCGCTAAACAATTTCACTACCGGAGTGTGTTCATCCTTTGGGTACATCGCCCAATTCAATTTATGGTTATTGGGAAGCTTGTTCACCAACTCTTTCCACCAAAAAAAGGATAATGTAGGTTCATGTCTATATGGCAACCTTCCATTGTTGCGCAAATGTTTCGAACAGAGAGTGCGAATTCAAATAGAGAGTCCAATTTGTCTTTTATTGCCGGCATACTTCGAGCCTTGTTCACTGCTCGCTCGGTAATATGCGCTGGCCGCCCAAAACACATGGGCAGCGTCTAAATGATCTCAGGATCCATTGAGGGCAAAAGCAATTTATTTTTAACCATTTCGCTGGCTTTAACTTTTAAGCACGATTGTAGTCTTTTCAGATTCTCCGCATAGCTAAATCCGGCCACCGCAATGCTGTTTTCGAAGCTGCTTATAAATAATGACCAGTCGTCAGGATCGCCGTTAAAAGTCGGCAATTGCCTGGCGCGGTGATAGTTGAGCTGGTGTAGGTGTCATGTTCAGCATACTGATTTGCCCGAGTGATGATGAAAACTCACTTGACTGTGACAATATTTTGTATTTATTGTCCAAATATTTTCGTTGGAGATTCATTTCTTCTTCCAGTTGTTCTAATTGCAAATTCTGTAGTTTCAACGAGTTATCACTATTTGCACGAAGACGGCTGCGCATATAATAAACAGTGTTGTTGTTGCTGCATTTCACTTTCTAAATACATTTGGTATGCAGAAAATATAGGTAGAGGTGGAGCTGCTGACGTCGTAGCGGCAGTTGCGCAAATTGACGCTACTGGTGCACCCGCAGTTATAAATGTTTGAGATGGCATTTTTTCGATCGGCCACGTAACGCAGGTCGGTGCCATTTGTACCGTTTGAGAGTTAAGATTAATTGAAGAGTGTGCTATGGTGGAAGGGAATGCTGTTGCGGCAGAGAGGGGCGACTGCTATTGACTGTGGCAATGTGAATTGCACTTGCTGAGAGGGTGGCGCCGCTTGCTGCTCTGTTGTTGTAGATGTTGAGATTGGTCCTAATTCGGTGCCAGAGACCCGAGGCGTTTCACTTTACTTTTGTGTATTTTGCTGGATTCGCATAAATCGCAATTCCAGCTTATATCATTTACAAACCGGTCTACCTGCACACAATCGAAATGAAACCACTTGTCGCAGGTGTCGCAATGCACCATACGTTCATTGTCTTCCATATCACTCAATTTGCAATTGTGAATATTTCGTGGCATATTTGTTCTTTTCTTATTGCAGGTTACAAAGTTTTAATTTGGCAGTTTGTTTTTAAGTCACTTAGCAAATTTCCGCGACACTTTCGCAATTAGGTTTTAAACAGAATTAAATTTTAAAGATTTGTTGGCGCGTTGTCGAATCGATACCTACATATGTATATACAATTTTCATAAGCGTTCCTCGCTATAAATTAAAAGCTTGTTTTTTATATTTTGTTACAGTTTATTTCTTTTAGCGATCGATCCGCTTTCAAATTTAATTGTATTACCGCGCCGTGTTTAATCTAAAAATTTACTGACTTATACAGTTGCTTAAAATTTCTTGCTTCTTGCACCCGCCCGTTAATCTATGTGCCGTTCAAATTTACAAATTTACTGCTCGGCTGGTATTAGTGACGGCGGCAACAGTGGGGTTGAACCATTTGCTGATGCTGGAGCACCAGAGTTTGGGGGTACTTCCCAGGGGAGGCTCCCTCTATCAGGCATTCCCTTACTGACGCGGCCAAAGATGGAGAGCGTCGCTTCAACGAGAGCTAGAAGCTTATTGAGGAACTCCGCTTGGAGATTCATTCCCTGAAGCAGACTTCCCTCATTAATAAGCCGTGCAGAGACGTGGTATTCAAAGCCGACTCGGCACCTGACGAATCGTTGGTCCTAATATAGGCCCTGACGGAATTGGGGGGTAACCGGGCACACTACGGCTCTTGGCGACGGGCTGCTCAAAGCGCGTATGACCCGTTTGACCGCTTGGAAGGTGCCAGCAAGTATTATCAGGTGGTACACTTAATTCGTGACAAAATAGTGGGGGAAGCCGATACACTCCTGACCCCTTTTAACATACCTAGCAACTTCAGAGCCATTATAGATAGATTAGATTTCGCGCACGCGGACAAACGATCATCCTCCTCGATCCAGCACGAATTGTTGGCGCTGCGACAGAGGCGTTTGACAGTTTCACAATATTACGACGAGATACAGAAACGCCTTACGTTGCTCATAAACCAAAATGAAATGAACAATGCCAATGACAGAGCTAAGAAGGAGGTGTTGAATGAAGAATACAGGAATCTTGCGCGGAGCGTGTTTGTCACGGGACTAAACTAGCCCAAAACCTCTGCAGTACTTTGTGCCGGGCCCATCGATATGTCCGCCACTCTGGCCCTGGCATTAGAGCTAGAAGAAATCCAAGCTCGCGCACAGCCTACCCAACATCCCAGGGTACGCAGCAGACCACCTTTCGGTAGACCCGCTTTCAACGGTCAGCCGAATAACCCTAGGAGGCCATTTGAACCCTTCCATCCGCACAATTCATCCATTCAGCACCAGCAAGAAGCGCATTCGACGTCAAATAACGCGTTCAGGACATTCAGAGACCCCTGAATAGTCCGGATGTGACGCAGATGAATAAATACCAGAGGGTAAATCATATGATGGTTCCAGAGGAACAGGACGCAGAGGCTAAGGTGATAGCAGGGCAGGGGCTCCTGCGACGTCGCAATAGGCGAAGGGGTCCTCATCCACCACAAGCTAGAATGGATGACTCTAGATTAGGGGAAGTTATCGACGAGGTTAATTTTTTAGGCTTGGGCGATCCTCCCTACCATACCTGTCAATTACACTATACGACTGCCCCATAAGTTCTTGATTGACACCGGATCTGCCAAAAACTACATTAAGGACCTTGATTTCTTTCGGGGGTGAAGCCGGTAAACCGCCGTTTGTCGGTATGTTCAGTCAATACATCATGTGTATTTCCGTGACTGAACATGCATTCATTCGAAGCAGAATTCCATAGCGTGCGGACGTCATGGCGGACAACGGAGGAAAACATTTATCATCGAATTTATTGAATTTACCGCAAAATTTTGATGAGTAAATTTTTATGAGTAAACTCATTCCTTTTTCTATACCAATTTTTCATCCAAATTCTTTTTTTCGTTGCTTTTGTTTTTCAACAACCGCATTCGTAGTCAAAATTATTTTATCCGCGTCTGACACTGTCGTCCGCACACCGACAGAGTAAAAGAAAAATGAATAATTGAACAGTGTGCAGCAACGTGTCGGTGCAGAGATACTGCACACACACATGAGCATGATGTAAGCAATGCAGTATCGTGTCGGGGCCGCTTAAAGTTTCTATAATGGATGGTGTGATGGGGCTGAACATTTTATTCACAATTCAGTAAAAAAGAACCCTATATTATTTATTCGAAATCAATACTGCCTTATGTCACTTGTTAAAAACCTTGACGTTTTATCGCAAATAACGAATAGCATTGCCTATCTGCTGCCGTAAGAAGGATTTCCGATAGAACGTCAAGGCATCTTCTGGCACTTAAGTATACTGACCCTCTATTTTGTTGGTGATGAAAGTCTTCATTGATTGAACGCACCAACAGTAAGATCACGTGATGAGAATGAGGTAGAACAAGAACGTCTACGTGGTTGTTTAGATACTGTTCCCTGCCTCTGCTTAGTATGAGTCCAGTTTGGTCCTGCTTGAGGTGAATAAGCTCTTGGGCGTACTCTTCGGATTGAGCGTATTTGAAAAGAAATTGTTGAGCTCTCTGCAGCATTTAGAAGGTGTGGCCTTTTTTGCCCGAAGTGGTAGCGTTCTTGAGTTTCTCAATGTACAGCATAACTGTGGCAATGGCTCGGTATAAGCGCTTCCAACTAGAGAAGTAGTCTACGTTTGGCTTCAGAGGCTCATCAGCTTTCCCAATGACTAATACGGGGGGTTTAAGTTCGCCGTCGCCAGCATCATCTGACTCGAGCGTTAAAAATTTGTGCCTCTTGAAAACCGGGTTCTGAACACCAAATTTGGGAGTTTGTCCGCGTAGACACTTTCGTTGCAAAGTTTGCGGGATTCACCTTGGATGGCACCCACCTCCATTGGGTTACATTTGATATCTCCCCCACTCGGTGCATGACGTATTGTTGGAAGTTTTTGGGGTCCATACGTAATCATTTGAGCACTGTCTTTGAGTCTGTCCACCAAAATTGCGACGTTGTTTGCTAATCGTATTCCAATCATTGCCGCCTTCAGCTCTAACCGTGGGATCGACAGCGGCTTGAGTGGTGCCACCTTTGATTTTGAGGCCACCAGAGCAACAGATAATTTGTCAGCATGTTCGACGCGTAGGTAGCATATGGGTTCGTAAGCATTTTCACCAGCGTCGACAAAGGTGTGCAGTTGTACATCATGAGCCTCTTTCAGCCCCGAGGAGTAGTATCGAGGTATTTGCACAAATGTAATCAGCTGTACTATTGACTTCCATTGACACCAGTTTTCAAAAAGGGTTTCGGTCAGTGGTTCGTCCCAGCCTATACCAGAGTGCCATATGTTTTGGAGCAGAATTTTGAGTCCTATGGTGTGGCACGATACAAATCCGAGAGGGTCAAAAATTGATATGCGAACTTGGAGTGACTCTCTCTTTGTCGGTACCACGAGCTCGGTTATTATGTCACGACGTAATTAAGAAAATTTGGAAATATACCAGAACATATCATTAGAGGGATCCCAAAACATATCTAAGACTTTGGTAGCGGAGCCCCATTCTTTGGAATGTTGCCCTGTTGATGGATTTCCTTTAAGTTGTTGTAACAGGTTGGTGGAATTTGATGACCAGTTTCGAATGTTGAACCTGGCTGCGGCATGAATTTACTTTACCCACTGTGCCAGTTCTATGGCCGCCAACTCGTCGTACTCACTGTCGATGAAATCGTCTACGTAGTGATATTTGTGTACAGCTTATACTGCTCGAGGAAATTTGGCTTCAAATTGTTCAGCATTTCTGTTGCGAATAAAGTGTGCGATACATGGGGTACAACTTACACCAAATGTCAATGCACGCATGATGCAATTCGTCGTTTGCGTCCCACCAAAGAAAACGTTGAGCGTGCATATCGCTTTCTTGTACGTTAATTCTGTGGAAAATTTCTGCAATATCGCCGCATTTAGCCACTCGCCCAACTGTATTGCCAGCAAGACTTCTATAAGTGGATTAAGAAGATCTGGACCGCTTAAGAGAAGATCATTAAATTATACTATATATATATACCTTTGATATAGCAGCGGCGTCCGAAAATAGTCGGACTTTCCCGGGCTTGTTAGGGTTCGTGACTATAAAAATTAGTAAATACCAAATTTTGTTTATTGCCATCGTCGTTTCGCTATTGGGGAGTTTTTTGGCGTACCCTTTCGAAGTAAGGTTGTCCATTTAGTTTTGAATAATTGCCTTCAGCGCTGCATCTTTTTCGATTAATTTGCGTAGGCACATTGATTTTTTAAAAACGTTAGAATAGCTCTCTGGTAGCACCACATTATTATCGCGCCAAAACAACCCGACTTCGTAGCGACCATTGACTTCTGTACTTGTTTCATTCAAAATTTGAAACGCTCGGCTGTCGTCTGCGGATAATAATTGCGCCGATTTAGGCTCCTCCATGGTGAAATACTCCTTCACCGCTTCGGGTAGCTCGTCGTACTGCTCTTGGCAACCGCAAGTGTGTCTGTTGAGTCGAAATTCGCGAACGTGATTGTTGTCGCAGCCTTGTAGGGTCCACCCTAGTAGCATTTTCGATGCAATGGGCTGAGTCCAACTTCGTTCTCTGATTTTTAAAGGAACTGCCAATTTCCCATTTTGTCACCAATTAGAATGGTCGCCTTTACATTTTCATACGATTGAATTGGTACCCGTTTCAAATGTGGATCTCATACCGATTTCATGAGCGTCCACTGACTGAGCAGGCAGATCAAAATTGTCAAGAGTGGCTGCTGCTCACTCCCGCTGCTACTGTGGGCGTTCACTTGTGCGTTTCGCGATGTACTCGTAGTTGGCTTTGTATTTATGGCTTGTAACACACCCTGGCCTTCAGTTCTACTTTTATGGAGCAGCTGATGATGCTTCGCTGTGCATCCGTCGACGCAATAAAGTGTGCGATACAATAAAGTGTGCTTTATTGACAAAACACTTTTGACGATGCGTGCCGAGGCAATGACGGCACAGGTTCATTTCACACACGTACTTCCACTTACGAACCAGTGAAGCCTTCAAAGTTTTTTTAAAAATTTTTCGCACTGCGGTACCTTGTGATTTTCACCGTCGCAAACGCTACATTTACTAAACTGTGTGTTACTTTCGGCGCGGGCCCGGTGCACATACTCGTTATCTTCTACAATCGTATGGGTATTAAAAGCAGCACTGCCCCTGCTGGGTACCAAAGACACGACTGTGCTTACCGCCTCCGCCATTTGGTACAACCCATCGCTAAACAATTTCACTACCGGAGTGTGTTCATCCTTTGGGTACATCGCCCAATTCAATTTATGGTTATTGGGAAGCTTGTTCACCAACTCTTTCCACCAAAAAAAGGATAATGTAGGTTCATGTCTATATGGCAACCTTCCATCGTTGCGCAAATGTTTCGAACAGAGAGTGCGAATTCAAATAGAGAGTCCAATTTGTCTTTTATTGCCGGCATACTTCGAGCCTTGTTCACTGCTCGCTCGGTAATATGCGCTGGCCGCCCAAAACACATGGGCAGCGTCTGAATGATCTCAGGATCCATTGAGGGCAAAAGCAATTTATTTTTAACCATTTCGCTGGCTTTAACTTTTAAGCACGATTGTAGTCTTTTCAGATTCTCCGCATAGCTAAATCCGGCCACCGCAATGCTGTTTTCGAAGCTGCTTATAAATAATGACCAGTCGTCAGGATCGCCGTTAAAAGTAGGCAATTGCCTGGCGCGGTGATAGTTGAGCTGGTGTAGGTGTCATGTTCAGCATACTGATTTGCCCGAGTGATGATGAAAACTCACTTGACTGTGACAATATTTTGTATTTATTGTCCAAATATTTTCGTTGGAGATTCATTTCTTCTTCCAGTTGTTCTAATTGCAAATTCTGTAGTTTCAACGAGTTATCACTATTTGCACGAAGACGGCTGCGCATATAATAAACAGTGTTGTTGTTGCTGCATTTCACTTTCTAAATACATTTGGTATGCAGAAAATACAGGTAGAGGTGGAGCTGCTGACGTCGTAGCGGCAGTTGCGTAAATTGACGCTACTGGTGCACCCGCAGTTATAAATGTTTGAGATGGCATTTTTTCGATCGGCCACGTAACGCAGGTCGGTGCCATTTGTACCGTTTGAGAGTTAAGATTAATTGAAGAGTGTGCTATGGTGGAAGGGAATGCTGTTGCGGCAGAGAGGGGCGACTGCTATTGACTGTGGCAATGTGAATTGCACTTGCCGAGAGGGTGGCGCCGCTTGCTACTCTGTTGTTGTAGATGTTGAGATTGGTCCTAATTCGGTGCCAGAGGCCCGAGGCGTTTCACTTTACTTTTGTGTATTTTGCTGGATTCGCATAAATCGCAATTCCAGCTTATATCATTTACAAAACGGTCTACCTGCACACAATCGAAATGAAACCACTTGTCGCAGGTGTCGCAATGCACCATACGTTCATTGTCTTCCATATCACTCAATTTGCAATTGTAAATATTTCGTGGCATATTTGTTCTTTTCTTATTGCAGGTTACAAAGTTTTAATTTGGCAGTTTGTTTTTAAGTCACTTAGCAAATTTCCGCGACACTTTCGCAATTAGGTTTTAAACAGAATTAAATTTTAAAGATTTGTTGGCGCGTTGTCGAATCGATACTTACATATGTATATACAATTTTCATAAGCGTTCCTCGCTATAAATTAAAAGCTTGTTTTTTATATTTTGTTACAGTTTATTTCTTTTAGCGATCGATCCGCTTTCAAATTTAATTGTATTACCGCGCCGTGTTTAATCTAAAAATTTACTGACTTATACAGTTGCTTAAAATTTCTTGCTTCTTGCACCCGCCCGTTAATCTATGTGCCGTTCAAATTTACAAATTTACTGCTCGGCTGGTATTAGTGACGGCGGCAACAGTGGGGTTGAACCATTTGCTGATGCTGGAGCACCAGAGTTTGGGGGTACTTCCCAGGGGAGGCTCCCTCTATCAGGCATTCCCTTACTGACGCGGCCAAAGATGGAGAGCGTCGCTTCAACGAGAGCTAGAAGCTTATTGAGGAACTCCGCTTGGAGATTCATTCCCTGAAGCAGACTTCCCTCATTAATAAGCCGTACAGAGACGTGGTATTCAAAGCCGACTCGGCACCTGACGAATCGTTGGTCCTAATATAGGCCCTGACGGAATTGGGGGGTAACCGGGCACACTACGGCTCTTGGCGACGGGCTGCTCAAAGCGCGTATGACCCGTTTGACCGCTTGGAAGGTGCCAGCAAGCATTATCAGGTGGTACACTTAATTCGTGACAAAATAGTGGGGGAAGCCGATACACTCCTGACCCCTTTTAACATACCTAGCAACTTCAGAGCCATTATAGCTAGATTAGATTTCGCGTACGCGGACAAACGATCATCCTCCTCGATCCAGCACGAGTTGTTGGCGCTGCGACAGAGGCGTTTGACAGTTTCACAATATTACGACGAGATACAGAAACGCCTTACGTTGCTCATAAACCAAAATGAAATGAACAATGCCAATGACAGAGCTAAGAAGGAGGTGTTGAATGAAGAATACAGGAATCTTGCGCGGAGCGTTTTTGTCACGGGACTAAACCAGCCCAAAACCTCTGCAGTACTTTGTGTCGGGCCCATCGATATGTCCGCCACTCTGGCCCTGGCATTAGAGCTAGGAGAAATCCAAGCTCGCGCACAGCCTACCCAACATCCCAGGGTACGCAGCAGACCACCTTTCGGTAGACCCGCTTTCAGCGGTCAGCCGAATAACCCTAGGAGGCCCTTTGAACCCTTCCGTCCGCACAATTCATCCATTCAGCACCAGCAAGAAGCGCATTCGACGTCAAATAACGCGTTCAGGACATTCAGAGACCCCTGAATAGTCCGGATGTGACGCAGATGAATAAATACCAGAGGGTAAATCATATGATGGTTCCAGAGGAACAGGACGCAGAGGCTAAGGTGATAGCAGGGCAGGGGCTCCTGCGACGTCGCAATAGGCGAAGGGGTCCTCATCCACCACAAGCTAGAATGGATGACTCTAGATTAGGGGAAGTTATCGACGAGGTTAATTTTTTAGGCTTGGGCGATCCTCCCTACCATACCTGTCAATTACACTATACGACTGCCCCATAAGTTCTTGATTGACACCGGATCTGCCAAAAACTACATTAAGGACCTTGATTTCTTTCGGGGGTGAAGCCGGTAAACCGCCCAATCAGGGTGAAGTTTGTCGGTATGTTCAGTCAATACATCATGTGTATTTCCGTGACTGAACATGCATTCATTCGAAGCAGAATTCCATAGCGTGCGGACGTCATGGCGGACACCGGAGGAAAACATTTATCATCGAATTTATTGAATTTACCGCAAAATTTTGATGAGTAAATTTTTATGAGTAAACTCATTCCTTTTTCTATACCAATTTTTCATCCAAATTCTTTTTTTCGTTGCTTTTGTTTTTCAACAACCGCATTCGTAGTCAAAATTATTTTATCCGCGTCTGACACTGTCGTCCGCACACCGACAGAGTAAAGGAAAAATGAATAATTGAACAGTGTGCAGCAACGTGTCGGTGCAGAGATACTGCACACACACACATGAGCATGATGTAAGCAATGCAGTATCGTGTCGGGGCCGCTTAAAGTTTCTATAATGGATGGTGTGATGGGGCTGAACATTTTATTCACAATTCAGTAAAAATGAACCCTATATTATTTATTCGAAATCAATACTGCCTTATGTCACTTGTTAAAAACCTTGACGTTTTATCGCAAATAACGAATAGCATTGCCTATCTGCTGCCGTAAGAAGGATTTCCGATAGAACGTCAAGGCATCTTCTGGCACTTAAGTATACTGACCCTTTATTTTGTTGGTGATGAAAGTCTTCATTGATTGAACGCACCAACAGTAAGATCACGTGATGAGAATGAGGTAGAACAAGAACGTCTACGTGGTTGTTTAGGTACTGTTCCCTGCCTCTGCTTAGTATGAGTCCAGTTTGGTCTTGCTTGAGGTGAATAAGCTCTTGGGCGTACTCTTCGGATTGAGCGTATTTGAAAAGAAATTGTTGAGCTCTCTGCAGCATTTAGAAGGTGTGGCCTTTTTTGCCCGAAGTGGTAGCGTTCTTGAGTTTCTCAATGTACAGCATAACTGTGGCAATGGCTCGGTATAAGCGCTTCCAACTAGAGAAGTAGTCTACGTTTGGCTTCAGAGGCTCATCAGCTTTCCCAATGACTAATACGGGGGGTTTAAGTTCGCCATCGCCAGCATCATCTGACTCGAGCGTTAAAAATTTGTGCCTCTTGAAAACCGGGTTCTGAACACCAAATTTGGGAGTTTGTCCGCGTAGACACTTTCGTTGCAAAGTTTGCGGGATTCACCTTGGATGGCACCCACCTCCATTGGGTTACATTTGATATCTCCCCCACTCGGTGCATGACGTATTGTTGGAAGTTTTTGGGGTCCATACGTAATCATTTGAGCACTGTCTTTGAGTCTGTCCACCAAAATTGCGACGTTGTTTGCTAATCGTATTCCAATCATTGCCGCCTTCAGCTCTAACCGTGGGATCGACAGCGGCTTGAGTGGTGCCACCTTTGATTTTGAGGGCACCAGAGCAACAGATAATTTGTCAACATGTTCGACGCGTAGGTAGCATATGGGTTCGTAAGCATTTTCACCAGCGTCGACAAAGGTGTGCAGTTGTACATCATGAGCCTCTTTCTGCCCCGAGGAGTAGTATCGAGGTATTTGCACAAATGTAATCAGCTGTACTATTGACTTCCATTGACACCAGTTTTCAAAAAGGGTTTCGGTCAGTGGTTCGTCCCAGCCTATACCAGAGTGCCATATGTTTTGGAGCAGAATTTTGAGTCCTATGGTGTGGCACGATACAAATCCGAGAGGGTCAAAAATTGATATGCGAACTTGGAGTGACTCTCTCTTTGTCGGTACCACGAGCTCGGTTATTATGTCACGACGTAATTAAGAAAATTTGGAAATATACCAGAACATATCATTAGAGGGATCCCAAAACATATCTAAGACTTTGGTAGCGGAGCCCCATTCTTTGGAATGTTGCCCTGTTGATGGATTTTCTTTAAGTTGTTGTAACAGGTTGGTGGAATTTGATGACCAGTTTCGAATGTTGAACCTGGCTGCGGCATGAATTTACTTTACCCGCTGTGCCAGTTCTATGGCCGCCAACTCGTCGTCCTCACTGTCGATGAAATCGTCTACGTATTGATATTTGTGTACAGCTTATACTGCTCGAGGAAATTTGGCTTCAAATTGTTCAGCATTTCTGTTGCGAATAAAGTGTGCGATACATGGGGCACAACTTACACCAAATGTCAATGCACGCATGATGCAATTCGTCGTTTGCGTCCCACCAAAGAAAACGTTGAGCGTGCATATCGCTTTCTTATACGTTAATTCTGTGGGAAATTTCTGCAATATCGCCGCATTTAGCCACTCGCCCAACTGTAATGCCAGCAAGACTTCTATAAGTGGATTAAGAAGATCTGGACCGCTTAAAAGAAAATCATTAAGTTATACTCCCTTTGATATAGCAGCGGCGTCCCAAAATAGTCGGACTTTCCCGGGCTTGTTAGGGTTCGTGACTATAAAAATTAGTAAATACCAAATTTTGTTTATTGCCATCGTCGTTTCGCTATTGGGGAGTTTTTTGGCGTACCCTTTCGAAGTAAGGTTGTCCATTTAGTTTTGAATAATTGCCTTCAGCGCTGCATCTTTTTCGATTAATTTGCGTAGGCACATTGATTTTTTAAAAACGTTAGAATAGCTCTCTGGTAGCACCACATTATTATCGCGCCATAACAACCCGACTTCGTAGCGACCATTGACTTCTGTATTTGTTTCATTCAAAATTTGAAACGCTCGGCTGTCGTCTGCGGATAATAATTGCGCCGATTTAGGCTCCTCCATGGTGAAATACTCCTTCACCGCTTCGGGTAGCTCTTCGTACTGCTCTTGGCAACCGCAAGTGTGTCTGTTGAGTCGAAATTCGCGAACGTGATTGTTGTCGCAGCCTTGTAGGGTCCACCCTAGTAGCATTTTCGATGCAATGGGCTGAGTCCAACTTCGTTCTCTGATTTTTAAAGGAACTGCCAATTTCCCATTTTGTCACCAATTAGAATGGTCGCCTTTACATTTTCATACGATTGAATTGGTACCCGTTTCAAATGTGGATCTCATACCGATTTCATGAGCGTCCACTGACTGAGCAGGCAGATCAAAATTGTCAAGAGTGGCTGCTTCTCACTCCCGCTGCTACTGTGGGCGTTCACTTGTGCGTTTCGCGATGTACTCGTAGTTGGCTTTGTATTTATGGCTTGTAACACACCCTGGCCTTCAGTTCTACTTTTATGGAGCAGCTGATGATGCTTCGCTGTGCATCCGTCGACGCAATAAAGTGTGCGATACAATAAAGTGTGCTTTATTGACAAAACACTTTTGACGATGCGTGCCGAGGCAATGACGGCACAGGTTCATTTCACACACGTACTTCCACTTACGAACCAGTGAAGCCTTCAAAGTTTTTTTAAAAATTTTTCGCACTGCGGTACCTTGTGATTTTCACCGTCGCAAACGCTACATTTACTAAACTGTGTGTTACTTTCGGCGCGGGCCCGGTGCACATACTCGTTATCTTCTACAATCGTATGGGTATTAAAAGCAGCACTGCCCCTGCTGGGTACCAAAGACACGACTGTGCTTACCGCCTCCGCCATTTGGTACAACCCATCGCTAAACAATTTCACTACCGGAGTGTGTTCATCCTTTGGGTACATCGCCCAATTCAATTTATGGTTATTGGGAAGCTTGTTCACCAACTCTTTCCACCAAAAAAAGGATAATGTAGGTTCATGTCTATATGGCAACCTTCCATCGTTGCGCAAATGTTTCGAACAGAGAGTGCGAATTCAAATAGAGAGTCCAATTTGTCTTTTATTGCCGGCATACTTCGAGCCTTGTTCACTGCTCGCTCGGTAATATGCGCTGGCCGCCCAAAACACATGGGCAGCGTCTGAATGATCTCAGGATCCATTGAGGGCAAAAGCAATTTATTTTTAACCATTTCGCTGGCTTTAACTTTTAAGCACGATTGTAGTCTTTTCAGATTCTCCGCATAGCTAAATCCGGCCACCGCAATGCTGTTTTCGAAGCTGCTTATAAATAATGACCAGTCGTCAGGATCGCCGTTAAAAGTAGGCAATTGCCTGGCGCGGTGATAGTTGAGCTGGTGTAGGTGTCATGTTCAGCATACTGATTTGCCCGAGTGATGATGAAAACTCACTTGACTGTGACAATATTTTGTATTTATTGTCCAAATATTTTCGTTGGAGATTCATTTCTTCTTCCAGTTGTTCTAATTGCAAATTCTGTAGTTTCAACGAGTTATCACTATTTGCACGAAGACGGCTGCGCATATAATAAACAGTGTTGTTGTTGCTGCATTTCACTTTCTAAATACATTTGGTATGCAGAAAATATAGGTACAGGTGGAGCTGCTGACGTCGTAGCGGCAGTTGCGCAAATTGACGCTACTGGTGCACCCGCAGTTATAAATGTTTGAGATGGCATTTTTTCGATCGGCCACGTAACGCAGGTCGGTGCCATTTGTACCGTTTGAGAGTTAAGATTAATTGAAGAGTGTGCTATGGTGGAAGGGAATGCTGTTGTGGCAGAGAGGGGCGACTGCTATTGACTGTGGCAATGTGAATTGCACTTGCCGAGAGGGTGGCGCCGCTTGCTGCTCTGTTGTTGTAGATGTTGAGATTGGTCCTAATTCGGTGCCAGAGACCCGAGGCGTTTCACTTTACTTTTGTGTATTTTGCTGGATTCGCATAAATCGCAATTCCAGCTTATATCATTTACAAAACGGTCTACCTGCACACAATCGAAATGAAACCATTTGTCGCAGGTGTCGCAATACACCATGCGTTCATTGTTGTTTTAATTTGGCAGTTTGTTTTTAAGTCACTTAGCAAATTTCCGCGACACTTTCGCAATTAGGTTTTAAACAGAATTAAATTTTAAAGATTTGTTGGCGCGTTGTCGAATCGATACCTACATATGTATATACAATTTTCATAAGCGTTCCTCGCTATAAATTAAAAGCTTGTTTTTTATATTTTGTTACAGTTTATTTCTTTTAGCGATCGATCCGCTTTCAAATTTAATTGTATTACCGCGCCGTGTTTAATCTAAAAATTTACTGACTTATACAGTTGCTTAAAATTTCTTGCTTCTTGCACCCGCCCGTTAATCTATGTGCCGTTCAAATTTACAAATTTACTGCTCGGCTAGTATTAGTGACGGCGGCAACAGTGGGGTTGAACTATTTGCTGATGCTGGAGCACCAGAGTTTGGGGGTACTTCCCAGGGGAGGCTCCCTCTATCAGGCATTCCCTTACTGACGCGGCCAAAGATGGAGAGCGTCGCTTCAACGAGAGCTAGAAGCTTATTGAGGAACTCCGCTTGGAGATTCATTCCCTGAAGCAGACTTCCCTCATTAATAAGCCGTACAGAGACGTGGTATTTAAAGCCGACTCGGCACCTGACGAATCGTTGGTCCTAACATAGGCCCTGACGGAATTGGGGGGTAACCGGGCACACTACGCCTCTTGGCGACGGGCTGCTCAAAGCGCGTATGACCCGTTTGACCGCTTGGAAGGTGCCAGCAAGCATTATCAGGTGGTACACTTAATTCGTGACAAAATAGTGGGGGAAGCCGATACACTTCTGACCCCTTTTCACATACCTAGCAACTTCAGAGCCATTATAGCTAGATTAGATTTCGCGTACGCGGACAAACGATCATCCTCCTCGATCCAGCACGAGTTGTTGGCGCTGCGACAGAGGCGTTTGACAGTTTCACAATATTACGACGAGATACAGAAACGCCTTACGTTGCTCATAAACCAAAATGAAATGAACAATGCCAATGACAGAGCTAAGAAGTGTTGAATGAAGAATACAGGAATCTTGCGCGGAGCGTTTTTGTCACGGGACTAAACCAGCCCAAAACCTCTGCAGTACTTTGTGCCGGGCCCATCGATATGTCCGTCACTCTGGCCCTGGCATTAGAGCTAGAAGAAATCCAAGCTCGCGCACAGCCTACCCAACATCCCAGGGTACGCAGCAGACCACCTTTCGGTAGACCCGCTTTCAGCGGTAAGCCGAATAACCCTAGGAGGCCATTTGAACCCTTCCATCCGCACAATTCATCCATTCAGCACCAGCAAGAAGCGCATTCGACGTCAAATAACGCGTTCAGGACATTCAGAGACTCCTGAATAGTCCGGATGTGACGCAGATGAATAAATACCAGAGGGTAAATCATATGATGGTTCCAGAGGAACAGGACGCAGAGGCTAAGGTGATAGCAGGGCAGGGGCTCCTGCGACGTCGCAATAGGCGAAGGGGTCCTCATCCACCACAAGCTAGAATGGATGACTCTAGATTAGGGGAAGTTATCGACGAGGTTAATTTTTTAGGCTTGGGCGATTCTCCCTACCATACCTGTCAATTACACTATACGACTGCCCCATTAGTTCTTGATTGACACCGGATCTGCCAAAAACTACATTAAGGACCTTGATTTCTCTCGGGGGTGAAGCCGGTAAACCGCCCAATCAGGGTGAAGTTTGTCGGTATGTTCAGTCAATACATCATGTGTATTTCCGTGACTGAACATGCATTCATTCGAAGCAGAATTCCATAGCGTGCGGACGTCATGGCGGACAACGGAGGAAAACATTTATCATCGAATTTATTGAATTTACCGCAAAATTTTGATGAGTAAATTTTTATGAGTAAACTCATTCCTTTTTCTATACCAATTTTTCATCCAAATTCTTTTTTTCGTTGCTTTTGTTTTTCAACAACCGCATTCGTAGTCAAAATTATTTTATCCGCGTCTGACACTGTCGTCCGCACACCGACAGAGTACAAGAAAAATGAATAATTGAACAGTGTGCAGCAACGTGTCGGTGCAGAGATACTGCACACACACATGAGCATGATGTAAGCAATGCAGTATCGTGTCGGGGCCGCTTAAAGTTTCTATAATGGATGGTGTGATGGGGCTGAACATTTTATTCACAATTCAGTAAAAAAGAACCCTATATTATTTATTCGAAATCAATACTGCCTTATGTCACTTGTTAAAAACCTTGACGTTTTATCGCAAATAACGAATAGCATTGCCTATCTGCTGCCGTAAGAAGGATTTCCGATAGAACGTCAAGGCATCTTCTGGCACTTAAGTATACTGACCCTTTATTTTGTTGGTGATGAAAGTCTTCATTGATTGAACGCACCAACAGTAAGATCACGTGATGAGAATGAGGTAGAACAAGAACGTCTACGTGGTTGTTTAGGTACTGTTCCCTGCCTCTGCTTAGTATGAGTCCAGTTTGGTCTTGCTTGAGGTGAATAAGCTCTTGGGCGTACTCTTCGGATTGAGCGTATTTGAAAAGAAATTGTTGAGCTCCCTGCAGCATTTAGAAGGTGTGGCCTTTTTTGCCCGAAGTGGTAGCGTTCTTGAGTTTCTCAATGTACAGCATAACTGTGGCAATGGCTCGGTATAAGCGCTTCCAACTAGAGAAGTAGTCTACGTTTGGCTTCAGAGGCTCATCAGCTTTCCCAATGACTAATACGGGGGGTTTAAGTTCGCCGTCGCCAGCATCATCTGACTCGAGCGTTAAAAATTTGTGCCTCTTGAAAACCGGGTTCTGAACACCAAATTTGGGAGTTTGTCCGCGTAGACACTTTCGTTGCAAAGTTTGCGGGATTCACCTTGGATGGCACCCACCTCCATTGGGTTACATTTGATATCTCCCCCACTCGGTGCATGACGTATTGTTGGAAGTTTTTGGGGTCCATACGTAATCATTTGAGCACTGTCTTTGAGTCTGTCCACCAAAATTGCGACGTTGTTTGCTAATCGTATTCCAATCATTTCCGCCTTCAGCTCTAACAGTGGGATCGACAGCGGCTTGAGTGGCGCCACCTTTGATTTTGAGGCCACCAGAGCAACAGATAATTTGTCAACATGTTCGACGCGTAGGTAGCATATGGGTTCGTAAGCATTTTCACCAGCGTCGACAAAGGTGTGCAGTTGTACATCATGAGCCTCTTTCAGCCCCGAGGAGTAGTATCGAGGTATTTGCACAAATGTAATCAGCTGTACTATTGACTTCCATTGACACCAGTTTTCAAAAAGGGTTTCGGTCAGTGGTTCGTCCCAGCCTATACCAGAGTGCCATATGTTTTGGAGCAGAATTTTGAGTCCTATGGTGTGGCACGATACAAATTCGAGAGGGTCAAAAATTGACATGCGAACTTGGAGTGACTCTCTCTTTGTCGGTACCACGAGCTCGGTTATTATGTCACGACGTAATTAAGAAAATTTGGAAATATACCAGAACATATCATTAGAGGGATCCCAAAACATATCTAAGACTTTGGTAGCGGAGCCCCATTCTTTGGAATGTTGCCCTGTTGATGGATTTTCTTTAAGTTGTTGTAACAGGTTGGTGGAATTTGATGACCAGTTTCGAATGTTGAACCTGGCTGCGGCATGAATTTACTTTACCCGCTGTGCCAGTTCTATGGCCGCCAACTCGTCGTCCTCACTGTCGATGAAATCGTCTACGTATTGATATTTGTGTACAGCTTATACTGCTCGAGGAAATTTGGCTTCAAATTGTTCAGCATTTCTGTTGCGAATAAAGTGTGCGATACATGGGGCACAACTTACACCAAATGTCAATGCACGCATGATGCAATTCGTCGTTTGCGTCCCACCAAAGAAAACGTTGAGCGTGCATATCGCTTTCTTGTACGTTAATTCTGTGGAAAATTTCTGCAATATCGCTGCATTTAGCCACTCGCCCAACTGTAATGCCAGCAAGACTTCTATAAGTGGATTAAGAAGATCTGGACCGCTTAAGAGAAAATCATTAAGTTATACTCCCTTTGATATAGCAGCGGCGTCCCAAAATAGTCGGACTTTCCCGGGCTTGTTAGGGTTCGTGACTATAAAAATTAGTAAATACCAAATTTTGTTTATTGCCATCGTCGTTTCGCTATTGGGGAGTTTTTTGGCGCACCCTTTCGAAGTAAGGTTGTCCATTTAGTTTTGAATAATTGCCTTCAGCGCTGCATCTTTTTCGATTAATTTGCGTAGGCACATTGATTTTTTAAAAACGTTAGAATAGCTATCTGGTAGCACCACATTATTATCGCGCCATAACAACCCGACTTCGTAGCGACCATTGACTTCTGTACTTGTTTCATTCAAAATTTGAAACGCTCGGCTGTCGTCTGCGGATAATAATTGCGCCGATTTAGGCTCCTCCATGGTGAAATACTCCTTCACCGCTTCGGGTAGCTCTTCGTACTGCTCTTGGCAACCGCAAGTGTGTCTGTTGAGTCGAAATTCGCGAACGTGATTGTTGTCGCAGCCTTGTAGGGTCCACCCTAGTAGCATTTTCGATGCAATGGGCTGAGTCCAACTTCGTTCTCTGATTTTTAAAGGAACTGCCAATTTCCCATTTTATCACCAATTAGAATGGTCGCCTTTACATTTTCATACGATTGAATTGGTACCCGTTTCAAATGTGGATCTCATACCGATTTCATGAGCGTCCACTGACTGAGCAGGCAAATCAAAATTGTCAAGAGTGGCTGCTTCTCACTCCCGCTGCTACTGTGGGCGTTCACTTGTGCGTTTCGCGATGTACTCGTAGTTGGTTTTGTATTTATGGCTTGTAACACACCCTGGCCTTCAGTTCTACTTTTATGGAGCAGCTGATGATGCTTCGCTGTGCATCCGTCGACGCCAATAAAGTGTGCGATACAATAAAGTGTGCTTTATTGACAAAACACTTTTGACGATGCGTGCCGAGGCAATGACGGCACAGGCTCATTTCACACACATACTTCCACTTACGAACCAGTGAAGCCTTCAAAGTTTTTTTAAAAATTTTTCGCACTGCGGTACCTTGTGATTTTCACCGTCGCAAACGCTACATTTACTAAACTGTGTGTTACTTTCGGCGCGGGCCCGGTGCACATACTCGTTATCTTCTACAATCGTATGGGTATTAAAAGCAGCACTGCCCCTGCTGGGTACCAAAGACACGACTGTGCTTACCGCCTCCGCCATTTGGTACAACCCATCGCTAAACAATTTCACTACCGGAGTGTGTTCATCCTTCGGGTACATGGCCCAATTCAATTTATGGTTATTGGGAAGCTTGTTCACCAACTCTTTCCACCAAAAAAAGGATAATGTAGGTTCATGTCTATATGGCAACCTTCCATCGTTGCGCAAATGTTTCGAACAGAGAGTGCGAATTCAAATAGAGAGTCCAATTTGTCTTTTATTGCCGGCATACTTCGAGCCTTGTTCACTGCTCGCTCGGTAATATGCGCTGGCCGCCCAAAACACATGGGCAGCGTCTAAATGATCTCAGGATCCATTGAGGGCAAAAGCAATTTATTTTTAACCATTTCGCTGGCTTTAACTTTTAAGCACGATTGTAGTCTTTTCAGATTCTCCGCATAGCTAAATCCGGCCACCGCAATGCTGTTTTCGAAGCTGCTTATAAATAATGACCAGTCGTCAGGATCGCCGTTAAAAGTAGGCAATTGCCTGGCGCGGTGATAGTTGAGCTGGTGTAGGTGTCATGTTCAGCATACTGATTTGCCCGAGTGATGATGAAAACTCACTTGACTGTGACAATATTTTGTATTTATTGTCCAAATATTTTCGTTGGAGATTCATTTTTTCTTCCAGTTGTTCTAATTGCAAATTCTGTAGTTTCAACGAGTTATCACTATTTGCACGAAGACGGCTGCGCATATAATAAACAGTGTTGTTGTTGCTGCATTTCACTTTCTAAATACATTTGGTATGCAGAAAATATAGGTACAGGTGGAGCTGCTGACATCGTAGCGGCAGTTGCGCAAATTGACGCTACTGGTGCACCCGCAGTTATAAATGTTTGAGATGGCATTTTTTCGATCGGCCACGTAACGCAGGTCGGTGCCATTTGTACCGTTTGAGAGTTAAGATTAATTGAAGAGTGTGCTATGGTGGAAGGGAATGCTGTTGTGGCAGAGAGGGGCGACTGCTATTGACTGTGGCAATGTGAATTGCACTTGCCGAGAGGGTGGCGCCGCTTGCTGCTCTGTTGTTGTAGATGTTGAGATTGGTCCTAATTCGGTGCCAGAGACCCGAGGCGTTTCACTTTACTTTTGTGTATTTTGCTGGATTCGCATAAATCGCAATTCCAGCTTATATCATTTACAAAACGGTCTACCTGCACACAATCGAAATGAAACCACTTGTCGCAGGTGTCGCAATACACCATGCGTTCATTGTTGTTTTAATTTGGCAGTTTATTTTTAAGTCACTTAGCAAATTTCCGCGACACTTTCGCAATTAGGTTTTAAACAGAATTAAATTTTAAAGATTTGTTGGCGCGTTGTCGAATCAATACCTACATATGTATATACAATTTTCATAAGCGTTCCTCGCTATAAATTAAAAGCTTGTTTTTTATATTTTGTTACAGTTTATTTCTTTTAGCGATCGATCCGCTTTCAAATTTAATTGTATTACCGCGCCGTGTTTAATCTAAAAATTTACTGACTTATACAGTTGCTTAAAATTTCTTGCTTCTTGCACCCGCCCGTTAATCTATGTGCCGTTCAAATTTACAAATTTACTGCTCGGCTAGAATTAGTGACGGCGGCAATAGTGGGGTTGAACTATTTGCTGATGCTGGAGCACCAGAGTTTGGGGGTACTTCCCAGGGGAGGCTCCCTCTATCAGGCATTCCCTTACTGACGCGGCCAAAGATGGAGACCGTCGCTTCAACGAGAGCTAGAAGCTTATTGAGGAACTCCGCTTGGAGATTCATTCCCTGAAGCAGACTTCCCTCATTAATAAGCCGTACAGAGACGTGGTATTCAAAGCCGACTCGGCACCTGACGAATCGTTGGTCCTAATATAGGCCCTGACAGAATTGGGGGGTAACCGGGCACACTACGCCTCTTGGCGACGGGCTGCTCAAAGCGCGTATGACCCGTTTGACCGCTTGGAAGGTGCCAGCAAGCATTATCAGGTGGTACACTTAATTCGTGACAAAATAGTGGGGGAAGCCGATACACTCCTGACCCCTTTTAACATACCTAGCAACTTCAGAGCCATTATAGCTAGATTAGATTTCGCGTACGCGGACAAACGATCATCCTCCTCGATCCAGCACGAGTTGTTGGCGCTGCGACAGAGGCGTTTGACAGTTTCACAATATTACGACGAGATACAGAAACGCCTTACGTTGCTCATAAACCAAAATGAAATGAACAATGCCAATGACAGAGCTAAGAAGGAGGTGTTGAATGAAGAATACAGGAATCTTGCGCGGAGCGTGTTTGTCACGGGACTAAACTAGCCCAAAACCTCTGCAGTACTTTGTGCCGGGCCCATCGATATGTCCGCCACTCTGGCCCTGGCATTAGAGCTAGAAGAAATCCAAGCTCGCGCACAGCCTACCCAACATCCCAGGGTACGCAGCAGACCACCTTTCGGTAGACCCGCTTTCAGCGGTCAGCCGAATAACCCTAGGAGGCCATTTGAACCCTTCCATCCGCACAATTCATCCATTCAGCACCAGCAAGAAGCGCATTCGACGTCAAATAACGCGTTCAGGACATTCAGAGACCCCTGAATAGTCCGGATGTGACGCAGATGAATAAATACCAGAGGGTAAATCATATGATGGTTCCAGAGGAACAGGACGCAGAGGCTAAGGTGATAGCAGGGCAGGGGCTCCTGCGACGTCGCAATAGGCGAAGGGGTCCTCATCCACCACAAGCTAGAATGGATGACTCTAGATTAGGGGAAGTTATCGACGAGGTTAATTTTTTAGGCTTGGGCGATCCTCCCTACCATACCTGTCAATTACACTATACGACTGCCCCATAAGTTCTTGATTGACACCGGATCTGCCAAAAACTACATTAAGGACCTTGATTTCTTTCGGGGGTGAAGCCGGTAAACCGCCCAATCAGGGTGAAGTTTGTCGGTATGTTCAGTCAATACATCATGTGTATTTCCGTGACTGAACATGCATTCATTCGAAGCAGAATTCCATAGCGTGCGGACGTCATGGCGGACAACGGGGGAAAACATTTATCATCGAATTTATTGAATTTACCGCAAAATTTTGATGAGTAAATTTTTATGAGTGAACTCATTCCTTTTTCTATACCAATTTTTCATCCAAATTCTTTTTTTCGTTGCTTTTGTTTTTCAACAACCGCATTCGTAGTCAAAATTATTTTATCCGCGTCTGACATTGTCGTCCGCACACCGACAGAGTAAAAGAAAAATGAATAATTGAACAGTGTGCAGCAACGTGTCGGTGCAGAGATACTGCACACACACATGAGCATGATATAAGCAATGCAGTATCGTGTCGGGGCCGCTTAAAGTTTCTATAATGGATGGTGTGATGGGGCTGAACATTTTATTCACAATTCAGTAAAAAAGAACCCTATATTATTTATTCGAAATCAATACTGCCTTATGTCACTTGTTAAAAACCTTGACGTTTTATCGCAAATAACGAATAGCATTGCCTATCTGCTGCCGTAAGAAGGATTTCCCATAGAACGTCAAGGCATCTTCTGGCACTTAAGTATACTGACCCTTTATTTTGTTGGTGATGAAAGTCTTCATTGATTGAACGCACCAACAGTAAGATCACGTGATGAGAATGAGGTAGAACAAGAACGTCTACGTGGTTGTTACTGTTCCCTGCCTCTGCTTAGTATGAGTCCAGTTTGGTCTTGCTTGAGGTGAATAAGCTCTTGGGCGTACTCTTCGGATTGAGCGTATTTGAAAAGAAATTGTTGAGCTCTCTGCAGCATTTAGAAGGTGTGGCCTTTTTTGCCCGAAGTGGTAGCGTTCTTGAGTTTCTCAATGTACAGCATAACTGTGGCAATGGCTCGGTATAAGCGCTTCCAACTAGAGAAGTAGTCTACGTTTGGCTTCAGAGGCTCATCAGCTTTCCCAATGACTAATACGGGGGGTTTAAGTTCGCTGTCGCCAGCATCATCTGACTCGAGCGTTAAAAATTTGTGCCTCCTGAAAACCGGGTTCTGAACACCAAATTTGGGAGTTTGTCCGCGTAGACACTTTCGTTGCAAAGTTTGCGGGATTCACCTTGGATGGCACCCACCTCCATTGGGTTACATTTGATATCTCCCCCACTCGGTGCATGACGTATTGTTGGAAGTTTTTGGGGTCCATACGTAATCATTTGAGCACTGTCTTTGAGTCTGTCCACCAAAATTGCGACGTTGTTTGCTAATCGTATTCCAATCATTGCCGCCTTCAGCTCTAACCGTGGGATCGACAGCGGCTTGAGTGGTGCCACCTTTGATTTTGAGGCCACCAGAGCAACAGATAATTTGTCAGCATGTTCGACGCGTAGGTAGCATATGGGTTCGTAAGCATTTTCACCAGCGTCGACAAAGGTGTGCAGTTGTACATCATGAGCCTCTTTCAGCCCCGAGGAGTAGTATCGAGGTATTTGCACAAATGTAATCAGCTGTACTATTGACTTCCATTGACACCAGTTTTCAAAAAGGGTTTCGGTCAGTGGTTCGTCCCAGCCTATACCAGAGTGCCATATGTTTTGGAGCAGAATTTTGAGTCCTATGGTGTGGCACGATACAAATCCGAGAGGGTCAAAAATTGACATGCGAACTTGGAGTGACTCTCTCTTTGTCGGTACCACGAGCTCGGTTATTATGTCACGACGTAATTAAGAAAATTTGGAAATATACCAGAACATATCATTAGAGGGATCCCAAAACATATCTAAGACTTTGGTAGCGGAGCCCCATTCTTTGGAATGTTGCCCTGTTGATGGATTTCCTTTAAGTTGTTGTAACAGGTTGGTGGAATTTGATGACCAGTTTCGAATGTTGAACCTGGCTGCGGCATGAATTTACTTTACCCGCTGTGCCAGTTCTATGGCCGCCAACTCGTCGTCCTCACTGTCGATGAAATCGTCTACGTAGTGATATTTGTGTACAGCTTATACTGCTCGAGGAAATTTGGCTTCAAATTGTTCAGCATTTCTGTTGCGAATAAAGTGTGCGATACATGGGGCACAACTTACACCAAATGTCAATGCACGCATGATGCAATTCGTCGTTTGCGTCCCACCAAAGAAAACGTTGAGCGTGCATATCGCTTTCTTGTACGTTAATTCTGTGGAAAATTTCTGCAATATCGCTGCATTTAGCCACTCGCCCAACTGTAATGCCAGCAAGACTTCTATAAGTGGATTAAGAAGATCTGGACCGCTTAAGAGAAAATCATTAAGTTATACTCCCTTTGATATAGCAGCGGCGTCCCAAAATAGTCGGACTTTCCCGGGCTTGTTAGGGTTCGTGACTATAAAAATTAGTAAATACCAAATTTTGTTTATTGCCATCGTCGTTTCGCTATTGGGGAGTTTTTTGGCGTACCCTTTCGAAGTAAGGTTGTCCATTTAGTTTTGAATAATTGCCTTCAGCGCTGCATCTTTTTCGATTAATTTGCGTAGGCACATTGATTTTTTAAAAACGTTAGAATAGCTCTCTGGTAGCACCACATTATTATCGCGCCATAACAACCCGACTTCGTAGCGACCATTGACTTTTGTACTTGTTTCATTCAAAATTTGAAACGCTTGGCTGTCGTCTGCGGATAATAATTGCGCCGATTTAGGCTCCTCCATGGTGAAATACTCCTTCACCGCTTCGGGTAGCTCGTCGTACTGCTCTTGGCAACCGCAAATGTGTCTGTTGAGTCGAAATTCGCGAACGTGATTGTTGTCGCAGCCTTGTAGGGTCCACCCTAGTAGCATTTTCGATGCAATGGGCTGAGTCCAACTTCGTTCTCTGATTTTTAAAGGAACTGCCAATTTCCCATTTTGTCACCAATTAGAATGGTCGCCTTTACATTTTCATACGATTGAATTGGTACCCGTTTCAAATGTGGATCTCATACCGATTTCATGAGCGTCCACTGACTGAGCAGGCAGATCAAAATTGTCAAGAGTGGCTGCTTCTCACTCCCGCTGCTACTGTGGGCGTTCACTTGTGCGTTTCGCGATGTACTCGTAGTTGGCTTTGTATTTATGGCTTGTAACACACCCTGGCCTTCAGTTCTACTTTTATGGAGCAGCTGATGATGCTTCGCTGTGCATCCGTCGACGCCAATAAAGTGTGCGATACAATAAAGTGTGCTTTATTGACAAAACACTTTTGACGATGCGTGCCGAGGCAATGACGGCACAGGTTCATTTCACACACGTACTTCCACTTACGAACCAGTGAAGCCTTCAAAGTTTTTTTAAAAATTTTTCGCACTGCGGTACCTTGTGATTTTCACCGTCGCAAACGCTACATTTACTAAACTGTGTGTTACTTTCGGCGCGGGCCCGGTGCACATACTCGTTATCTTCTACAATCGTATGGGTATTAAAAGCAGCACTGCCCCTGCTGGGTACCAAAGACACGACTGTGCTTACCGCCTCCGCCATTTGGTACAACCCATCGCTAAACAATTTCACTACCGGAGTGTGTTCATCCTTTGGGTACATCGCCCAATTCAATTTATGGTTATTGGGAAGCTTGTTCACCAACTCTTTCCACCAAAAAAAGGATAATGTAGGTTCATGTCTATATGGCAACCTTCCATCGTTGCGCAAATGTTTCGAACAGAGAGTGCGAATTCAAATAGAGAGTCCAATTTGTCTTTTATTGCCGGCATACTTCGAGCCTTGTTCACTGCTCGCTCGGTAATATGCGCTGGCCGCCCAAAACACATGGGCAGCGTCTAAATGATCTCAGGATCCATTGAGGGCAAAAGCAATTTATTTTTAACCATTTCGCTGGCTTTAACTTTTAAGCACGATTGTAGTCTTTTCAGATTCTCCGCATAGCTAAATCCGGCCACCGCAATGCTGTTTTCGAAGCTGCTTATAAATAATGACCAGTCGTCAGGATCGCCGTTAAAAGTAGGCAATTGCCTGGCGCGGTGATAGTTGAGCTGGTGTAGGTGTCATGTTCAGCATACTGATTTGCCCGAGTGATGATGAAAACTCACTTGACTGTGACAATATTTTGTATTTATTGTCCAAATATTTTCGTTGGAGATTCATTTTTTCTTCCAGTTGTTCTAATTGCAAATTCTGTAGTTTCAACGAGTTATCACTATTTGCACGAAGACGGCTGCGCATATAATAAACAGTGTTGTTGTTGCTGCATTTCACTTTCTAAATACATTTGGTATGCAGAAAATATAGGTACAGGTGGAGCTGCTGACATCGTAGCGGCAGTTGCGCAAATTGACGCTACTGGTGCACCCGCAGTTATAAATGTTTGAGATGGCATTTTTTCGATCGGCCACGTAACGCAGGTCGGTGCCATTTGTACCGTTTGAGAGTTAAGATTAATTGAAGAGTGTGCTATGGTGGAAGGGAATGCTGTTGTGGCAGAGAGGGGCGACTGCTATTGACTGTGGCAATGTGAATTGCACTTGCCGAGAGGGTGGCGCCGCTTGCTGCTCTGTTGTTGTAGATGTTGAGATTGGTCCTAATTCGGTGCCAGAGACCCGAGGCGTTTCACTTTACTTTTGTGTATTTTGCTGGATTCGCATAAATCGCAATTCCAGCTTATATCATTTACAAAACGGTCTACCTGCACACAATCGAAATGAAACCACTTGTCGCAGGTGTCGCAATACACCATGCGTTCATTGTTGTTTTAATTTGGCAGTTTATTTTTAAGTCACTTAGCAAATTTCCGCGACACTTTCGCAATTAGGTTTTAAACAGAATTAAATTTTAAAGATTTGTTGGCGCGTTGTCGAATCAATACCTACATATGTATATACAATTTTCATAAGCGTTCCTCGCTATAAATTAAAAGCTTGTTTTTTATATTTTGTTACAGTTTATTTCTTTTAGCGATCGATCCGCTTTCAAATTTAATTGTATTACCGCGCCGTGTTTAATCTAAAAATTTACTGACTTATACAGTTGCTTAAAATTTCTTGCTTCTTGCACCCGCCCGTTAATCTATGTGCCGTTCAAATTTACAAATTTACTGCTCGGCTAGTATTAGTGACGGCGGCAATAGTGGGGTTGAACTATTTGCTGATGCTGGAGCACCAGAGTTTGGGGGTACTTCCCAGGGGAGGCTCCCTCTATCAGGCATTCCCTTACTGACGCGGCCAAAGATGGAGACCGTCGCTTCAACGAGAGCTAGAAGCTTATTGAGGAACTCCGCTTGGAGATTCATTCCCTGAAGCAGACTTCCCTCATTAATAAGCCGTACAGAGACGTGGTATTCAAAGCCGACTCGGCACCTGACGAATCGTTGGTCCTAATATAGGCCCTGACAGAATTGGGGGGTAACCGGGCACACTACGCCTCTTGGCGACGGGCTGCTCAAAGCGCGTATGACCCGTTTGACCGCTTGGAAGGTGCCAGCAAGCATTATCAGGTGGTACACTTAATTCGTGACAAAATAGTGGGGGAAGCCGATACACTCCTGACCCCTTTTAACATACCTAGCAACTTCAGAGCCATTATAGCTAGATTAGATTTCGCGTACGCGGACAAACGATCATCCTCCTCGATCCAGCACGAGTTGTTGGCGCTGCGACAGAGGCGTTTGACAGTTTCACAATATTACGACGAGATACAGAAACGCCTTACGTTGCTCATAAACCAAAATGAAATGAACAATGCCAATGACAGAGCTAAGAAGGAGGTGTTGAATGAAGAATACAGGAATCTTGCGCGGAGCGTGTTTGTCACGGGACTAAACTAGCCCAAAACCTCTGCAGTACTTTGTGCCGGGCCCATCGATATGTCCGCCACTCTGGCCCTGGCATTAGAGCTAGAAGAAATCCAAGCTCGCGCACAGCCTACCCAACATCCCAGGGTACGCAGCAGACCACCTTTCGGTAGACCCGCTTTCAGCGGTCAGCCGAATAACCCTAGGAGGCCATTTGAACCCTTCCATCCGCACAATTCATCCATTCAGCACCAGCAAGAAGCGCATTCGACGTCAAATAACGCGTTCAGGACATTCAGAGACCCCTGAATAGTCCGGATGTGACGCAGATGAATAAATACCAGAGGGTAAATCATATGATGGTTCCAGAGGAACAGGACGCAGAGGCTAAGGTGATAGCAGGGCAGGGGCTCCTGCGACGTCGCAATAGGCGAAGGGGTCCTCATCCACCACAAGCTAGAATGGATGACTCTAGATTAGGGGAAGTTATCGACGAGGTTAATTTTTTAGGCTTGGGCGATCCTCCCTACCATACCTGTCAATTACACTATACGACTGCCCCATAAGTTCTTGATTGACACCGGATCTGCCAAAAACTACATTAAGGACCTTGATTTCTTTCGGGGGTGAAGCCGGTAAACCGCCCAATCAGGGTGAAGTTTGTCGGTATGTTCAGTCAATACATCATGTGTATTTCCGTGACTGAACATGCATTCATTCGAAGCAGAATTCCATAGCGTGCGGACGTCATGGCGGACAACGGGGGAAAACATTTATCATCGAATTTATTGAATTTACCGCAAAATTTTGATGAGTAAATTTTTATGAGTGAACTCATTCCTTTTTCTATACCAATTTTTCATCCAAATTCTTTTTTTCGTTGCTTTTGTTTTTCAACAACCGCATTCGTAGTCAAAATTATTTTATCCGCGTCTGACATTGTCGTCCGCACACCGACAGAGTAAAAGAAAAATGAATAATTGAACAGTGTGCAGCAACGTGTCGGTGCAGAGATACTGCACACACACATGAGCATGATATAAGCAATGCAGTATCGTGTCGGGGCCGCTTAAAGTTTCTATAATGGATGGTGTGATGGGGCTGAACATTTTATTCACAATTCAGTAAAAAAGAACCCTATATTATTTATTCGAAATCAATACTGCCTTATGTCACTTGTTAAAAACCTTGACGTTTTATCGCAAATAACGAATAGCATTGCCTATCTGCTGCCGTAAGAAGGATTTCCCATAGAACGTCAAGGCATCTTCTGGCACTTAAGTATACTGACCCTTTATTTTGTTGGTGATGAAAGTCTTCATTGATTGAACGCACCAACAGTAAGATCACGTGATGAGAATGAGGTAGAACAAGAACGTCTACGTGGTTGTTACTGTTCCCTGCCTCTGCTTAGTATGAGTCCAGTTTGGTCTTGCTTGAGGTGAATAAGCTCTTGGGCGTACTCTTCGGATTGAGCGTATTTGAAAAGAAATTGTTGAGCTCTCTGCAGCATTTAGAAGGTGTGGCCTTTTTTGCCCGAAGTGGTAGCGTTCTTGAGTTTCTCAATGTACAGCATAACTGTGGCAATGGCTCGGTATAAGCGCTTCCAACTAGAGAAGTAGTCTACGTTTGGCTTCAGAGGCTCATCAGCTTTCCCAATGACTAATACGGGGGGTTTAAGTTCGCTGTCGCCAGCATCATCTGACTCGAGCGTTAAAAATTTGTGCCTCCTGAAAACCGGGTTCTGAACACCAAATTTGGGAGTTTGTCCGCGTAGACACTTTCGTTGCAAAGTTTGCGGGATTCACCTTGGATGGCACCCACCTCCATTGGGTTACATTTGATATCTCCCCCACTCGGTGCATGACGTATTGTTGGAAGTTTTTGGGGTCCATACGTAATCATTTGAGCACTGTCTTTGAGTCTGTCCACCAAAATTGCGACGTTGTTTGCTAATCGTATTCCAATCATTGCCGCCTTCAGCTCTAACCGTGGGATCGACAGCGGCTTGAGTGGTGCCACCTTTGATTTTGAGGCCACCAGAGCAACAGATAATTTGTCAGCATGTTCGACGCGTAGGTAGCATATGGGTTCGTAAGCATTTTCACCAGCGTCGACAAAGGTGTGCAGTTGTACATCATGAGCCTCTTTCAGCCCCGAGGAGTAGTATCGAGGTATTTGCACAAATGTAATCAGCTGTACTATTGACTTCCATTGACACCAGTTTTCAAAAAGGGTTTCGGTCAGTGGTTCGTCCCAGCCTATACCAGAGTGCCATATGTTTTGGAGCAGAATTTTGAGTCCTATGGTGTGGCACGATACAAATCCGAGAGGGTCAAAAATTGACATGCGAACTTGGAGTGACTCTCTCTTTGTCGGTACCACGAGCTCGGTTATTATGTCACGACGTAATTAAGAAAATTTGGAAATATACCAGAACATATCATTAGAGGGATCCCAAAACATATCTAAGACTTTGGTAGCGGAGCCCCATTCTTTGGAATGTTGCCCTGTTGATGGATTTCCTTTAAGTTGTTGTAACAGGTTGGTGGAATTTGATGACCAGTTTCGAATGTTGAACCTGGCTGCGGCATGAATTTACTTTACCCACTGTGCCAGTTCTATGGCCGCCAACTCGTCGTACTCACTGTCGATGAAATCGTCTACGTAGTGATATTTGTGTACAGCTTATACTGCTCGAGGAAATTTGGCTTCAAATTGTTCAGCATTTCTGTTGCGAATAAAGTGTGCGATACATGGGGTACAACTTACACCAAATGTCAATGCACGCATGATGCAATTCGTCGTTTGCGTCCCACCAAAGAAAACGTTGAGCGTGCATATCGCTTTCTTGTACGTTAATTCTGTGGAAAATTTCTGCAATATCGCCGCATTTAGCCACTCGCCCAACTGTATTGCCAGCAAGACTTCTATAAGTGGATTAAGAAGATCTGGACCGCTTAAGAGAAGATCATTAAATTATACTATATATATATACCTTTGATATAGCAGCGGCGTCCGAAAATAGTCGGACTTTCCCGGGCTTGTTAGGGTTCGTGACTATAAAAATTAGTAAATACCAAATTTTGTTTATTGCCATCGTCGTTTCGCTATTGGGGAGTTTTTTGGCGTACCCTTTCGAAGTAAGGTTGTCCATTTAGTTTTGAATAATTGCCTTCAGCGCTGCATCTTTTTCGATTAATTTGCGTAGGCACATTGATTTTTTAAAAACGTTAGAATAGCTCTCTGGTAGCACCACATTATTATCGCGCCATAACAACCCGACTTCGTAGCGACCATTGACTTTTGTACTTGTTTCATTCAAAATTTGAAACGCTTGGCTGTCGTCTGCGGATAATAATTGCGCCGATTTAGGCTCCTCCATGGTGAAATACTCCTTCACCGCTTCGGGTAGCTCGTCGTACTGCTCTTGGCAACCGCAAATGTGTCTGTTGAGTCGAAATTCGCGAACGTGATTGTTGTCGCAGCCTTGTAGGGTCCACCCTAGTAGCATTTTCGATGCAATGGGCTGAGTCCAACTTCGTTCTCTGATTTTTAAAGGAACTGCCAATTTCCCATTTTGTCACCAATTAGAATGGTCGCCTTTACATTTTCATACGATTGAATTGGTACCCGTTTCAAATGTGGATCTCATACCGATTTCATGAGCGTCCACTGACTGAGCAGGCAGATCAAAATTGTCAAGAGTGGCTGCTTCTCACTCCCGCTGCTACTGTGGGCGTTCACTTGTGCGTTTCGCGATGTACTCGTAGTTGGCTTTGTATTTATGGCTTGTAACACACCCTGGCCTTCAGTTCTACTTTTATGGAGCAGCTGATGATGCTTCGCTGTGCATCCGTCGACGCCAATAAAGTGTGCGATACAATAAAGTGTGCTTTATTGACAAAACACTTTTGACGATGCGTGCCGAGGCAATGACGGCACAGGTTCATTTCACACACGTACTTCCACTTACGAACCAGTGAAGCCTTCAAAGTTTTTTTAAAAATTTTTCGCACTGCGGTACCTTGTGATTTTCACCGTCGCAAACGCTACATTTACTAAACTGTGTGTTACTTTCGGCGCGGGCCCGGTGCACATACTCGTTATCTTCTACAATCGTATGGGTATTAAAAGCAGCACTGCCCCTGCTGGGTACCAAAGACACGACTGTGCTTACCGCCTCCGCCATTTGGTACAACCCATCGCTAAACAATTTCACTACCGGAGTGTGTTCATCCTTCGGGTACATCGCCCAATTCAATTTATGGTTATTGGGAAGCTTGTTCACCAACTCTTTCCACCAAAAAAAGGATAATGTAGGTTCATGTCTATATGGCAACCTTCCATCGTTGCGCAAATGTTTCGAACAGAGAGTGCGAATTCAAATAGAGAGTCCAATTTGTCTTTTATTGCCGGCATACTTCGAGCCTTGTTCACTGCTCGCTCGGTAATATGCGCTGGCCGCCCAAAACACATGGGCAGCGTCTGAATGATCTCAGGATCCATTGAGGGCAAAAGCAATTTATTTTTAACCATTTCGCTGGCTTTAACTTTTAAGCACGATTGTAGTCTTTTCAGATTCTCCGCATAGCTAAATCCGGCCACCGCAATGCTGTTTTCGAAGCTGCTTATAAATAATGACCAGTCGTCAGGATCGCCGTTAAAAGTAGGCAATTGCCTGGCGCGGTGATAGTTGAGCTGGTGTAGGTGTCATGTTCAGCATACTGATTTGCCCGAGTGATGATGAAAACTCACTTGACTGTGACAATATTTTGTATTTATTGTCCAAATATTTTCGTTGGAGATTCATTTCTTCTTCCAGTTGTTCTAATTGCAAATTCTGTAGTTTCAACGAGTTATCACTATTTGCACGAAGACGGCTGCGCATATAATAAACAGTGTTGTTGTTGCTGCATTTCACTTTCTAAATACATTTGGTATGCAGAAAATATAGGTAGAGGTGGAGCTGCTGACGTCGTAGCGGCAGTTGCGCAAATTGACGCTACTGGTGCACCCGCAGTTATAAATGTTTGAGATGGCATTTTTTCGATCGGCCACGTAACGCAGGTCGGTGCCATTTGTACCGTTTGAGAGTTAAGATTAATTGAAGAGTGTGCTATGGTGGAAGGGAATGCTGTTGTGGCAGAGAGGGGCGACTGCTATTGACTGTGGCAATGTGAATTGCACTTGCCGAGAGGGTGGCGCCGCTTGCTGCTCTGTTGTTGTAGATGTTGAGATTGGTCCTAATTCGGTGCCAGAGACCCGAGGCGTTTCACTTTACTTTTGTGTATTTTGCTGGATTCGCATAAATCGCAATTCCAGCTTATATCATTTACAAAACGGTCTACCTGCACACAATCGAAATGAAACCACTTGTCGCAGGTGTCGCAATGCACCATGCGTTCATTGTTGTTTTAATTTGGCAGTTTGTTTTTAAGTCACTTAGCAAATTTCCGCTACACTTTCGCAATTAGGTTTTAAACAGAATTAAATTTTAAAGATTTGTTGGCGCGTTGTCGAATCGATACCTACATATGTATATACAATTTTCATAAGCGTTCCTCGCTATAAATTAAAAGCTTGTTTTTTATATTTTGTTACAGTTTATTTCTTTTAGCGATCGATCCGCTTTCAAATTTAATTGTATTACCGCGCCGTGTTTAATCTAAAAATTTACTGACTTATACAGTTGCTTAAAATTTCTTGCTTCTTGCACCCGCCCGTTAATCTATGTGCCGTTCAAATTTACAAATTTACTGCTCGGCTGGTATTAGTGACGGCGGCAACAGTGGGGTTGAACTATTTGCTGATGCTGGAGCACCAGAGTTTGGGGGTACTTCCCAGGGGAGGCTCCCTCTATCAGGCATTCCCTTACTGACGCGGCCAAAGATGGAGAGCGTCGCTTCAACGAGAGCTAGAAGCTTATTGAGAAACTCCGCTTGGAGATTCATTCCCTGAAGCAGACTTCCCTCATTAATAAGCCGTACAGAGACGTGGTATTCAAAGCCGACTCGGCACCTGACGAATCGTTGGTCCTAATATAGGCCCTGACGGAATTGGGGGGTAACCGGGCACACTACGCCTCTTGGCGACGGGCTGCTCAAAGCGCGTATGACTCGTTTGACCGCTTGGAAGGTGCCAGCAAGCATTATCAGGTGGTACACTTAATTCGTGACAAAATAGTGGGGGAAGCCGATACACTCCTGACCCCTTTTAACATACCTAGCAACTTCAGAGCCATTATAGCTAGATTAGATTTCGCGTACGCGGACAAACGATCATCCTCCTCGATCCAGCACGAGTTGTTGGCGCTGCGACAGAGGCGTTTGACAGTTTTACAATATTACGACGAGATACAGAAACGCCTTACGTTGCTCATAAACCAAAATGAAATGAACAATGCCAATGACAGAGCTAAGAAGGAGGTGTTGAATGAAGAATACAGGAATCTTGCGCGGAGCGTGTTTGTCACGGGACTAAACCAGCCCAAAACCTCTGCAGTACTTTGTGCCGGGCCCATCGATATGTCCGCCACTCTGGCCCTGGCATTAGAGCTAGAAGAAATCCAAGCTCGCGCACAGCCTACCCAACATCCCAGGGTACGCAGCAGACCACCTTTCGGTAGACCCGCTTTCAGCGGTCAGCCGAATAACCCTAGGAGGCCATTTGAACCCTTCCATCCGCACAATTCATCCATTCAGCACCAGCAAGAAGCGCATTCGACGTCAAATAACGCGTTCAGGACATTCAGAGACCCCTGAATAGTCCGGATGTGACGCAGATGAATAAATACCAGAGGGTAAATCATATGATGGTTCCAGAGGAACAGGACGCAGAGGCTAAGGTGATAGCAGGGCAGGGGCTCCTGCGACGTCGCAATAGGCGAAGGGGTCCTCATCCACCACAAGCTAGAATGGATGACTCTAGATTAGGAGAAGTTATCGACGAGGTTAATTTTTTAGGCTTGGGCGATCCTCCCTACCATACCTGTCAATTACACTATACGACTGCCCCATAAGTTCTTGATTGACACCGGATCTGCCAAAAACTACATTAAGGACCTTGATTTCTTTCGGGGGTGAAGCCGGTAAACCGCCCAATCAGGGTGAAGTTTGTCGGTATGTTCAGTCAATACATCATGTGTATTTCCGTGACTGAACATGCATTCATTCGAAGCAGAATTCCATAGCGTGCGGACGTCATGGCGGACAACGGGGGAAAACATTTATCATCGAATTTATTGAATTTACCGCAAAATTTTGATGAGTAAATTTTTATGAGTGAACTCATTCCTTTTTCTATACCAATTTTTCATCCAAATTCTTTTTTTCGTTGCTTTTGTTTTTCAACAACCGCATTCGTAGTCAAAATTATTTTATCCGCGTCTGACATTGTCGTCCGCACACCGACAGAGTAAAAGAAAAATGAATAATTGAACAGTGTGCAGCAACGTGTCGGTGCAGAGATACTGCACACACACATGAGCATGATGTAAGCAATGCAGTATCGTGTCGGGGCCGCTTAAAGTTTCTATAATGGATGGTGTGATGGGGCTGAACATTTTATTCACAATTCAGTAAAAAAGAACCCTATATTATTTATTCGAAATCAATACTGCCTTATATCACTTGTTAAAAACCTTGACGTTTTATCGCAAATAACGAATAGCATTGCCTATCTGCTGCCGTAAGAAGGATTTCCGATAGAACGTCAAGGCATCTTCTGGCACTTAAGTATACTGACCCTTTATTTTGTTGGTGATGAAAGTCTTCATTGATTGAACGCACCAACAGTAAGATCACGTGATGAGAATGAGGTAGAACAAGAACGTCTACGTGGTTGTTACTGTTCCCTGCCTCTGCTTAGTATGAGTCCAGTTTGGTCTTGCTTGAGGTGAATAAGCTCTTGGGCGTACTCTTCGGATTGAGCGTATTTGAAAAGAAATTGTTGAGCTCTCTGCAGCATTTAGAAGGTGTGGCCTTTTTTGCCCGAAGTGGTAGCGTTCTTGAGTTTCTCAATGTACAGCATAACTGTGGCAATGGCTCGGTATAAGCGCTTCCAACTAGAGAAGTAGTCTACGTTTGGCTTCAGAGGCTCATCAGCTTTCCCAATGACTAATACGGGGGGTTTAAGTTCGCCGTCGCCAGCATCATCTGACTCGAGCGTTAAAAATTTGTGCCTCCTGAAAACCGGGTTCTGAACACCAAATTTGGGAGTTTGTCCGCGTAGACACTTTCGTTGCAAAGTTTGCGGGATTCACCTTGGATGGCACCCACCTCCATTGGGTTACATTTGATATCTCCCCCACTCGGTGCATGACGTATTGTTGGTAGTTTTTGGGGTCCATACGTAATCATTTGAGCACTGTCTTTGAGTCTGTCCACCAAAATTGCGACGTTGTTTGCTAATCGTATTCCAATCATTGCCGCCTTCAGCTCTAACCGTGGGATCGACAGCGGCTTGAGTGGTGCCACCTTTGATTTTGAGGGCACCAGAGCAACAGATAATTTGTCAGCATGTTCGACGCGTAGGTAGCATATGGGTTCGTAAGCATTTTCACCAGCGTCGACAAAGGTGTGCAGTTGTACATCATGAGCCTCTTTCAGCCCCGAGGAGTAGTATCGAGGTATTTGCACAAATGTAATCAGCTGTACTATTGACTTCCATTGACACCAGTTTTCAAAAAGGGTTTCGGTCAGTGGTTCGTCCCAGCCTATACCAGAGTGCCATATGTTTTGGAGCAGAATTTTGAGTCCTATGGTGTGGCACGATACAAATTCGAGAGGGTCAAAAATTGACATGCGAACTTGGAGTGACTCTCTCTTTGTCGGTACCACGAGCTCGGTTATTATGTCACGACGTAATTAAGAAAATTTGGAAATATACCAGAACATATCATTAGAGGGATCCCAAAACATATCTAAGACTTTGGTAGCGGAGCCCCAGCTTTGGAATGTTGCCCTGTTGATGGATTTCCTTTAAGTTGTTGTAACAGGTTGGTGGAATTTGATGACCAGTTTCGAATGTTGAACCTGGCTGCGGCATGAATTTACTTTACCCGCTGTGCCAGTTCTATGGCCGCCAACTCGTCGTCCTCACTGTCGATGAAATCGTCTACGTATTGATATTTGTGTACAGCTTATACTGCTCGAGGAAATTTGGCTTCAAATTGTTCAGCATTTCTGTTGCGAATAAAGTGTGCGATACATGGGGCACAACTTACACCAAATGTCAATGCACGCATGATGCAATTCGTCGTTTGCGTCCCACCAAAGAAAACGTTGAGCGTGCATATCGCTTTCTTATACGTTAATTCTGTGGGAAATTTCTGCAATATCGCCGCATTTAGCCACTCGCCCAACTGTAATGCCAGCAAGACTTCTATAAGTGGATTAAGAAGATCTGGACCGCTTAAAAGAAAATCATTAAGTTATACTCCCTTTGATATAGCAGCGGCGTCCCAAAATAGTCGGACTTTCCCGGGCTTGTTAGGGTTCGTGACTATAAAAATTAGTAAATACCAAATTTTGTTTATTGCCATCGTCGTTTCGCTATTGGGGAGTTTTTTGGCGTACCCTTTCGAAGTAAGGTTGTCCATTTAGTTTTGAATAATTGCCTTCAGCGCTGCATCTTTTTCGATTAATTTGCGTAGGCACATTGATTTTTTAAAAACGTTAGAATAGCTCTCTGGTAGCACCACATTATTATCGCGCCATAACAACCCGACTTCGTAGCGACCATTGACTTCTGTATTTGTTTCATTCAAAATTTGAAACGCTCGGCTGTCGTCTGCGGATAATAATTGCGCCGATTTAGGCTCCTCCATGGTGAAATACTCCTTCACCGCTTCGGGTAGCTCTTCGTACTGCTCTTGGCAACCGCAAGTGTGTCTGTTGAGTCGAAATTCGCGAACGTGATTGTTGTCGCAGCCTTGTAGGGTCCACCCTAGTAGCATTTTCGATGCAATGGGCTGAGTCCAACTTCGTTCTCTGATTTTTAAAGGAACTGCCAATTTCCCATTTTGTCACCAATTAGAATGGTCGCCTTTACATTTTCATACGATTGAATTGGTACCCGTTTCAAATGTGGATCTCATACCGATTTCATGAGCGTCCACTGACTGAGCAGGCAGATCAAAATTGTCAAGAGTGGCTGCTTCTCACTCCCGCTGCTACTGTGGGCGTTCACTTGTGCGTTTCGCGATGTACTCGTAGTTGGCTTTGTATTTATGGCTTGTAACACACCCTGGCCTTCAGTTCTACTTTTATGGAGCAGCTGATGATGCTTCGCTGTGCATCCGTCGACGCCAATAAAGTGTGCTTTATTGACAAAACACTTTTGACGATGCGTGCCGAGCCAATGACGGCACAGGTTCATTTCACACACGTACTTCCACTTACGAACCAGTGAAGCCTTCAAAGTTTTTTTAAAAATTATTCGCACTGCGGTACCTTGTGATTTTCACCGTCGCAAACGCTACATTTACTAAACTGTGTGTTACTTTCGGCGCGGGCCCGGTGCACATACTCGTTATCTTCTACAATCGTATGGGTATTAAAAGCAGCACTGCCCCTGCTGGGTACCAAAGACACGACTGTGCTTACCGCCTCCGCCATTTGGTACAACCCATCGCTAAACAATTTCACTACCGGAGTGTGTTCATCCTTCGGGTACATCGCCCAATTCAATTTATGGTTATTGGGAAGCTTGTTCACCAACTCTTTCCACCAAAAAAAGGATAATGTAGGTTCATGTCTATACGGCAACCTTCCATCGTTGCGCAAATGTTTCGAACAGAGAGTGCGAATTCAAATAGAGAGTCCAATTTGTCTTTTATTGCCGGCATACTTCGAGCCTTGTTCACTGCTCGCTCGGTAATATGCGCTGGCCGCCCAAAACACATGGGCAGCGTCTGAATGATCTCAGGATCCATTGAGGGCAAAAGCAATTTATTTTTAACCATTTCGCTGGCTTTAACTTTTAAGCACGATTGTAGTATTTTCAGATTCTCCGCATAGCTAAATCCGGCCACCGCAATGCTGTTTTCGAAGCTGCTTATAAATAATGACCAGTCGTCAGGATCGCCGTTAAAAGTAGGCAATTGCCTGGCGCGGTGATAGTTGAGCTGGTGTAGGTGTCATGTTCAGCATACTGATTTGCACGAGTGATGATGAAAACTCACTTGACTGTGACAATATTTTGTATTTATTGTCCAAATATTTTCGTTGGAGATTCATTTCTTCTTCCAGTTGTTCTAATTGCAAATTCTGTAGTTTCAACGAGTTATCACTATTTGCACGAAGACGGCTGCGCATATAATAAACAGTGTTGTTGTTGCTGCATTTCACTTTCTAAATACATTTGGTATGCAGAAAATATAGGTAGAGGTGGAGCTGCTGACGTCGTAGCGGCAGTTGCGCAAATTGACGCTACTGGTGCACCCGCAGTTATAAATGTTTGAGATGGCATTTTTTCGATCGGCCACGTAACGCAGGTCGGTGCCATTTGTACCGTTTGAGAGTTAAGATTAATTGAAGAGTGTGCTATGGTGGAAGGGAATGCTGTTGTGGCAGAGAGGGGCGACTGCTATTGACTGTGGCAATGTGAATTGCACTTGCCGAGAGGGTGGCGCCGCTTGCTGCTCTGTTGTTGTAGATGTTGAGATTGGTCCTAATTCGGTGCCAGAGACCCGAGGCGTTTCACTTTACTTTTGTGTATTTTGCTGGATTCGCATAAATCGCAATTCCAGCTTATATCATTTACAAAACGGTCTACCTGCACACAATCGAAATGAAACCACTTGTCGCAGGTGTCGCAATGCACCATGCGTTCATTGTTGTTTTAATTTGGCAGTTTGTTTTTAAGTCACTTAGCAAATTTCCGCGACACTTTCGCAATTAGGTTTTAAACAGAATTAAATTTTAAAGATTTGTTGGCGCGTTGTCGAATCGATACCTACATATGTATATACAATTTTCATAAGATCGATCCGCTTTCAAATTTAATTGTATTACCGCGCCGTGTTTAATCTAAAAATTTACTGACTTATACAGTTGCTTAAAATTTCTTGCTTCTTGCACCCGCCCGTTAATCTATGTGCCGTTCAAATTTACAAATTTACTGCTCGGCTGGTATTAGTGACGGCGGCAACAGTGGGGTTGAACTATTTGCTGATGCTGGAGCACCAGAGTTTGGGGGTACTTCCCAGGGGAGGCTCCCTCTATCAGGCATTCCCTTACTGACGCGACCAAAGATGGAGAGCGTCGCTTCAACGAGAGCTAGAAGCTTATTGAGGAACTCCGCTTGGAGATTCATTCCCTGAAGCAGACTTCCCTCATTAATAAGCCGTACAGAGACGTGGTATTCAAAGCCGACTCGGCACCTGACGAATCGTTGGTCCTAATATAGGCCCTGACGGAATTGGGGGGTAACCGGGCACACTACGCCTCTTGGCGACGGGCTGCTCAAAGCGCGTATGACTCGTTTGACCGCTTGGAAGGTGCCAGCAAGCATTATCAGGTGGTACACTTAATTCGTGACAAAATAGTGGGGGAAGCCGATACACTCCTGACCCCTTTTAACATACCTAGCAACTTCAGAGCCATTATAGCTAGATTAGATTTCGCGTACGCGGACAAACGATCATCCTCCTCGATCCAGCACGAGTTGTTGGCGCTGCGACAGAGGCGTTTGACAGTTTCACAATATTACGACGAGATACAGAAACGCCTTACGTTGCTCATAAACCAAAATGAAATGAACAATGCCAATGACAGAGCTAAGAAGGAGGTGTTGAATGAAGAATACAGGAATCTTGCGCGGAGCGTTTTTGTCACGGGACTAAACCAGCCCAAAACCTGTGCAGTACTTTGTGCCGGGCCCATCGATATGTCCGTCACTCTGGCCCTGGCATTAGAGCTAGAAGAAATCCAAGCTCGCGCACAGCCTACCCAACATCCCAGGGTACGCAGCAGACCACCTTTCGGTAGACCCGCTTTCAGCGGTCAGCCGAATAACCCTAGGAGGCCATTTGAACCCTTCCATCCGCACAATTCATCCATTCAGCACCAGCAAGAAGCGCATTCGACGTCAAATAACGCGTTCAGGACATTCAGAGACCCCTGAATAGTCCGGATGTGACGCAGATGAATAAATACCAGAGGGTAAATCATATGATGGTTCCAGAGGAACAGGACGCAGAGGCTAAGGTGATAGCAGGGCAGGGGCTCCTGCGACGTCGCAATAGGCGAAGGGGTCCTCATCCACCACAAGCTAGAATGGATGACTCTAGATTAGGGGAAGTTATCGACGAGGTTAATTTTTTAGGCTTGGGCGATCCTCCCTACCATACCTGTCAATTACAATATACGACTGCCCCATAAGTTCTTGTTGAGAAAGAACGCAGAGTCTTGGAATTCACGTGTGCTTTATTCAACGGCTTAGAAGCGAGAGAGATAATATACATATGTGGATAATGAAAGTAGGAAGTTAAGAATAAAGTAAATTACATAGGGTTGCCAGAGTTATATTTCTAACACCCTCACTTATTGGAATAATTAATTATACAAAATTACAATTCATTTTTCAAGGAACAAATTTTTTACGAAAAGTGTAAATTACATATGTCTAATTATTTTTCATTAATTTTTCAATACAATTTTTGATGCCCATTCCTTTGGCACAATTTAATATTTTGTTGCTAGATACTGCTTTGGTTAGGCAATCAGCTACCATTTGTTCAGTTGGGACATAGTAAACTTCAAACATCCCAGCATTGATGTAGTCGCGTATAAAGTGGTGACGCACGTCAATGTGCTTTGACCTTGCACGGAAAGAATCTGTTTGAGCCAAAGCTAGCGCTGATTGATTATCGCAGGCAATTTTGATAGGCCTCCGGTCAACCGACGCCTCCAATTCTTTGCCGAATTGTTGTAGCCAGATTGCTTCCTGCACAGCCGACGACATCGCCATATACTCCGCCTCGGTACTCGACAGCGCAACGGTTGGTTGTCTTTTGCTGCCCCAGGATATTGCTCCACCACATAGCGTAAAGACATATCCAGTACAAGAGCGCCTCTTATCGATGTCGGACGCCCAGTCCGCGTCCGAGTAACCCACGAGACCTTCAGAGCCGCTATAAAAAAGTTTATAATTAACAGTGCCATTTAGATACCTGAAAATTCGTTTAACAGCGGCCCAGTGGGGTTTTCCATGCTTTGCGTTGAACCGACTAACATTGTTAACTGCAAATGCAATGTCAGGCCGCGAGCCCTGTGCTAGATATAACAGACTCCCTATGGCCTCCTGGTACGGTACGCTTACCAATTCTTCGTCGCAGTCGTTCAGCGATAACTTTTGGTTAATATCACTTGGCGTCGATATCGGCTTCGAATTTTCCATGCCGAATCGTTTCAGTATTTCGTGAGCGTATTTTTGCTGATCCAAGTAAACTCCTGCTGCACTATAAGTAATACTGAAACCAACACAAGTTTTCGCCACACCCATGTACTTCATCTTGAATGTTGTGGTAAGTTGACGCACAAATTCATCACGAACTGCAGGGTCATCCCAAAAAACGAGTATGTCGTCAACATATATGGCAACGATTAGTTTTGCGTCGTGTCTGAAGTAAACGCAGGGATCTGTTTTGGATTTCATCAAACCGAAATCTCGCAATGTTTTATCTAACAATAGGTTCCACTGTCTGCCACTTTGCTTTAGCCCGTAGATAGCTTTGCGTAATTTGCAAATTTTTCCGCTGTTTTCACCGCAGCCATCGGGCAGCTCTATAAAAATTTCTTCCGTCAAGTCGCTTTGTAGGTATGCGGTGACAGCGTCTAACTGATCAATTTTGAGCCCCAGTTTGACGGATAGAGCGATCAAATAGCGTATCGACGTGTAGCGCACTACAGGGGAGAAGGTTTCGCTGTAGTCTATCCCGAATTGCTGGGAACAACCTTTGGCAACAAGGCGAGCTTTATAGCGAATAACGTTACCTTTTTCGTCGCGTTTTGTGCGAAAAACCCACTTTGATTTAATCGCCTTTCGATTAACAGGCAGATTCCATATAGCCCATGTTTGATTTTCGGCGTGAGAGCTTAACTCGCATTTCATAGCGGACTTCCAGCTTTCGCAGTCGGCGTTAGACAAAGATTCGTGTACAGTGAGTGGATCGTCACACGTGTCTCTTGTTGCTGCGAAATGCGTAACATAACCCTGACTGCCAAAGTCGCGCGGAACAGCAGGCCTCGTTGATTTTCGCAATGATTCTGGTATCGATATTTCAATGTCTGGAACGAACGTATCGTCTGTAGCATCGTCGAAAGTCTCTTCGCTTGCGTCTTCATCAAAGTCTTCGCTCTTTACAGCTTTGTGTTTTTCTTCCAATGCCCTCACTGAAGGTGAATCGTCTTCCACATCGACTGGAACAAATGAAACGATTCTGGGCTCGGTTTCCATGAAGACTACATCGCGGCTCGTTGTAATTTTCTTCGTTTGTGGATTAATACAACGGTACCCTTTTGTCAAGTCGCTATACCCAACAAACATCAGCTTCTGCGCCTTTGGATCCCATTTGTGTCTGCGTTGTTTAGGTATGTGAACCATCACGGGAGATCCAAAAATTCGTATTCCATTTAAATCGACGTCACGACCTGTCCACAGCTTTTCCGGAATTTGCCCATTTAATGCTGAACTAGGTGAACGGTTTATAATATATACCGCCGTATTTACCGCCTCTCCCCAATACGATTTAGATAAGTCAGCATCAAATAACATGCATTTGGCACGTTCTACAATCGTACGGTTGTATCGTTCGGCGACTCCGTTTTGCTGGGGAGTGTAAGCAGCTGATTTTTGGTGTAATATGCCGAACGAACGACAGAGCGAATCAAACTGCTCGCCGACAAATTCGGTCCCGTTGTCCGTGCGTATTACTTTAATGCTTTTATCGCACTGTTTTTCGGCATACCGCTTAAAGCTTTTGAAGCAATCGGCAACTTCGGATTTCTGTTTTATTAAATAGAGAAAAACTTTCCGGGAATAGTCATCCACAAAGGAGAGGAAATATCGCGAGCCTCCTAAAGAGGTTGTCTCCATTGGACCACATAGATCTGCATGGATAAGCTGAAGCAATTTATTAGCCCGTGTTCCAACGCGTTTAAAGGGAGCCCGTGATAGCTTGCCTTTGTGACAGGCCTCGCATTTGGCTAATATGCTTGCATCTCCATTAAAGTCGACTACATTACCCTTTTTTAAAATATTTAAGTCATTATAGTTCAAGTGGCCAAGGCGACGATGCCACGTCATCACGTCCACTTTTGCATTGGCGAGCAAGCACGAAACCGATTCTACGCGAAACTTAAACACGCCGGCGGAACCATCAACTTCGGCGACAAGCTCGTTACTTCGATCGAATATTTGACATTGGCCTTTGTTAAAAACAACTTTATTCCCGTTTTCAAGTATTTGTGAAACTGATAGCAAATTAGAGGTTAGTTGAGGAACAAACAACACTTCTTTCATTTCGATTTCAGTATGTCCCAAGGAAAACTTGACATTGCCGATGCCTTCAACAGTCATTCTTTCGTTATTTGCAGTTATGATTTCATGAACAGGGGACACGCTTAGACAATTAAATTTGTTTTTATAGGGTGTCATGTGTTTGGATGCACCACTGTCGATGTACCACTCATTTTGATCTTGCTCGTTTTTATACGACACGTAAGCACTAAAGGCTACCTTCCGACCATTGGTATTGCTTAAATTTTGACGAATTTTTTTATGCTCATTGCAATCTTTACTAAAATGGCCTTTTCGTCCACAATTATAGCACTTTAGATTTTGTTTGTTAAGTTTAGGGTATTTTTTCTTCACACTTAAAAATGCACTTACACCGTTTGCTGTTTTTTCATAGTCTCCATCTAGCAGCTTCATTTTAATGTTTTCACCGGTAATTTTTGTTCCACTACTTTCTATGCCCATTATGAACGGCTTAAAGTCATCGCTTAACCCCGCAAGCATTATGGCACCTAACCATTCGTCGCTTATATCGAAACCGATACCCGAGAGCTTATTCGCGGTATTGACGAGCTGATTAACATAAATGGCCATTGATTCACAATTTTCAAGGCGCGCCGTGATCAGTTTTCGCAATAGACCGATTTTTCGAGTGAGTCCAGAATCTTCGTATAGATGTTGAAGGGTTTGCCAAATGTTGGCCGCAGTTTTCTGATTTTGTATATGAACGTATATTGATTCATTCACGGACAAGATAATTTTAGCACGCGCTTTACGCAACTTCTTCTCATCGGTTTCTTTCACAGGATCCGTAATGCAATTATGTAGATCGCTCAGTTCCAATATACTTTCCATGGCAAACTTCCACGTGTGGAAATTTTCACTACCGCGAAGTTTTTCTATCGCGTGCGTGTCCGAACCGGCCATCTTGTTTAATTTATTTACAACGAATGTATTTATTAAACACGCTACTTGCACAAACTTCTCGCTTTTAATAAAATAAGCAACATATGCTTTTATTTAAATGGCTTAACCACGACACGTATCAAATCAGATTTGGCTACTTGCAGACGCGCTGTTGTCTGGGCCCATAACCTGTTGAGAAAGAACGCAGAGTCTTGGAATTCACGTGTGCTTTATTCAACGGCTTAGAAGCGAGAGAGATAATATACATATGTGGATAATGAAAGTAGGAAGTTAAGAATAAAGTAAATTACATAGGGTTGCCAGAGTTATATTTCTAACAGTTCTTGATTGACACCGGATCTGCCAAAAACTACATTATGGACCTTGATTTCTTTCGGGGGTGAAGCCGGTAAACCGCCCAATCAGGGTGAAGTTTGTCGGTATGTTCAGTCAATACATCATGTGTATTTCCGTGACTGAACATGCATTCATTCGAAGCAGAATTCCATAGCGTGCGGACGTCATGGCGGACAACGGAGGAAAACATTTATCATCGAATTTATTGAATTTACCGCAAAATTTTGATGAGTAAATTTTTATGAGTGAACTCATTCCTTTTTCTATACCAATTTTTCATCCAAATTCTTTTTTTCGTTGCTTTTGTTTTTCAACAACCGCATTCGTAGTCAAAATTATTTTATCCGCGTCTGACATTGTCGTCCGCACACCGACAGAGTAAAAGAAAAATGAATAATTGAACAGTGTGCAGCAACGTGTCGGTGCAGAGATACTGCACACACACATGAGCATGATGTAAGCAATGCAGTATCGTGTCGGGGCCGCTTAAAGTTTTTATAATGGATGGTGTGATGGGGCTGAACATTTTATTCACAATTCAGTAAAAAAGAACCCTATATTATTTATTCGAAATCAATACTGCCTTATGTCACTTGTTAAAAACCTTGCCGTTTTATCGCAAATAACGAATAGCATTGCCTATCTGCTGCCGTAAGAAGGATTTCCGATAGAACGTCAAGGCATCTTCTGGCACTTAAGTATAAGTATAAGCAAATTATAGGCATTACAGACAGTGCGCTTTGCACGGCTTGTGGAGAGAAAGATGAGACGGACCAATTTTTGTGCGGTTGCTAGGCCGCATCGTCACAGTCGTGAACGAGCAACTCCTGAAGTAAAAATGTGAATATCCGATTATGACGGACGTGAACGTTGTGTTCATATCGTAATTTGGTATGAATTTTCATTCGATAACTAACTTGCTGTCGTAAGCGAGCAAAATTGGGAAAAACTAAAAAAATGTAAGTAAATTTTTTAACTAACTATTTTTATTATTTTAGGACTAACTACAATAAATTAAACGCCACTCAAGAGGAAGTGATGGTGCAATTCATGGCCGAACACCCCGAGTTTGACAAAAATTTGCGTCAAAACTGTGCGACAAACAGACTTTGGAAAGACCTAAGTAAAGAATTAAAAAATTAAGGAGACAAAGATGTGGAAAAAAATATGTTATTAAAACTTTGAATCAAAATCAACGTCAATCAGGCCTGAAAATATTTACTGATTCGTGCGGAATGCAGTCGCAAAATACAATTCACTACGATTATTTCATTGTACAATTACGTTTGTATGACATTTTATAAATAATTTAAAGTTGTACTCGTTTTTATTACTTTTTCATTTTGTGTGAAATGAGTGTTAAATATCGAAAGACTTGAATTAAATTAGAAAGAAATCAATTTACATTATAAATCCAATAATTGAAAGTGAATATAAACAAACGGTTTGCAACGGTCAACGGATTATAGTGCTGCGCTCTCCTACTCAGCCCACGAGCGCTCTCTCGCTGCGCATGCGCTCGCATAGTGTGTCTGGTATGCCATCTCAACCTGACTTTCAGCTACCTTTGCTCGAAGCAAACATGCACACCAGCGGTTTAAGCTTGCTCCATTCTCTACCTAAAGTTCGGCTCCGCTGAACTCTAAACTCGCCGTGGAGTGCACAATGCCGTTGTCTCCATCCAAAAACACCTGATACTACTCAAACTGTCAACAAGCAATCACTTATCTTAAACACCAGCACAAAAACAACAATAAGCTCTCTCAAAATGTAGCGAAAGGTCTTCCTCTCAGAGTAAGGAAGCAAAAAACTTTTTTTAACAAAAACAACAATAAGATCTCGCAAAATGTATCGAAAGCTCTTCCTCTCAGAGTAACTAAAAGCAAAAAACTTTTTACAAACTTACCACACACACTGATGAAGTCTGCAGTAAAAACATCGCCTGCAATACAGACAAGACTTTACCGCTACATTTTCATGCAATCAAAAGAAATCCAAGTCCCAAAAAAAAAAAAATAATACCCAATCCGCAAAAATTGTAAAATAGAAAAAGAAATAGGTAGCGATTTTTACATCGTCACAATACCTAAAGGTGCCATAAAGGAGACGAAGATCAACATACCAAATATTGAAGTTCCTAAAACTCACCATCAGGTAAAGTTCAGTTTTAAAGAATTGGGTCCGCTATAAAAACTAACTGTAAAGCGAGCAAGGCTCCTGGCTATGACATGATAACGACAGAGATGATAGCTCAATTACCAAAATGCGCAATCAAATTAATTATAAACTTGTTCAATGTTGAATTCCAAAAATTTGGAAAATAGATCCGCAAGCTGGGTAAAGAACCCACATATTCCTCTTCATATAGGTCTATCAGCCCACTGTCTACTTTCCAAGCTGTTTGAAAGAATATTTTTGAAAAAGATGTAGCCACTTGATCTCAAGTCACCAATTTGGCTTTCGGAGAAATTATTATTGACAAACAACGAGAATACAAATAAGTTTCCTGGCAGTGTCATATTTTCCATTTGACAATTTTATTTTAAAATGGCGATTCAATTATCACAATGAAACAATTGATCAAGTCCACCGAATCACCAAAGAAATATGCAATGCCTTTGAGTTAAAGCAGTTCTGTTCTCCTATATTCTTAGACGTAGCTCAGGCATTCGATAAGGTTTGGCACGACGGACTCATGTGCAATAAAATGCTTCCTGTGGAATTTCACACTATCCTTAAATCGTTCATTAGCAAGAGAAACGAATGCACATCGAACATCTACAGCATGGAATCTGGTGTACTCCAAGGCAGTGTTCTCGGGCCTGTCTTGTATGTTTTGTTTCATATACCACCAGATGAAAAAACAAAAATCTGTACCTTTGCTGACGACACTGCGATACTATGCTCTCACTCAGTAGCAGACGCTACATCAGCTAGCCTAAATCGATTGCGCATAAGAGTAAACGAAACGAAAAGCAAACATGTTACATTTACACTACGTCAAGGTAGCTCCGCGGCCCTGAAACTCAACAACGTCACCATTCCTGCATCCAGTGAAGCTACCTATCTTGGAATGCATCTCGACAGAAGGCTGACTTGGTGCAAACCTAAAATTTTATTTTTACTACAAAAAATTCTCACTTTCCGATAGAGCAAATGTTTTCTGTACAAAGCCGCAATCAAACCGATTTGGTCATAAGGCGCTAAGTTATGGTCAACCGCTAGTTCTTCTGATATAGATAAATTTCAACGAGCTCAGTCTAGAATACTAAGAATCATTGTGAGCGCACCATGGTACGTGAGAAATATGAATATTCATCGCGATGAAGACATTGCACCCATTAAAGAAGAATTAGTCGTTCTGACTGAAAAATACCATGCAAGTTTTGTGCATCACCCGAACTCGCTAGCCTAGGTCCTGCAACACACTCGCAGCTTATCACGCCTGAAAGGATGAGATCTTCCATCATTATAATATATCTTATGAAGTCAACTAATAATTCGCACACTGGTGCAGAATTAAAATATATATACGAGTACTAAATTATTAATGTTAAGATTAGAACACAATTCGATTCGTTTCATTTTCGGGGTTGAAATCGAATTCGAATTCACTTGGTGTCGGAATAGGTATGTGGAACCGAAATTTAAATCGAGTGGAACTTAAGTTCCACACAGCTGTTTTTGCTTTTAGCCGTCAAATAAATCTGAAGTTATTTATAAATAATTTGCAATCGCAAAACAAAATCATGAGTTCGGTTTGTAATTATTGCACTCTTAATAGAGCAGAATAAAAATAAAGAGGAAAAACTGAAGCGAAAGGTTCTTTGGGACTATAGCAATCCATTGGAAATCCCAGAAACAGCGTAACTAAAAATATCCATAAATGGATAAAAAAAATACGTTTTATTTTACTGCAACTTTATTCAACAATTCCATTTAATTACATCACTTTGCTGTTGCTTCTTATGTTTTCCCCTTTATAAAAATTCATTAATAAAATGCAACTTCAGCAAAATTGGTATTTATTTGCAGCAGTCCGCTGACTGCTTTGAGAACACCTCCGTTCAGTTTCAACGCCCAAACCGAATCGATTCCCTTTTCAGAACAGGCCTGAATGAGTTGTTTATTTTAATATTTTATAGATAAAAATTATAACGCTAAGAGGAAAGTGTCCTTCACATCGCCTCGATACGGAGAACAGGTGGAGGGCCTCGTCGTTGAAGCAGCCGGATTAGAAGCTTGTGGGGAGGGTAAAAAGTGTGTGCCAACGTTTGGGAATATGAGAACACTCTTACCTTGCAGCTAGCTCAATTATGATGAGTCATACTCTAGCCGGCTTGATTTACGGAGTACCTCTTTTCCCAGCTGTACTGATGATATCTTTAAATAAAAGAATTAGGAAGCACACACATATTTTGAGATGGATTTTATTTCTGACCATTATATATATTTTTACTTCTGACAATGTTTATATTTTCAAAAAATTTATTTTTTTTTTATATCATGTTTATTTATATAATTAATTGTATTAACAATTTAAGGTTATGCTTAAAGCTAGGCACTAACGGCTAGGGGTTTCGGCCTATATTTTATTTTATTATTAAATATTAAATTTAAAAAAATATTTCGGAGGATCTTAAGATTTTTAGGAATATGAAGATGCTTTAGCTTATGTTGGTTATATATTCTTTTATTGTTTTATTATATTTGTTGCATATGTGGTCTCTTATGTTGCGTTCTGACATAATGTGTTGGAAGGAGATGGTGGTTTGGTTGCAGATTGGGCATGGTGGCAGGGAAAACGGTGTAAATTGGTGGGAGTGGGTTAATCGCGTATGTCCTGTTCCTTAGGGGATATACTTTTGAAGATACTTTTTTGGAATGTTGGAAGTATTTATGGATGCTTTTCTGGATGGGATTATTATTTTATAGTAATGTTGGTAGTTTTGACACTCCTGTTGTTTCTTTGAGATATAGAAATTCGATATAGCTTGCATTATGTCCATTTTGTGTTGGGGGGAATTTTTTATTATTGGAGCTGTGGAGCTAAATTTTGCTAGTTCGTCGGCTCTGCTCTTTCCATTTGAATTCCAGCGTGCCTGGAAATCCACATAAATTTATTTTTGTTTGAGTGTTGTATGAGAATATCACAGATTTCGGAAATAGTTACGTTTTGGTGGGAAGTGTTTATAATGGCATTGATGCAGGACTGTGAGTCGGAGCAAATCATGTGCTTGCCTTTCTGATTTTTTAAGAGTTTCACAGCATCAAGCTCCGTTTCTGTTTCGACGATACAGATAACGAAATCAAAAAAATAATGTGGACTGTGGATAGGACAACCCATGCTATTTTCCAAATCCAGCTCGATCCAAGACCACGGAAGAAGTTTACTCCTTACCGACCACCATGGTTTCTCCAAAGAAGCAGATTTATCACCTCTCTAATGCACCTCATAAAGCAATCCACAAGTCACCGAGCCTGCCAAATAGCTTTCAAAAACAAAATGGAAACGCATAAAGCAAACAAATGGCTTTTTCACTACACCGAAATCTGAATCTGGTGTTGGCTATGCAATTGTAACTAACAAATTTATATTATTTATACTATAGCTATCATTCTAAACAAATAAAAATATGTTCACGGGTTTGTTGTTTTTAAATAAATGATAAGAATCACATAAAGTTACGCAGAATGAAAATGAAATGGCTTAACTCGAATTTAAAGGCGAATGTTCAATTTGGTCTCGTATGGTTTGACCAATTCGGGTTAGTTCACTTTCTTCTCCAACATCCATGTCAGGTGGACTTTCAGTCTCATAATTTGTAGAATTAAAATTTATTTTGAACTTTAAACAAATTTTATGTAGCGCTGCACACACATTTCCAAATCTAGCCACTTTGATAGGGTCATATCTTCCTGTCTTCTCATAGACTAGAATTCTCCAGCATCCTTTTAGCACACCAATTGTTCATTCAACTTTTTCTGTTTGCCTTTTCTTTTCTGATTCACGTTAAGCGTGAAAAAATTCACTTTGGAACGTTATTTAGAACTGGGGTGATTGTATCAGGTTACGTCCGACTGATAACTAGCTTATTTCATGCAAGTAAATTATATTAATTAATTATTATGTAAGATATACAGAGAATTTTTGTGAATTTGGACCGGAGATTCTGTTCACAACGCAATCATTTCAATTCTAAATAATTTTCTGCAGTGAATTTTTTCACATTCCGCTATCCACATGTTCTAAACAAAATCAGTATGCGATTTTTCACATTTAAATTTTCGAACTTGAGAAAAAATCCGCAAAGAGAATTCCACATCAGCAATACCAGGTTTTGTAAAGAACATGAATTAGCGGAAATTTTACATATATCATTTCATTTTGTTCTCCAAGATTTTTGATATGATATTCGTTGATTCTTTGTGAGAATTTAATTAATAATTCTAAAAAATGTAATTCTTTTCATAAAATTCGGTTAAAATTAAATTGAGGAATTAAACTATATTATCTGTACATTTTTCAGGAAAATTAATAAAATTTGTTTAAATGGAAACTACATATGTAAAAATGTAATTTTTTAATGCAGAAGGTATGTTATATTTCTAAATTGGGAATGCGAAACGTCCCTTTTCTGATATAAAACGGGAGCTTGTTGTTTGAAGGCGCAATAATTCGGACACGTGTTCCATCGACACAACCCATAACTCCTGGTATTCCATGTTTGGAATAAAAACCTATCGCAACTTTTTTTATCGTCGATTGTCCTGCACATTTGTATCCATTTTGAGCAAAGCTGACTTTCAAACTTATTAAAACTTCCGAAAGAACTTACTAAAACTGGGGTCGAATCGCTGCATTCGTGAACGAATTTTTCTTTTTTTATTTCTTCAACGTAACTGTCACTATTTACTCCGGGGCCACACATGCCAGCGCAAGTTCGAAAAACTCAATACATTCAAAATTTTTCACCAATACTCTCACACATTTGCTACTGCCCAGTAAAAAATGTTGGATCGCTCTCAAAAAGGAGGAATAACAGAGCGCTCCATTCTTACTCCTTTTTGAACATAAATGGATCAAATTGACAGCTCTCACTCACTTTCCTCTGTCACTTCTTTCTCTTGTTTCATTCTTTGCTAATATCTCGCTTCTTCAGTGTTTTGTATTGTTTACCGTTATAAAGTAGTTGCACTTTCGTTGAGAGGCAAGTTATTGCGTAGTTTTTTATGCTTTAGTACTGAAGAAACACACGATACAACAAATTGAAAAGTTCAAGAAGTGAAAAAGAGAAATTAAAACATAAATAAAAATTAAACTCGAAATAACCAGCAAGATGAGTGAAAATAGAAGAAATTTCGAATTTGTGCCTGTTTATTCAGGAAAAACGGGTAAAATATTTTATTTAATGCAAATAATTTAATTCGAGGTATATTACATACGAGGTGTGATAAAAAAATAACCGTTATTGTGTGATCAAAAAATAAAGTATTTGTTTATTCATCAACAACTATCTTGTCCCCTTCAAAGTAATTCCCCTCAGATATAATACACTTATGCCAGCGTTTTTTCCAATCCTCGAAACACTTCTGAAACGCTTGTTTTGGTATCGCCAACAGCTTCTGTTTCGATTTTTCTTTTATCTCCTCAATCGTAGCCAAACGCTTTCCTTTCATCGGTGTCTTCAGTTTTGGAAAGAGGAAAAGTCAGCGGGGGCCAAGTCCGGTGAATACGGTGGTTGAGGCATGATAACGGTTTTGTTTTTGGCCAAAAACAGCTCCTGAGCGATGTCCATGCGACGTTGTTTTTGCTCAAAATTTAGCAATTTTGGAACAATCTTCGCTGCAGCACATTTCATGCCTAAAACATCCGTAAAAATTGCTTGGCATGAGCCGAACGATATGCCAACATCATCAGCAACCTCTCTGATAGTGATTCGACGATTATCCAAAATCATTTTCTTCACTGCGTCAATGTTTTCATCGGTTGTTGACGTGCTCGGGCGACCAGGACGAGCATCGTCATTGACATCTTCTCGGCCTTCCTTAAACCGGTTATACCACAATTGAACTTGTGTTCTGCTCATAGTAGACTCGCCAAAGGCCACAGTCAACATTTCAAATGTCCTTGCGCATTTAATTTCATTTTTTACACAAAACTGAATCCATTGATCCATTTTTTTCGAATAGTATAAAATCGAAGAGCACACCAAAACACGACTAACCTTTTTATCTGTCAAAAACAAACTGACAATCCAAAATGGTTGGTATTGCTAACATAACTATATAACAGACATGTGTACCAACATAAAAAAAAAAAATGCGAACATCGAACATACGTAACTCACGAAAAGATGAAAATAACGGTTATCTTTTGATCACACCTCGTATATATATATATATATATATATATATGTGTGTAAATATATATATATATATATATATATATATATATATATATATATATATATATATATATATATACATATATATATATATATATATATATATATATATATATATACATATATATATATATATATATATATATATATCGTTGGTATTGCCAACATATATAACAGACATGTGTACCAACATAACAGAAAAAAAATGAGAACATCGAACATACGTAACTCACGAAAAGATGAAAATAACGGTTATTTTTTTATCACACCTAGTACATACATTTTTAATTGTCGTAATTCCAGATTCAGTCGATACAACCGAAACGATGTCGCATATTAAAAGTTATTTGGAACGGGTCGAAGGAAAAGATCGTCCTAAAGTTTACAGGCTTTTTAATTACTATTTGTTTCAAGCCATGAAGAATACATATACCACTTATCCGAACTATGAGAAATCAATGCGAGGCCGGAAAATCAAAGTGGCCTTCTACAGAAAGACGTATACCCTAAAGCAGCAATAATTAATATTAATGACTTTATTATATTTAAAACGGAAAGACGTATCCCCTAAAGCAGCAATAATTAATATTAATTACTTTATTATATTTAAATATTAATCCATTAATGCTAATGCCAATTTTGAATTGAATTCACTGTATAAATTTTCTTATATATATGACTAGAATTTGTTAGAATTATATTCTTTTAATGTTGTATACAGGCATTTAATATACAGAATAAACAATAATCGTTTCTCGTTTTACTCGCGTACTATGAATAAAAGATCGTTCCAATACTACTCGCGTAGGAAGTCAAAACGAGCGCTCCAATACTACTTGCATAGGAAGTCAAAATGACACGCTATGTTAAAAAGGAGCGCAAAATACATGAGCTCTGGAACAATAGGGAGCGATCAATGCCTCGCATTGGATCGATCCATAATTGCTCCGAGAGCGATCAATTTTTTGCTGGGTGGCAACGAAATTTCAGACACATAAATTTTTGACACATGCGGCAAGTAAATGTCAAATTCATACTGAAAAATTGTCGTTAATTTTCATAATGGCAAATAAGTAGAACAGAAGTTTTATTTTAAAAATCATTAATTTATATCGTTCCAAAGAGCTTATTTGGAATATGAGCATTCCTCACTTATAACTCTTATCAAAAGCCTTTTTAGAAAGAAGAAACTAATAAACTAACATTAAATAATGTTTAAATAAAACTCCTATACAATTGCGAATATGCATTCATATACACACCAGTACAAAGCCCTGATATGAACCCCATCGAAATTGTATGGGTGCACCTTAAAAGAGTAAATTCACCTTGATACAGATCTAATGGGAAACCAGTAGCAGCAGCTGTGTCAAGGTTAATTTACTTACATGGTGGCTGCAAGGTGAATTTCGTACCTCCGGAATTGTCAAACACAAGGAATCTCCGCTTATATATTGTTCAAAATTAACGAAATTTAAAGGAATGGAGAAATTCATACTAGCTGCTTAAAGTGGTACACAATTTATATAAAATATATTTAATACTTAAATAGACTCATAATTTCTTCATAATGTTCAAACTTAACAACAATAACAATTAAACTATATATATAAAAATAAAAAAAAAACTCTTATTCACTCAAATGAAAACTCTATTTGCAATTGTTTGCATATTTGTTTTGATCGCATTTTTCTATAATTTCAATTATGACAGCTACTGAGGGAAAATTGGTTCAAACAAATTTGTTCTTGCAGTCACCATGTAAATAAATTCACCTTGGGTCTGTATCTATTTTCCGGTGTTTTCATTCATAAGTTAGTAAACGACGTGACAAGATTACTCAGCATTATCTAGAATTTGAGGTGGATACATAGGAAAATTCTTTTCTAGCTCATGATTATATTTCTGCAAGTTGGTTTTCTGTGATTCCTATATGCAATTGGTATGGTAATTTCTTTGAGAGATGGCCTCAATATAACGATGATAAGAGAATAAGTGCTCGATAGCACCCTCCATTGTACCATCTATTCGAATAAGATGTTGGAGACCAACATTATATAAAGAACCTTCTGCCGATTGAGTATGACAAACGTGGGTTCATTTTCCCTATTACAAAGTAGTAATATCCTACTAATAATATAGTTGAAAAGTAACTCACCCCGTTCGTTGATATCACCTACACCATACTGTTTGGTGGCCATTTGCAGCACCCCCTAGTATAAGACCCACGCCGGAGCTCGCTGTTCGCTATCGGCTCCCTTATAAGTTGTGATGGTAATGGCCCTGAGTCATCATAGGCGAGGTATATTGAATCCAATCAGTATATCATAAAAACATTAAATTGAAATTTAGCCCTATCTTACTTACACTGTTGCTAGTGTATACCTCATAGGCTTAAATTATCAGTCCACACGCTGCTCCCACCCACGGATCCTGAATGGAGAATGTCTTACCAGACGATTCAGGAGTGCAGCCGAAGTTGTCTTACTGTGGAGGAGGTTTATTTGTAAGAGGTGCATCTGCTACTAGAGTTACATCTGCACCTTTTTGCGAATCGCTAAACAGCTCCTTCTCTGAGTATATCCTCTACAGGGTGTTGTGAGTTAGAATCAAGCTACCTACGAGTAGTTGACTCACAGCATCGACTCCCAATAGATGCCACACTCTGTGGGATTAGCATGTGCTAAAAATTATTTAAGAATAATACATACTTTTAGGGTCTAAGTATTTTATGTTAATATGATCTGTGTAATATTATTATCTAAACTTTTAGGGTGTTACAGTTCAGCAGTCGAGTCAACGAAGGGCATTGTAATGCACCGTCGACACTTTTATAGTAGGTCAGTTGGCTTGACCAATTAGCAGGTGCGGAACTGGAGCACCAGAAAGGTCAGTTTACAGATGACTGTTAAGAAATAGTATATAAGAATTAGTATTTGTAAGAATAAACCGGCTTGTGATTTGATCTTTTGAAAACGAAAGTGGTCTAGTGTATTTGTTTAAACCAAGTGATTTAGGGTTTTCAGGTACATGCGCTCCCAGTACAAGTAGCGAAAAAGACGCTCCCGAGGACATCAAACACGGACCCTAACAAGGGCCTTGCCTAGCTCTGAACCCAAAGATATGTACCTATCCTCGCACATCACGCTATCGATTGCTCACGCGATCGTTTTTCTGATATTAAATGAACTTATTGATTTATTTATTCCTAAATAGTGTTATTAGACCTGACACCATATTTTCTTATGTCTGCAAGGGTTTGGGAGAATGTGTACTAACAACAATAGGAAGGTTAAAATATTTTTATAATGAGCATTTCGAAACCGTGCCCTAGACGGCACTTGAATCCCTGACCCCATTGCTTCGAGACTTGCATCAAGGGTACTGAAGCCGACAAACTACAGTCAAAACCAAACTACCGCATAGAAAATTTTAGAAACAATTACCATCGAGATTCGACCATATAACCATAATTTATTTGTAAATTTATTTGATTTTAGTAAAATTGAAAGTAAGTAACCATTTATTTTAAAATTTGCAAAATTGAAACTAAAAGACTGTGCGAAGCTTAGTCGCACCTTTAAATTGCAGAAAAATGATAATTCTTTTGGTACTTTTAATTATTGCACTTAGAATATACATGCAAATATGACAATACACTGTGAATTTAATAATTTGCCAACACGTCGGTGTAAACAATAGTTTTTGTAAATACACATATATCTTTTGCTAAATGTCCTTGTTTATTAGTGTCACAAATATAAAACTTGAGCGCATCAAATGACCTAACTCTGTTTGCAGCTATGCATATCTGCCTCTTCATAAATACTGGATTTCTCAGCATAATTTTATCGAATGTTTGTTCTTGCGATTTATTAACAGACATAGCGAATGCAAGGACAATTGGACAATTCGTTGGAAATCGAATGGCAGCAAACTTCCAGAGGAAGTCAAGTAAATGGGCGGATAAGAATACGTTTACCTCGTATTATTCCAGTCAACACCTCACAATCGATAGTATTATTATGCAATACCTTGATAAGCATTCTTGTACCATTAACCAAAGCTTCCTTTCGATTTAAATTTATGTGGCGGTAGACCACTGAAATTCAAGGAATTTAAAAATTCCACTGGATAATTATTGACTTCCGCTTCATTACCGTAAATATTTTGTCTTAGGTATAATAACTTTTTTCTTCCGTCGGCATTCGGTTGAGAACACCTCGGTTCATGAAAGTACAATCTTCATTGGGGAGGGCTAAAACAGCGGAACTCAAAATGCGTTCTGTTAAAACACTTTCCGCAATATTCCTAAATACATCATCAATTTGCAACTAAATGTTGCCGTAATTCGATCACATTTCCACCAAACTCTAGGAATTCTCTTGCCTCACCATTACCGATACTTTTCAAAAATTCAACGAATTCGATTTCCTCTGGTCTGGCTCTCATATTTTGTGTGAAAGTGGAATGAGAGTCTCTCTCTGACTCTAATTTTCAATTGAAGTGGATCGTGTACCATGTCAATATTTCCCGAAAATCTCCACATAAAAAAAAATTGTTTTCCCGGCGAATAGTTTATTTTTATTTTGATCGCATTTACTTGTACTCGTACATAGATCTGGCAAAAACTTATAGCGTTTTCTTTTCTACATAAAAATGTTACACTCCTTCAATGATGCCCTCAACACTGGCAGAGGGTTACATTTTTATATTTAGTTCCGTTCCATTTGTGTGTGCCAAATAAATATTATAAAAAATAAAAATAGGAGAAAAGTTCAAGAAAACGTTCTTAAATATGGAAAATACCTAAAACTAGAACTCAAAACTGTTTCAACTCATAATAAATTAATTTCATTTTTTTTTAATAGTTAGTTTATTTATTGAATTATCTTATTAACAATAACTATTTAAATCTTAAATGTAATAGCAATATTAACCCGCAACCAGTGTATTGGTATGGTTATTTCGTAACTAAAGTAAAATATTAAAATATTTGGGTATAACAGTTAAATCTAGTGAGTACAATTCCATTAAATAATTTCAATCTAGCCTGCGTAACCGTGTGTGTATTTTGGTAATTGTCTTGCCAACTAATTGGGATGATGTCGGAGTTTGAAGTTGTGTTTACAATTAATTAAGCTCCCTTTTTACTAGTGGAATCTTAAGATCGCTGTGGATGTTATAATTTTTTTATGTACCAGGGGGCACTTACAATAGTTCGAAGAATTTTCGATTGTGCACGCTGGATTAATTCAATTTTATATGAACTAGTATTTCCCCACAGCTGGGCTCCATACCTCCATATTGGCTTTATGAATGCATTATATAGTAGAACTTTGTGGTCTAGGCGCAGTCTTGATTTTTTATTAAGTAACCAAGTGATTGGTTGGCAAAAAACGAGGGTACCGACTGGTAATAGTTATCACAGTAGTTTCGGCACGTTATCAGGCGATATCTAGCTAAGATGAGGAAGTAAGGTCGGGTGCTTGTTACTCCTCAATAGCACAGCATCTGTCCTTTGCACTCTTGTCATGGTCGGGGGTAAAGGGCTGGATCAATTTGTTATGCAACTCGTGTCGAGGATCAGCCAGGCTGGGGGCCCTTTTTCATAAAAATTAGCACCGTCACTTACGTGAGCTTACGGATACCTGGCGCCCTCCGTAATAATTAGCCTTACCTGCGTAGTTCCGGGATATGCGCAGGCGGACATATTTTCTCCGACACTCGTGGGACCAATAAATGAACTTAATGAAAAATGAAACAACAAAAGCTAAAGAGAAAACTAAAGTATCCGGTCCCCCAAATATTAGACCGGGAGGGTCAAGTCGATCCGTATATATAGCAGCGGGGTTACCGAGCTCAAAGCAAGCCCCTACAAAGACAGTGGCGAAGCCTTGTCCGAGTAGTGCTACAAACAAGCGCTGGTGCTGGAGAAAAGGCTACGGCTATCTCCACCAAAGTGGTGCCTTCTGAGGCCGCCGGAACAACCAGTAGAGTCGAAAGCCAGCGAACACTGACTGAGACTAAGGATGTGAAGGGCAGGCCAAGGAGAGCACGATGGCCACTGCAGTTGGTAGCAAATGGCCAAAAATAGAGATCTCCGACCCAGTGAAAGCGGGTTATCACGAGAGGCGTATCGCCGCGCGAATATTGAAAAGGGTACATGAGAAGGAACCCACTGGTGAGGAACTCACTAACGAAGTAAGAAGTTCAATCGAGTGGGCAAAGGCGGTCTTGCCAGATTCTAAACTCGACCGTGTGCATGTCCCGGCGCCGAAGAGACAGAGATCCTTCGAGAAAGCTAAGTCGTGAAAAAGAGTGAAGACCCAAATGGTCACTCCGAGGAAGACATTCACGGAAGTTGCATAGAGCCTCATAATTATAGGCGTACTAGATACGAGTCACCCGGAAAGAAAAATTCCACGTACGCAATGACTGAGGTGTTTCTAGGGGCACTAGCAAATAACCCCGGTCCTCCACAGACATGCGAGGATGCAGGCTGGCATCAGGGCCAGATCGGAAAGCTTATAAAGCTGACACCGAAGCCGTTGATTGTCGCGTATCAACAGCCGAATCGGAAATAAATAACGACACCGATAATAAGCCTGGAACAGATGTAATGCACGAATATGTGTGCAAGAATATTATATATATGTATGTATGGTAAATACCAAATATATGTATATATATCAGAGCATTGCTCGGCAAGACGCAATTGAGCAAATTACTAACTTGAGCCGAAGAAAGGCTGATTGCTGGAAAAAATGCAATTGGTTTGAGTTGCCAGTTGGAAACTGATTTCTTTAAATCCCGAGCAGGGTTTTTATATAATTTCTTTGCTTGATAACAATTCTCGATTATTCAAATTTGTTTATGTCTAATCCCTTTCGCTTAAGACTAAACTCATATTCCACTCAAATACAACACAACTGATTCACCAATTACTGCACGCTAGGATTCTAATTACGTTGCATATGTCAAGTATCATAGTGTCGCAGTGCAGTGGATGGGTGTGTCTTATGTATCGGTATGGTTTGGATGTGTAGAGTTTGCGTAGGTAGCTTTTGTGCTATACTACGTTTGTGCGCAACAGTGCACATGCACTACAGTGGTAACGTCGACAGCCATAAGAATGAGGATGGGTACATATCTTCAGGTACTGAGCTTAGCAGTGCCCTGGAGAGAATGTACTCGGAAAGGAGCTACTTAGCGAATCGTGAGTGGAGGAAGAGTGTGCGGACTGAGGACTCCAGGGTATACAATTTACACAGCCAATAGCGCAAGTAAAATCAGGGCGTGTATACTTGCTAAAGAACAACTTAATGTTTTCATGATTCATAATTGGAGTAATGAAGACAAACGGAAATATCTACAGACTGGCAAACGCTAAGGCTTTTCTTTGTCGCTACTCGCCCAGGTCCCATTACGCAATCTGATTCCATTGGAATTTTTATGTTTTTATTAGCTTTTCACAAGGAAAAATTATACTTTTCTGTAGGGCATAATTTTCTCGTGTGGTTTTTTAAGTGTTTTTCCAGTTCTGCATGTAAAGCTTCACTGATGTCTTTTAGATAAAGGATAGTTTCGTTTGGTCGTAGGCGATCTGCGTTTTTGCCAATGGTGAATGATAACTCAAGGCACGGCTCCACTAAAAACAAATTTTTTTTTAAATTCCCTTAATTATCCCGAAGTAAAATCTGGTATTTTCTGAGGATCTGTAGGCCAATATGTTGGATGTCCAGAGGACACGAAATCAAGTTTGTAGCGATGATTTATAAGAGCGGAGAATAATTGCTTACCTTTGGGATTAATCAGCCTGGAACCCCGGAAAGAGCGGTGCAGTGCAAGGTAGCAGCAGGAACATTAACACGACATTGGTACCCAACTTCGACATTTTCGATCCGATCAAGGAGACTTACCGCAATTATATACAAAGATTTACAAATTATGTAATAATGAAGGGCGTTGAAGCCAATAAAGAGTACTGTACAAAGTTACTCTTGAATTCAATTGGCGCGAAACATTTTAATATGGTGACGCCAATGCTGCCAATGCGTCACCAAAAGCAGCGACGGAACTGCTGTGCGACGACTTGTTGAAGTTGTTGGAAAATCATTTGGCGCCTAAAAATAATGTGTTGGTGGCGCAGCATAAATTTTTATCGAAGTATCAGAGCGAAGGGCAGTCTATAGCGGACTTTGTGGCGTTACTTCGCACTGAAATTAACAATTGTAATTTTGTTTCAACGTGCAAATGCAAAAGTTCAATTGCCGATGTATTTCTCAGGGCACAGTTTATTCGAGGCATTCATGATAACGGGATGCGTGAACAACTCCTTCAATCAATAACCTCAAAATTTGATGAAATTGTAGCTAAAGCGTTAGCGTTAGAGGCGGCGAAGGTTTGACGCCAGGGAATTGTCGCAGGCTACAACATGTGCAGCAAATAATGGCGCAACAATTAATAATATTTTCAAAAAAAAAAAAATGTTTTCAACCATTTCAATGCATAGGGGCACATTCCGTATGAATCACCTGTCGTTTGGTATAAAAACGGATCCAGCTGAATTTAATAGAATCATCGATCAGATATTCTTCGATGTTCCAAAGACGGAATCATATTTCGACGACATCTTGGTTCATGGGGTAGACATTGATAGTGAAGAAAGGCCTATTGCGTTCGCACCAAGGTCTTTAACTCCGGCAGAACAAAATTATTCACAATTTTATCGGGAGGCATTAGCAATTGTGTATGCTGTTCAACATTTTCATCAATACGTTTTTGGACGACTTTTCAAACTGGTTACTGATAATCAACCCTTGTCCAGAATTTTTCATCAACACTCAAAATTGCCTCAAATGACGTCGTCGAGACTCCAGCGTTATGCAGCTTTCTTGACTGGGTACAACTACGAAGTAATTACAAAGAGAAGTGAAGAAAATGTCAATGCGGATTGCCTGTCAAGAGCTCCCTTAAATTCGGGTATGAAGTCTGAAAATTTCATAGAAAGAGAAGTACACTCTATTTGTGATTCAACTTTATTCCAAATTAATTCAATAAATTGAAATTTCAACACTATCCGGGAGGCAACAAAGAAGGATGTTCAACTGTTAAAAATTCTAACCGACTCTACTTGACTCGGCGATCATTCATAACGATATCGAGGATTTTCTTGATATTTTCTTCAGTAACCACCTCTTTTGGCCTTCCTGTTGATGGTATTGTTGCAGTGCTTGTTCGGCCGTGATTAAATTCAGCAATCCAATATTTTACAATGTAATTTGACGGAGCAGACTCACCGTAATGTTTATCGAGGTTTTATTTGTCTCTTTCGCCGTTTTCCCTTTCACATAATAGTGTTTAATAACTGCACGAAATTCGCTTTTTTCCATTTTTCAAGAAACACAAAGTTGCTTACTTCAAACGGCTACAACAAATAAACTAATTGATGAATTTGGGTGAAATTTTAACAGACAGATCGCAATTTCTAAAAAAAAAAATGTTTGTGTTTGTGCTGCCATCTAGTAGCTTCAATATCAATCCGCCCTCGTATTACACTGAGGAGATATTTTAAGTTTCTTTGTTGATGTATTTGTGTTATGCTCTTCTTTTTTTATGCATTGTCCGTCTGTCTGCCCAAGAATGATAAAATACAAAGATTGCGCCGATAGAGGACCAACAAGTTTTCGTTTTGCGCACCTACGTCCCAATATTAAATTTGTATTGGCTAGTTGTCAAATTCGCATACGATTTGTAAACAAAAATGTAAAGTTCCATACATTTCAATTTGTAAAATTAAAAAAAAGGAATAATGAAACTAATTTAGGAAAATTTCGCTTATGTGTGCGAGAATTTTCTTAAATTTTCTTATTTAACATTCTGATTTTTGTAAAAATTCCTGTTTTGCAAAATATTTTCTTAATTTTTATATTACAATCAATATCAAAGGCTTCATCAATATGTTTTTCAATGAAATCAGCTTGAGGGGATTTTTTCCATTCAAAGTAACAAAAATTGAATCCATGCTGTTCACGTATTCCACCATTATAGCGCCTTCGCTTAAATGATGAGAGCGATGCATCCTCATTACTTTTAAGTACAGTGCTAGGCATCTTATGGCGTATATAGCCGGCAAAATTTTCCATCCCATCGTATACTAAATCGTCGAACTCCCTTTGTGCAATGACCTGAGAAGTAACTTTCATGGGTAACACCTGTATAAATAGTGATTTATATACATTGTATCAAAAGCAGCATATTTTCTAATAACTGTAAGAATAGGCTGAGATACTTACTAAGTCAGGAGTAAGATCAACCTCGACATTACCCCCAGTGGTAATAGCCCCTTCATTGCGCCCATTTCTTGATGAAACTCACAAATAAAATTAAATTATCTCAGTTTATAATAGAAACACATCACTCGCAATGCGCTTAAAGAAAACTTTGATATTTTGACGTAGTCGACTGAACAGAAAAGTGTCAAAATCGAAATGCAAAACTAATGGACCTGCGCAAAGCGCAATCTCATTATTCTATCATTCTTACTTTCTACGCATGTTTTCTAGCTCAGTTGTGCACGGTGAGGCGCATGAGATTTCAGATTTCCACGAGCGCTGAGCTAAGTGTACAATTATTTGGGGCATTGTTAAGCCTGTCTTTGTATTAGTATGCACGGGAGAGCCGCCCATTTTATTAATTATAAATAAATTTGCACCATTTTTGGCACAGGAATGCTGTCGCTGTCGGTCTTTACTTTGGGTACAGAATGAAACAAGTTGGAATCAATACGATGTACGATCCCGCGATGCTGCTCAGAAAGCGTCTGAGGCAGAGAGCACAGAGAAAAGAAACTTAAACGTCAAACGACAAAGCAGCGAAATAAAGCAGACGGACGTTGCACACGAATCCACTCAGAATCGTTGTGTGCCCGCTACGGACGCTAGTAGCGAAAAAGACTCTCCTTTCTCTGTGTTCTCTGGTCAGAATTAGGTGCTAGTCAAAATACATTTACAAGGTCCTATTAATAGAAGATCGCTCTCCAAATGTTGGTGTCACAGTCATAATAAGTGTCCAAATGAATAAACAGTGTTGTTTCTTTTGTAAATTTTGGCCGCTATTTTCTTACTTTACTTTTTTTGGTAATAAGTAAAAACTCAAGTGACCTTTATTTTTTTTATTTTTAATTTTTTCATTTATTATTATTTAAAACCATAATTATTTACTAAAACTTATTTACTAATAAAATATTTTTAATAATTTTTTATTGGCCATTATTCTATGTTTATTTTTTGTGAGTTGTTGTTGGTTATCGCTGTTAAATTGGGCGTTTGGGTTGCCTATGTTGCTTTTCGCAGATATTCTTACAGTTGTTAATCGTCTATTTAAATATTTAATTCGAAAATACATTCGACATTTGAAAAAAAAATCTTTTTATCGCTTTTGGTAAATTAACTGCAGTGCTTAATTCCATTAACTTATCACGGAAATTATTGCAGTGCACAATTTTATTTCCATTGAACTCAATAAAAATGACCTCTAATGAAATCTTTCTGAAGGCTTTTTAAGACCTCCTTTTGAGACTTGGTCCACGCATGTCCAAGTGTTGCCTTCGAATTCGTATTCATTAAGGTTCAGCCTTCGAAAAATATAACCTGCTATATACTCGAAGGCGTCGTCTCGTAAAGTGTCTTCATTGTAACTCAAATCATCGAACTCGATGGCGAACTCATTGCCGGGTGGATTGTTTTCAGACTCGGTTAAGTCCACAGGCTGAGTAATACGACGTTCACGCAGCTTGCTGCCATTCTCAGCATTTGCCTATGATCACTTTTCACTCCTTGCAGCCAAAGATGTTCACTTTCACTGGTTAACTGATCTGCTACTACGATGTTCACATTCAGCTACGCTCACCGTTTCACTGCTGCTGCTACTACAATGTTCACTTTGCCGCTTTCACTTGTTTTCTGATCTCGATGTCAATTGTGTAGTCGTTTATATACTTCGTGTACTTCCACTAGCCTTTGAACGCAGTTACGCATGCCTTCCCGCAGGTATATTTTTAGGGGTTGAAAATGACGCTTACCCTAAAACTAGGCAACCAGTCAGATGGCGTGTTGATTTCGTAACAATATATATGAATTATATAAAATAAAAACCAATAAAAAAATTTAAGGTGTTTTTTCAACTTTACTATTTCATAACTAGTGTAAACCAAACTAGTTAAATAACTACTTAAAAATTAACTGCTTTGTAACTAGTCAGGGACTACTCACATAATAACTAGTACTGAACTGTTATATATCATACTAGTATTATAACTACTTAAAATCTTATACCTAACATAGTGTCTCGACTAGCTATAATTCATGGCAATGTTCATGTCTTAACATCAAAATGTTGAGTGGAGACTGCATAGGTTAATGTCATACCAACAAAATTAAACATTATGTCAAGACAGCAGTTCTGCCAGAAACCCTGACATAAATTTGAAGTTTCACTCGATTTAAACGTTTGTCTATTTAAAAATGGCAGAAATTAAATTTAATAGAAGCGAAATAATTAATTTAATAATTATTTATCGAGAATTTGAGTGTTTGTACAATTACAAACTGTTCAATTTCTGATTGCATTTTTTTTAAATCTATTAAAGCATTCAATGCGAGAACGCATCTCTGTTGTTTACTGTTCAAAGCCATGTAAAAAATGAAATGCCTTAACATAATTTGCCCACTTCATATTTTGACAGCCAGAGTACCTACTCTGATATGAACATGAACATTGCCATGAATTATAGCTAGTCGAGACACTATGTAACAGGGCAATTGTCTTTGCGTAGAGCACCGCCATGTAAAAAAACCAGCTAGCTTCATGTAAATAGGGGTTGCGGCTTAACTAGTGCTGGTATGTTTTTAACTAGTAGTTTTACTAATATTTTAACTAGTTGGTTCCACTGCTGGGTAGTTGCGCCGCTTGGTTGCTCTCTCGATGTGTGTGTGCATTGAAATTCTTAAGAATTAAGATTGAAAAGCAACTTATTATCAATCATATGTTAACTAATAAATAAACCAATTTTAGAATTGATAATTATTTGATTTACAAATACTTACACTTCGTGGCAGATAAACAATCCAAAATTAACCGTTTTCGTGAAATGTCACAACATAACATATAAAAATCAAAATTCAACAGACTTCTATGCACTGCTCCGTCGCGCACATGTTTTTATAACGAGTAAAGGGCCAACCAAAATAGACGAGAAGAGACAGAACGAGGTTCAAGCATATGTGAACCAATGTTAGTAACCAAAATGGTCGTACGTATTTTATCGAAATTGAACGAAACATTTAGACTTGACGTTCTGTTCCGCCAGAACCGAACTGCAAGCGTCTGCTACTCGTCGCAACAGCTACTTTATTGAAACGATTGTTACGATTGACGGAATTTTGCTACAATTTAATCGCCGCTGTGAGGGATGAGCTCGGAATTTATGTAAAAAGCCATCCATCGATGGTTTTGATAGCGTCACATTTTGGGTTAAATGTCAAAATCGACATAACAAGTGCAGACGTTCGTCCAATCGCTATCGTTACCTCTCTTTTTTTTGGTTCTACCTTTAGTCGCTGTTGAGCCATGGCAAATTCTTTCGCCACGTTAATGACGGTGTACATAGGTCACAATTTCTCACGTAGTATGGAACATTAACAATCTGCCGCAATCCCTTGTTCCGAAGTATTTGGATAGTGTTAATGTATTTTTCACTGGCACATCCTCAAAATTGTATGCCATAAGTCCAGACCGGCTTCAAGATTTGTCTATATATCAATAGTTTGTTATGGGTTGAAAGCGGAGACTGTCTGACAATCAGATAATCGGTGGTGTCATGAAATCCGCAAAATATTTTTTGCGGAAATATTTCCACTTCCCCTTCCACAAGTTTTTTGTGTCATGAAATCCGCAATATTTTTTAACTTTCACGTTACGTTATTGTGAATTGTTTCGTAATTCCGAATTGTCAAATTTGAGAGTGATAAAAAGTAAACAAATCAAAATTGTTTTAATAAATTTTTTTTTAAGTCTTGAAAAATATCGTTTTATTAAATTAATTAAAAATTAAATAATTAAACACTTTGCGGTGTGCCCCATTAAACAGTTGCAGAAGTCAGTGGCGTTGTGCCTGTGTCACCTACGCCAAATCCTTTGCATCTGCTATACCACCTACGGCTTTATGCAAGCCAGCAATCTTGGCTACAGCCTCTTGTTCTAGTTAAATGCTGTTTATTATAGCAGTCGCAACAGCCTCCACCCGATTGCGTGCGAGCTTTTTTCGAACTTCCATTTTGCAATCGGACCAAGTCATTAAAATAAATGTAAGTGTAAGTACGCAAGCAACTATTTTTTTATTTTAATCACCTTTTTCCTCCCAGATACTTCTTTAATAGGAGGCCCTAAGCTATTTAATTGAATCTTCAATTGCTCCCAACGACTTTCGAGACGAGATCTATCTCCCTTTGCATAGTTTCTCGCCATCTCCTCGTTGGATTCCATATACTCTAAAAGAGCTTCGTGTTGTGCAATATTTTTATTGTTTCCCTTAATTAATACAATTAAGTTTCTAATTAAAAATACGAAAAATTGAAAATATATACTTATATATATATATATATATATATATATATATATATATATACATATATATATATATATATATATATATATATATATACATATATATATATATATATATATATATATATATATACATATATATATATATATATATATATATATATATATATATATATATATATATATATATATATATATATATATATATTAGGGTGGTTTTAAATAATCGATGTCGGATTTTTTTTGGGGCACACCCCTAAAATGTTTCATTTTGTTAGATTTTAAGATTGCCAAAGTTTGAGCACAATTGGAAGATGTTAACCCGTGCCACTGGGGCCTCAAAGTTTTGAAAATCTCGATTTTTTGGCAGTTTGGCGACTTGCGACCCATATCTCTGGAACGGCTAAATATTTAATATTTGCCCGTGTCATACATCAAATTAAAGGCCATACTGTTTTTAACATTTTATATTCTAAACAATAAATACGCAACTAGTACTGAAACCGAAAAAATAGAGCCAATGTCCCTAAAAACGTGACTAGGTACCCCTGAGAGCGAAGATGTATTATTATTGCTTATTATGGACAAATACTTGTACTTTGGAATCCCATTTCATTTAAATATGTTTGCTTTGGTATACCGTTAATTTTAGACCCCCAACAATGTTTTTTTTTATGTCAGGTATGTATCTATTTTTTCCCTCATACTGTATCACTGGCGACCCCAAGCAGGTAAAACCAAACTAGTTTAAAAATGTATTGGGTTACCCTACTACCTATTGTTATATTTTAAGTAGAAGTCCAGGGGTTCAGAGTCTGTTATTAAAAAAAGAAAAGGATAGCTAGGTGGTTCTTGCTTTTATGATTTTGTTTCTTGGTCAGTTGAAAAGTATTCGCTGAACAGTGAAAGTCGTATTTTGTTCTACGTTCGTGTGATCGAGTTTAAAAAACCCACTAAATATTAACTACAAAATATATTTTTATTTTAATTAGGTCGGTACCTACTAACACGTACTCTTTGTTTTAGTTAGTGTCATTCTGTGTCATTTATTCTTTTTCTAGTGAACATTTTTATTTCTCGTAAAAGTGATGGCTTCTACATCTGGCGTGAGAAGTAGAAGTAGAGAAAATTTTTCTAATTGACTATACAGCTCACCAGATAACTGGATGTAAGCTGCCCTCCAATCGACAAGTTCTAGCTACTATGTTCTACAATTTGCATGCTGTGAAGTTAAATTTGAGAGGCTCTGCCACAACTACTGTTGACGAGGTTTTCGTTTTTTGGACAAAAGCTCGAATTCCTACAAAACAAAAGAAAAATGTCATAGTAAAGCTGGAAAAACTGTACGATGATTGGAGAAAAATGCAAAAGTACAAGGATAGAAAAACGGAAAGTGCAAGAAATGCTGTAATAGAGTTTACCAGTTTGGATGATCTCTTTGATATTGCCCACCAAGATGCCCTGACGATGATGACTTCAGAAGAAAACACGAAGTTTCTGTTGAAACACAGACAGAAAGGAAGACCAGGCTCCATGCTCAGAGTTGACCTGAAGTTGGCTCAAGCTGAAGAAAGACTACTACAGAAACAACGGAAGGTCTTGGACAAATAACTTGAAGCGGGAAATGTGGGTAAGCAATTAAAAAAAATATATATATATATATTTTCCTTGTAGCGAAACTTTATAAGATCTAGATCACTAGCTGAAATTTCCATCAATATTAACTTTATTCTTATTGTCTCATCTCATTGTTCACAGAGACGGTAGAGCTCACGGACGACGAGACAACAGAAGAGTCAGAAGGACGTGAAACGCCGTATGAAGAGCTCGAGATGAACGTAGAATCTGAAGGACCATCGCCCCCAAGAGAATCAAGCGTGGCTTCAAAGGGGTCCTAACCATGAAATTGTTGCTGGGCCACTGTAAGGTGTGCGATAGGAACGCTACTCGTATCATTTTGGCTACAGTAGAAGCTCTCGGAGAGGATCCCAAAGAATATAAGATCTCCAGAAGCGTTATCCGTGAACAGCGGAGAATAAACCGTGAAAAATTCACGGAACAAATTCAAGACAGACTTAAGATACCCCAAAACGAGGCTGTTTGCGTTGTAGTGCATGTGCACTATTGGGCACAAACGTAGTGTAGCACAAACTCTACCTACGCAAACTACACATTCAAACCATACCAATACATAAGACACACCCATCCGCTGCACTGCAACACTATGACACTTGACATGTGCAGTGTAATTAGAATCCTGGCGTGCGGTCATTGGTGGATTGGTTTGTTTTACAATTGAGTGGAATTTGAGTTAGACTTAAGCGAAAGGGATTAGAAATAAACAATTAAATTAATCGAGATTTGTTATCGAGTTTGTAACTCAAATAAACCATATAAAAACCCTGCTCGGGAATTAAACTAATCAGTTTCCAACTGGCAACTCAACACATTGCATTTTTCTTGCAAACAGCCTTTCTTCGGGTCAAATTAGTAATTTGCTCAATGGCGTCTTGCCGAGCAACGCTATAATATATAATATTTATCATATATTTCTCGCACACAATATACGTGCATTACAGCGTGCACTGGGATGGAAAACTACCAGGTATCCTCAAAACAGAGCAGAAAGAACGGGTTGCTGTTCTGGTATCACATGGGACTAAAGAACAACTCCTGGGCGTCCTGAAACTGACATTAGCTCAGGGGAGGAACAAGCCCTAGCAGTGTACGAATGTCTAGAGGAATGGGGTCTTGCCAGCTCGGTCGTGGCTATGTGCTTCGATACAACAGCATCAAATACTGGGAGACACAATGGAGCGTGCAATCTCCTGGCGCAGATGTTAGGTCGAGAGCTCCTGTACCTAGCGTGCCGACACCACGTTTTAGAAGTCTTGTTGAGAGGGGTTTTTGACTGCAAGTTTGGAAGCACATCGGGACCTCAACCAGACATATTCAAGAGATTTCAAAAATAATGGTCGGCGATTGATAAAGCCAAGTTCGATGTAGGCGAGAATGTTTTGAAACTACTGCCCAAAGCAGAAGTAGAGAATATCAAAGAAGAACTGCAAAGAAAACTAATGGAATGCCAGCCAAGAGACGACTACAAAGAGCTGTTACAGTTGGCATTGATATATCTTGGCCATCTTGACGGAAAAGATGTGCGCTTCAGGTCTCCAGGTCCAGTACACCATGCCCGGCGGATGGCAAAAGCAACAAATACAACTCTTCCGTGACCAGTTTAAGCTGACTTCCCAAGAACAAGAGGCCCCAGAAGCTCTTTGTGTTTTCATCGTTCGAGTCTACTGTAAAGACTGGTTTAACGCCCCCAGACCGTGTTTAGCACCAAAACAAGACCTAGACCTCATTGAAAATCTATTGAAATACGAAAGCATTGACAAAAAAATATCAGAAAAAGGAATTAACAAAATGATAAATCACCTGTGGTATGTTAGTCCTGAACTTGTTGCCCTGGCATTGTTTAACCCGACAGTGCAAAACACCGTAAAGAGCCAAATGGCGACAAAAATCTTAACAAATCAAGCAGAAGAAAATGAGAAGTGCTCCAGAAATATGCGACCCAAACTAAAAAAAGAACAACTGCCGAAATTCCTAGAAAAAGGTCTCCCAGCCCTAATTACAAGTGAGACTTACCTGTTGTTCAAGAGATTAAACATTAACACCGAATTTCTGGAAAAAGATCCTGCAACTTGGCCGCAGAACATCAACTACCAGGAGGAGCAAAGGATGGTAAACAACTTGAAAGTTGGGAACGACATGGCAGAGCGAGGAGTCAAGTTCATCACAGATTACAACCAATTACAAAGGACGAGCAACAAAAACAATACGTTCTCCAAGTAGTCAGCAGATGCCGTCAGCTGTATCCAGATAGCTCCAAAACCACATTATGTCAGTCCCTTGAATAAATTTAAATAAGAATAAAATGAAAAAGACATTTATTATACTTGATTTTTTAAATACATAATTGTTTTCATTCCAAAATTTGATAATATAGAAAGGAAAATGGGTTTTTTCACAATAGGTTCCATCTTCGCTCTAAGGGGTACCTAGTCACGTTTTTAGGGGCATTGGCTTCATTATCTCGAATTCAGTACTACTTACGTATTTGTTTATTGCACATAAAATATTATAAACAGTATCGCCTTCAATTTGATGTATGACACGGGCAAATATATTAAACCGTTCTAGAGATATGGGTCGGCAAAGTCGCCAAACTGCCAAAAAATCGAGATTTTCGAAACTTTGAGGCACCAGTGGCACGTGTTAACATCTTTCAATCGCGCTCAAACTTTGGCAATCCTAAAATCTGACAGAAAGAAGCATTTTAGGGGGGTGCCCCCAAAAAATGCTGACATTTTTTTTTTCCTTCTGAGATAAAACCACCCTAATATATAAGTTAACACGTTACCTAATAATACAGTTAATATGCCAGCCTACCCGCATACCTGAGCTTTCACACCAATACGAATTATGCTGACACCATGTCTACGCCGCCCTGCACGAGCATCCGGTGCACCACCGAATCGTGGGAACGTTGCACTAGCAGAAGTGCAGGCATCAGCAATATGATAGGCTAAGCAGGGTAGCGAGTAAGCTGTAGTGTTAAGAATAATTTAAATTGTAACTCATTCTTATTTTGGAGCGGAACTAATAAAGAGTAAAACTGTAAACCGGTTTAATTTATTTTACAGGTATATAAGACGGGGCCAGTTGCCGGCCCCCATCTTTAATTTTTTGGTGCTCCCTAATGGGAGCGCCTTAACTGGCGCCCGAGCAGGGACCCACTGTTAATGTGGGTTCCTTGAAGAAGACTCCTTAAAAGAGGAGATCACAAGGTGCGGCAGGATCTCGGGTGATGTTGCTGGCTAAAGTTGGACAGATGCAGTGAAAAAATAAAGTAAAATTAATGATGGAAGCATATAAATCCTTATGTCTACATCCTGCGATTCTTACGGGACCCTCCAGGATATAACAAATAAAAATATCTGTGACCCCGAAGATCCTCAGACTATTGTAATAACAAAAAAATAAAAATAAAAAAAATATTTTTCTTCATTGTACTCTGCGCGAAGCATGGTAGTGGCATTGCCTTCGATTCTTGCGGCATCAACTTTGGATCAGGAAATGCTACGCGTCTAAACATCTAGACTAGCTTTCCTCGATCCATTATTACCAAACAGCAGGGTTTGCTCGTCCAGCGATAAGCTACTCTATAGTGTCCACGATACGCCCAACTGGGTGCACATCATAGTACACATGAGAACACTATGATTATTTAAAGGCACGGTAGCGAATTTCCAAAATGTTGGAGGTCGCATTGGTCAAAACCCTGGCTGTAGACTGTTCCCTAGTAAGTTGCCTACAATCTAATTGTTGGCGACTAAAGAGGAAAATGCAGTCGTTCCATGGCTATGATGTCCATGGAAGAGTTTAAAGTTCAGAGCATGTTTTTCCAGTGCTTGACGCCGTCAACATAAGAACACGGTACTAGAAAGGAATAAAAGGATTAATAAATTTTTCCTTTATTATTATTATTTTTTATTTTTTTATTTGCTTTATTTTTACAGAATATGTTGGTGAAAATAATATTGTAAGAACTATTTAAAAATAATTTCAGTGTCGACAAAACAAAATTAAAAAAGAAAATAAAAATTAATATTTAATTCGATTGTGCCAAAAAATAAATTGGAAAGATAAAAAATAAATTATAATTCCAGTGTGCCAATAAAAAGTTAAGAGAAAAAATAAAATTGCAAATGTGCCAAAAAGAAAAATAGAAGTAAAGAAAGTGTGCCAATAGAAAGTTAAGATAAAAAATAAAATTCCAGTGTGCCAATAAAAAGTTAAGAGAAAAAATAAAATTCCAAATGTGCCAAATAGAAAAATAGAAGTAAAAATAAAAAATAAAATTCAAGTGCGCCAAAAGAATATAAAAAACAAAATTTAAAGTAAATTCAATTAGAGTGTACCAAAAAGAAAATAAAAAATAAAGGAGGCAAAAAATCGAGAAGTATTCTGAAGACATCTTGCGGAGTAAGATTGGTGAGTGTTGATTTGTGCTTTCTACTTGAATTTTTATAAGAATGGACAGTTTAACTGACAAAGTGACACAGTTGACGGGGGCAGTTAACGTACTACTGGACCAAATTAAGGGAATAGAAACTCGCTTAGTTGCGGCCGAAAGAGCTGCGGGGAGTCCTGATCAATTCCTATTAGGAATAGAGCAGAGGATCAACCAAAGACTCGATAGTTTGAATACAATAGAAGGCTCGTCAGATATTAGGCCTACGGTTATAACTCGTGCACCCCGAACAGAGGAGGAGCTTCGTGAAATCGGAAGATTGCCGGATTGCGTAAAGGAACTCCAGGTGTTTGATGGAAATCCTTCACAGTACATTTCCTGGGTACACAATGTTGAGTGTATTTTGAAGGATTACGATATCATTACGGAAAAGCCCCTTTACCGCTCAATCCTTCTGCATATTAGGCAAAAAGTTAGGAGTAGGGCAGATGCCGCATTAGTGTCCTACAACGTCTTCCAAAATGACTGGGCGGAAATTAAGCGCGTTTTATCCCTACATTACGCTGACAAACGGGACATTCGCACGCTAGAACACCAGTTAAACCAGCTCAATCAAAGGGGATCCAGGCTAGACGAATTTTATGCCACTGTCAACCATCAGCTGTCGTTAATCGTAAATAAAATCAAAAGCGAGGATTACACTGAAGAGACCATGGGTGTGCTTGTGGAGACTTCCAGGAATAGAGCTCTGGACGTGTTCATTCGGGGCTTGAATGGGGAGCTCTCTCGCATGCTCATCGTGCAAAAGCCGAAAACATTGCCGGAAGCGTATTCCGCGTGCTTGGATATCCAAAACTTATCGCTCCGAAACAACATAATTCACGTTAACTCAAACAATAGAATAATCACCCCAATGAATACTATGGTAAATGGTGAACGACGACCCCCTCTACCTCCTAGGTATCATCATAACAATAAATGGGTAAACAGAAATCAGATATATCGTTCGACCCCGCATGGTAATAGATTCCCAGATCCTGTCGAAAGGAATGTCTTTCCTCCCAACAGGCCGATTGCTCCAAAGCCGCATGAGAGAATGGAGGTAGACCAATCCATCCAGACAAAGCGAGTGAATTACATGAATCACCCCCAAAGGGAGAACCGTTTCAAGAGGTATGCACCAGTAGAGGGTAATGATGTAAAACAGCAGAGGCTGTTTAACCTACAAACCAACGCAGAAGGCGAGTCCCAGGTATTAGATGATCATCAGGAAGAACACGTAAATTTTATGGAAGGTGGCCCACCAGCGTTCCTCGTATAGGGAATAATGCGATCGAAAACAAAGCAATAACAATAAGTTCCAGTATACCCTATTTCACGTGTTATTTGACAAATGGAAAAGAGCTTAATTTTCTAGTTGATACCGGTGCTAATAAAAATTTCATAAAACCTAACCTCACGGACAAATATATTCTTTTAGACACACCCTTTTCTGTACATACAGCTGCAGGACCTATTCAAATTAATAAAAAAATTTGTGGAAAATTTTTCCAAGAAGTAGGAAATGACAGTTTGATAACTTTTTATTGGGGACGACACACTGAAGCACTTAGAGGCAGTAATTGATCGCAAGAAACATATGCTTAATATCAGACCTAACATTGTCATCCCTCTAAGGAACAGGATATTAACCGAGTTGCATAATTTAGCCGATTTAACTAACGTACCCACAACTTCAGTTCAAAAAATTGAATTTTTACTAGACAAATACGAGAATTTATTCAAATCCCTCAACAGTAATGAGAGTGTAGAAACCGCGGTGCGAGCGGTAATTAAAACAACAACTACCGAACCTATATACACCAAAAGTTACCCGTACCCCGCTTGCATGCGGGACGAAGTTGAAAGACAAATCGCTGAACTCTTGACTGAAGGTATAATTAGACCATCAGAAAGCCCATATAATTCACCCATAAGGGTGGTGCCAAAAAAACCCAAGCCCACAGGTGAGAAACAATACCGAATGGTGATAGATTTCAAACGTTTGAACGCTGTCACCATCGCAAACACATACCCCATCCCCGACATTAATGCGACACTAGCTAGTCTGGGGGCAGCCAAATACTTGACTACAATAGACCTAACATGGGGATTTCACCAGATCAAAATGAAAGAGTCCGACATATCCAAGACGGCATTCTCTACGATGAACGGGAAGTATGAGTCTTTGAGGTTACCATTTGGGCTTAAGAATGCTCCTGCGATCTTCCAACGCATGATCGACGATGTCCTTAAAGAATATATCGGGAAAATATGCTATGTATACATTGACGATATAATTGTCTTTGGGAAAAATGAGGAGGAGCATATCAAAAATGTCGATATAATCTTTGCCCGCTTGAGCAAGGCCAACTTGAAAGTGAATCTCGAGAAAACTCATTTCAAGAGAACTGAAGTGGAATTCCTTGGGTATGTAATTACCAGTAACGGTATTAAGCCTGACCCAAAAAAAATGGTAACTATTCAAAACTTGGCACCCCCTGAGACTCTAAAAGACTTGAAAAGCTTCCTCGGAATGACCTCGTATTATAGGAAATTCATCCGCGACTACGCGAAAATCGCCAAGCCTTTGACAAATTTGACGCGAGGTGAGAATGCACAGGTTAAAGCCAATCAGTCAAAAAAGGTGCGCATCAATCTTGACTCCGGAGCACTAAAGGCATTTATGGATTTAAAACTACTCCTTACTTCATCGGATTTATTAATATTTCCAGATTTTGAAAAACCATTTAATCTAACGACTGATGCATCTAATTATGCCATAGGCGCTGTGCTTTCACAGGGAGAACCTGGAAAAGATAAACCCGTCGCTTTCATCTCTCGCTCACTGAGCAAAACGGAAGAAAACTATGCCACTAACGAGAAAGAGATGTTAGCGATAGTTTGGTCCCTTGATAACCTACGATCATACCTATACGGTGCAAAGAAGGTCAGAATATGTACGGATCATCAGCCTCTCACTTTCGCCTTAAGCAATAGGAATTATAATGCGAAATTGAAAAGATGGAAGGCCCGTATAGAAGAGTATAACTACGAACTGATTTACACTCCTGGTAAATCTAATTTGGTAGCAGATGCTCTATCAAGAATGAAGAGCCAGATCAATCACCTTGAGGAACTACCCACGCCAACCGAGATTCATGGAGGAGATTTAACTGCGGTGACAGCCAGCGAAGACAGTGATGCTTCAAGGACAGTTTCAGCTAGCGAGGGAAGAGGCTCTACAACAGACACGGCAAGTGAAAATGGTACAGCTCATAGTGCTGACCAAGACGCGACAGACTTATTGCCTCATGTGGAAGCACCGCTAAACGTCTTTAAAAACCAAATTATCTTCAGGGAAGGCAAGGAGTTGAGTTGTAAAGAGAACCCTCATCCCGGTTACTCACGACATTACTTTACTCTAGCCAAAATCGAAAAAAGCATGTTAACAAAAATTTTAAAGGAATGTCTGAATCCGTCTATAGTTAATGGGGTAAAAATACCAGAAAACCACCTACAACTCTTCCAGGATGTGTATCTAGAAAACTTTTTGTTATACAAAATTCGAATTACCCAGAGAATAGTAGAGGATATTGCCAACGAGAATAGGGTTTGCGAGATAATAGAGAGGGAATATAAAAGAGCGCATAGGAATTCGCGAGAGAACAGGATTCAGATACTTGAGAAATATTATTTTCCTAGAATGATGAGTCAGATAAAAAATTATACGGCCCATTGCGAGATTTGTCATCTAAACAAGTATGATAGGCACCCATCAGTACCACCTTTAAAAGACACCCCAATTCCAAAATATCCTTGTGAGATTGTCCATGAGGATATTTTCGAATTGCAGGGCGAAAAATTTCTGTCATGCATTGATAAATTTTCCAAATTCGCTAAGTTTTTCCATATCAAGGACCGATCAGCAATTACCCTTCGCAAAAAATTTTCAAAACTCTTGCATTACTTTACGGCACCTAAGATAATAGTTACAGACAACGAACTTGGGTTTATGAGTCCTGTTGTCTCCCATTATATAAGAAGTCTCGGTATAAAGCTCTATCAAACTCCCATTCAAAGGAGTGAGGTAAATGGCCAAGTGGAAAAACTGCACTCGACCATTATTGAGATATATCGATGCCTACAAAAAGAAATAAAGAACATGAGCTCAAAAGAGCTACTTAATATTGCAGTGGACCGCTATAATACCACCATCCACTCCATCATAAAGCAAAAACCAAGCGATATATTTTTTAACAGAACGCAGAGAATTAACTATCAAAATTTGTCAGATTTTAAGAGTAGAGTTCACAAGGAAACCAAGTCTCAAATTAAGAAAAATCAGGAAATAAGGAATTTAAGGTTAAATAAGAATAGGCGAGCTCCGCGGAAGTATGAAAAAGGTGACACCATCTATATCAGAGACAAACAGATTAAACCCAAACAAAGACCGTTGTATAAAAAGGCAACTGTAGGAAAGGACAATATTGTGACTATTAATACAGATAAAGGGAAGAAAATTCATAAGGCACAACTCAAAAACACATAAACGAATTTCCTTCATTATTCCTCAATAAGATCAAAAATATAAAGGTCGTAATTTATAAGTTATATTTGAAAAAAAGCACCTCACTATAAAAAAAATTAAATAAGAAAAAAATGGCTTTTCACTATATAAAAAAATTTTATTAGAAAAATAGCATCTCACTATATAGAAAAATGAATGGCATCTCACTATATGAATAAAAGAAAAAAAAGAAAAGTGCACCTCACAAGCAAAAGAAAAAAGAACTTACTCAAAAAATAACTAGTATGTAAGACAACAAAAAATTTTTTCCTTTTTTAAATTTTTATTAAAAACAAAAAAAAATACAATCGGCACTAAGCAAAATTCTACTATAATAATGTTAAGACTATATTTAAAAATATATATAAGTTGATAACTTTCTCTTTGAGCTAGATTACTGCTGATATTCAGCGCCTCCGGATTCAACATTTTTGAATACAACTCCCCCTTGTGGTTATTCGTCACGGCGACGCCTGGATTGTAAATGGACATTTTAAACTAATACATACTATCGACTTGGAGTCCTTCGGGACGATACTAATGAAACTTAAGGTATCGGGTAATGCTATGCGGAACACTGTCAGGAAACCTTTCATTGATTACAACTTAAATAAGATAACACAGCACCTCGATGAGCTACGTGCTGTAAGAACACGAGGACGCCGATCAATTAACTGGATTGGGTCAGCCTGGAAATGGATTGCCGGCTCCCCTGATGCTACTGATTGGGATAATATCTTAAGAAGCCAAAATGATGTCATCAGCAATAACAACCACCAGTTCAAAGTTAACGAACAACTTTTTAATGTCACGCTAGAAACCACTAACCATCTGAATCTCATGATGCAACATGTAAATTCCCTAGGCAAAGAGATCAACTCTGGAAATGCAGAGACCATAATCGTTAACTAAATTCAGATTTTGAAGGAGCAGATTGGCGAAATAGTACGCGCATGTCAAATCGCGAAGGCAGGCATCGTTAACAGGAACCTACTTAATCAAGAGGAAACCGAGCTGATCGTCACCAATGAGGAGGTCTTGCCGTACCAGAACGTTATTGAAGCTGTCGAATATGCAAAACCCTCTTTGTATTCAAATGGTACTCTACTGTTGTACGTACTATCAATTCCGAAAGTAAAAGCAACCAAATACCACCTATTGATAACCAGAGCTGCGACATATTTTGGTAAAAAAGCAACCTTAGAGTACCAAAAAGTATTGATAAACGATGACGAGACGTTTGGAATAGTGGGGAAATGCCGTTCAACCAATAACTCAACAATATGTGAATCAGAAGCCGTAAGGAAACTGCCTGAAGAGGGATGTCTGGCGCCACTTCTAAAGGGAGGAGACGCCCAATGCCACTTTGAACCCGACAACGGGGAAGTTATGGAGCTGATAGATGAGAATACTGTGTACCTATCGAATTTTAATGGAACCATCAGAAGCGGGAATCATTCAAAGCTTCTTGAAGGCACATACGTGATTCAGCTTAACAATAAAACTATTGAAGTAAAAAACCAAACATTTTCGAGCACAACCTCAAGGAAGTTGCAGGCATTACCGTCAGTTCTCACCAACGTGACAAGTCGGGGTCTCAAACCAAACCTGGAGTATTTACACGAGCTAAGCATGACAAACATTAAGCATCTCAACGCTCTAGGTATCAGATCCCAAATCTCAATAGCAACCGACGCATTGATCCTGAGTGCGGTAATTGCGACGTTCTTCATTATTTGGCGTAAGTTGACAGGGAGGATTGAGATGCCAACAATCCTTTTGAAATTCAAGCAAAAGTCGGCAATGCCCCAGCCACCTGTATCAATATCAAATCTGCGGGACGCAGATATTTAATGAGGGGATAGTTAACACGTTACCTAATACTACAGTTAATATACCAGCCTACCCGCATACCTGAGCTTTCACACCAATACGAATTATGCTGACACCATGTCTAAGCCGCCCTGCACGAGCATCCGGTGCACCACCGAATCGTGGGAACGTTGCACTAGCAGAAGTGCAGGCATCAGCAATATGATAGGCTAAGCAGGGTAGCGAGTAAGCTGTAGTGTTAAGAATAATTTAAATTGTAACTTATTCTTATTTTGGAGCGGAACTAATAAAGAGTAAAACTGTAAACCGGTTTAATTTATTTTACAGGTATAGAAGACGGGGCCAGTTGCCGGCCCCCATCTTTAATTTTTTGGTGCTCCCTAATGGGAGCGCCTTAACTTATATATATATATATATATATATATATATATATATATATATATATATATATATATATATATATATATATATATTATATATATATATATATATATATATATATATATATATATGTATATATATATATATATATATATATATATATATATATACTTATATATATGTGGCGACACCACTACCCCCACCCAGTTGTCGGGTACGCCAACGCAAGCAGACGTTAGTTCTGCGCGCCATCTTTTAACACGCTGTCGCTGTCGCACAGCGTGTTTATGAAAAACCGGAACTATCCTGTGTTGGCTGCTGAACACACTTCGTGTTTCCGGCCTTTCATTTAATCTCTTTCTCTTTCTGTGCTGAAGCTGTGGTGACGTGTTATAGAGCGTTTTGTGCAATTAAAGGTTATATTAATTACTGGACTTAACACGATCTCTAGAAATCTGTAGAAACGTATCCATCACATATTATATGTACGATATAACAAATAAATTCACAGGAACGTATTTTATTATATGTTAAATATAAGATATAACAAATATTTCTGTGTTTTATTGGCAACGCAACGTTGAGCACGCGAGCAGCCAAATTGGTGACCCCGACGTGATCGTAAACACATACGCGCCCCATACAGAGGGGTATAAAACATACGCACAGGATGCTCCACTCGCCAACAGCCTCAGGACCGGCGCCGCCGGCACCACCGGAGCAGCCGCCGACTCAAGCAACGTACGCTCCACACCAGCAGCCACAACCACCGCACGTGCATGCGCAGGCACAGCTGGCTATGCCCACGCCATTGCTGATACCGACACACCCACCTCCACTCTCGTCTCCGAGACCCCGCTCTCCATTCGCGAACAGATCGTCGCACGACTCAACGGGTAACTCCGTGCACGCAGAGCTTGCCGCACTGCGCCAGTCAGTGGCACAGCTCGTGGCACTAACGCGGGAGAATCAGGAGCTGCTGCGTAAAATAATGCCCCCACTTCAGAGGGGTCGCGCTGAAACCCGCAGCCCCAGCCGGCATCGAGATCGCTCTACAGCGCCTGGCCAATGTTGGTACCACCTGAAATACGGGGCGACAGCACAGCAGTGCTGACCACCGTGTATCTTTGCCGCCGCCGTGGCCACCGCCTCGACGCCGTCGGGAAACTATCGCTGCCGACGCCGACTTGGCCGAACGACGCCGGCCGACGACCAACCGAAAAACGCCTACACGTAACGGATCGAACAACATCGACTCGTTTTCTCGTGGACTCGGGTTCAGTGATCTCTTACTGCCGAGAGGAACGGTCGCCCGCAAACTACAGCGAAACAGCCTCACGCTGTACGCCTCCAACTCGTCGCCGATAGCCACATACGGGCAGCTCACGCTGAAGCTGAACCTCGCCCTGCGTCGGGATTTTACTTGGGCGTTCACTGTGGCCGATGTGCAAACCGCCATTCTCGGGGCGGACTTTCTGGCATACTATGGGCTCCTGGTAGACTTGAGGGGACGACGCATCGTAGACCCCCTTACCAATATCGCGGCAACGGGCCGCATGGACTCGGCTCGAATCTACGGCATCTCCACAGTGGCTCGCATGGATGCACCTGTGGGACCACATGGCGACCGGTATAGAGAGCTCGTCCAGCGCTTCCTGCAACTCGCTTCACCAGCAGGGGTCATAGCCACTGTACCAGACTTGCCAGTACAACACTTCATCGTCACGGAGGGCTCTCCCGTTTTCGAGCGCCCCCGTAGATTCGTCGGTGAACGACTCGCTGCTGCCAAAAAAGAGTTCGCTGACCTCCTCGACAAGGGGGTGGTACGCCCATCATCGAGCCCATGGGCTAGTCCGCTACACATGGTACCAAAGCCGAATGGAAGCTGGCGAGCCACTGGCGACTACCGCCGGCTCAACGCATGTACCTTGCCAGACCGATATCCTCTACCGATCATCGAGGACCTGATCCAGGAGAGCCGGGGAAAAGTATTCTCTGTAATCGATCTGCAGAAAGACTTCTACCAAATCCCGGTTGCCAAAGCTGACATCCCGAAAACGGCAGTCACAACACCTTTCGGCCTCTTCGAGTTCGTGGGTATGCCATTAGGCCTGCGTAACTCCGCGCAAACGCTTCAGCGGGTAATTAATCACGACCTGCTCATCACATCCGAGACGCATGACGAGCACCTGCATCATTTGAGCCAATTGTTGGAGACGCTGAAAGCGGCGAACCTACGCATCAACTTGGACAAATGCCAACTCGGTGCCCAGGAAGTTACATTCGCTGGGTATCGGGTCTCGAAAGAGGGGTTCAGGCCCCCGCGCCCAAATATCGAGGCGATCGACGCCTTTCCAAGTGTTGTGAGCTAGAATCAAGCTGCCTGCGCGTAGTGTCTCACATCATCGACTCCTAACAGATGCCACACATTCTGTGTGATTAGCATGTGTTAAAGTTACTTAAGAAAGCACATACTTTTAGGGTTTAAGTATTTTAAGCTAAAATGGTTTGTGAAATATTACTATGTGAACTTTTAGGGTATGACAGTTCCGCAGTCGAGTCGACGAGGGCAGCGTAATGCACCGTCGCCACTTTTGAAGTAGGTCGGCTGGCTTGACCAACTGACACCAATTATCAGGTGCGGAACTGGAACACCAGAAAAGTCAGTTCACAGACTGAGATAGATGTAAAGAAATCTATATATATATATATATATATAAAATTAAGTGGCAAAACTTCCTGTTCGCATACTCCTCCTAGACGGCTTGCCCGATTTCAATGAAATTTTCAGGGGTGATTGGGGTCTGTGTGGAGGGTGCACATAAGAAATTTCATGTCTGTATCTTTGCACGTTTTGCAAAAACAAAAAAAAATTCTGTTTGGCTTTACGTGTTCTTTTCGGATTTTTATCATTCCTAGACGGCTTGCTCGATTTCAATGAAATTTTCAGGGGTGATTGGGGTCTGTGTGGAGGGTGGACATAAAATGAAATTTTCAGAAGTGATTGGGGTCTGTGTGGAGGGTGCACATAAGAAATTTAATGTGTGTATCATTGCACGTTTTGCAATTAATTCTGTTTGGCTTTACATGTTTTTTGGGATTTTTATTGCCTGCCTTTTACTCCGCAAGATTGGCAGTCCTGCCTTTTACTCCGAAAGATTGGCAGTCCTGCCTTTTACTAATAAATAAACAGAAACAGCTGGCGAATGTTTACAATTATTAAAAAACATTGACATCGCAACATTGTGTGTTTTTTCCAGATTTAATTCAATCGATTTGCTACATTTATTTGAAAAGAATACTTTAGAAAATGCCTCCACTACGCAGACGTAATACGGTTGGCAGGCATACGCGTGATTCACATCGAATGTCAATATCGAGAAGAAATCAAAGCGAAGAGCAACGCGCTCAAGTGAATGCCCGAGGTAGAGCGGTGTACAGAGAGCGGCGTGCACAGTTTAGAGCTGAATCCGCAGACAATCAACGGCCAAATTATCGCCAAGGCAGAGTTCCGCTTCATCTTCGCGATCAAATGGAACATGTTGGCTTTCACTACGATCCTGACTGCGACTACAGCCTGCGTGGTTCCATTGGAGCAATGGATATTATTTGTACGCATTGCAATGCAGCGAAGTTTCGAGGAGAAACAGCTGGCATGTGCTGCTCCGGTGGCAAAGTGAAACTGCCTGCATTGGAACCGCCACCAGAACCATTACATTCCTTGCTCACTGGAGAATCGCCGACATCTAAGCATTTTTTGCAGAACATTCAAGCATACAATTCATGTTTTCAAATGACTGCTTTTGGTGCCATAAAGATCATTAAAGATACATTTATGCCGACATTCAAGGTGATTACTTTGCATTGAATTTCTAGTGAAACATTTGACATTTTTAAATATTCCAATCATTCATCCAAATTTAATGCACAAACATTATAGATTCAGGGACAAATATACCATCGAGCAGGCTCGCTATTACCATTTGCCAATGATGACTATAAATTTTTGCAAATATATTTTATCGGTAATGAAACTGACCAACTCAATCAACGGTGTACAATTGGGACCGGCACAAGGCGAGAAATCGTACTGAATTTGCAAAGATTTCTCCATGAACACAATGAATTGATTCGATTGTTCAAAATCGCATTGGACCGCATGCCGTCTGATAACCATCGAATCGTCATCAGAGCAGACAAAATGTCGATGGGACAGCATGCCAGACGATTCAACGCACCAACAATCGATGAGGTGGCAATCGTCATTGTAGGCGAACAGTTTGAATCGCGAGATACTGTGCTGCACCGTAGAAACGAACAACTTCAGCGTGTTTCCGAGCTACACCGTAGTTCTGATACATTACAGTATCCGATATTATTCTGGAGAGGTGATAACGGCTATAACATCAATATGCGATTGATAAATCCAACTACTGGTAAATAATCATTAAATTTAAAAAGTACATTTTCTTACGATTCAACATTTTGCGTATTGTTCATTTATAGGCCAAGAAACACCGAAAAAACTCAGTGCGATGAACTTATATTCGTACAGAATAATGATTCGTCCGCAAGAAGACAACTACATCTTCAAATGTCGCAAGCTTTTCCATCAGTATTTGGTTGACATGTATGCGAAGATCGAGACCGAACGTCTCAACTTTATTCGATTCAACCAAGCGAAATTGCGATCTGAAGAGTACATCCATTTGAGAGATGCCGTAATGAATGATGCAAATGTGAATAACATTGGACGTCTGACAATATTGCCAGCAACATACATCGGCAGTCCGCGCCATATGCTCGAGTATGCGCAAGATGCGATGTCGTATGTGCGCCATTACGGCAGACCGGATCTGTTCATAACGTTCACGTGCAATCCTCAGTGGAATGACATCAAAGACCATTTGTTCCCCGGTCAATCAACAACTGATCGTGACGACATATCAGCATATTCAGGGAAAAGCAAAAAGCATTGATGAATTTAATTGTGAAACTTCGTGTTTTTGGAGAAGTTCGATGCTGGATGTACTCTATCGAATGGCAAAAAAGAGGATTACCGCATGCACACATCTTGATTTGGTTAGTTCGCAAAATACGACCAGATCAGATTGATAAAGTCATCTCAGCGGAAATTCCAGATGAAGCAATCGACCCACAATTGTTCGGCGTTGTAACAAAAAATATGATCCACGGTCCTTGCGGCGCTATTAATCCAACGTCACCATGCATGATTGACAATAAGTGTTCAAAGCGCTATCCAAGAACTTTTGTTGCTGATACAATCACTGAAAATGACGGATATTCATTATATCGGCGTCGATCCGCTGAAGATGGCGGTAATTCAACGGTCATAAAAGTTCGAAATCAAGACGTTGATGTTGATAATCGTTGGGTCGTGCCGTATTCACCATTGTTGTCAAAAATTTTCGAAGCGCACATCAACGTAGAATATTGCAACTCTGTCAAATCGATCAAATACATCTGCAAATACGTAAATAAGGGCAGTGATATGGCAGTTTTCGGGGTGGCTGATTATCAGAATATCGATGAAATTCAGGAATACCAAATGAGCCGTTATATAAGCAGCAACGAAGCGGTATGGCGCATTTTATCGTTCCCAATACTCGACCGGTATCCGGTTGTTGTTCATTTGGCAGTTCATCTCGAAAATGGTCAACGCGTTTATTTCACTGCAGAAAATGTACAACAGAGAGCAGCACGACCACCGAGGACAACACTAACTGCCTGCAAGAACATTGCTATATTCCGAAATACCAAAATATTTCACTTGGAATTCATCATCGAAAATATTTCAACGACGAAAGCAAGGGGAGCGTGTTGACGGTTATCCAAATATCCGTAAAACCGATGCCATAGGACGCATTTACAACATCCATCCGAACAACGCCGAATGTTTCTATTTGCGTCTGCTATTAGTCAACGTGCGCGGACCAAGATCATTTGATGATTTGAAAACTGTTGACGGTCAGTTGTGTGCGACGTATCGTGAAGCATGTCAGCGATTGCATTTGTTGGAAGATGATATGCATTGGGACACCGCACTTCATGACGCATCAGTCACATCTCATCCAAAACAAATACGCGTACTATTCGCCATAATAATATCTACATGCCTTCCGTCAAATCCGCAAGAACTGTGGAATAAGTACAAAGACTACATGACCGAGGATTTATTGATTTTGGCGCGTAATCGAGCATCGGAAGCAGACTTGCTATATACATTAGAAATGTCAGGCATCGCTGCTACTCTACTTGATGGCGGCCGAACAGCACATTCTGCTTTGAAATTACCGTTGAACATCCAAGTCGTTGAAACACCAACGTGCAACATATCGAGGAATTCAGCAATGGCAAAAGTTTTGCGAGGAGCTGCAATAGTTCTATGGGATGAGTGCCCAATGGCTAACAAAAAGTCATTAGAAGCATTCAATAGAACAATGCAAGATTTACGCCAAAATCAACAACTTTTTGGCGGGGCATTAGTATTATTATCCGGCGATTTTAGGCAAACTTTGCCAGTCATTCCTCGATCAACTCCTGCAGACGAAATAAACGCATGTTTAAAATCGTCAGTTTTGTGGAGACATTTTCAAAGGCTGACCATCAACATGCGAGTCCAATTGCAAAATGATCGATCCGCAGCGGCGTTTTCGAAGCAGTTGTTGGACATTGGCGAAGGCAAAATACCAATCGATGATACCGGTTTGATCACATTACAGAACAACTTTTTTACACTTTTACAATCGAAAAAAGAATTGATTGAAAGTGTATTTCCGAATATTGTTCAACAGTATCAACGCAATGATTACTTAAGTGAACGCGCAATATTGGCGCCGAAAAATGTACACGTCAACGAAATCAATTTTGCCATTCAAGAAAAACTGCCAGGAGAAGCTACAACATATACATCGATTGATAGCGTTTTGAATCAAGATGAAGTAGTCAATTATCCAACTGAATTCTTGAATTCTTTGGATCCCCCCGGTCTGCCACCGCATCGTTTGGTCCTGAAAGTCGGTTCACCTATTATATTTCTACCAAATCTGAAGCTACCGACTTTGTGTAATGGCACAAGACTTTCAGTCAAAAAATTGTTGCCAAATTTGATTGAAGCAACCATACTAAATGGCAAGGCAGCAGGTGAAGTTGTACTCTTACCACGCATTCCAATGATTCCAACGGACATGCCGTTTGAATTTAAGCGCTTGCAGTTCCCAGTACATCTTGCCTTTGCGATGACCATAAACAAATCGCAAGGGCAAACGCTTCGAGTGTGCGGCGTCAATTTGGAAGAACCGTGCTTCTCCCACGGCCAATTGTAAGTCGCATATTCGAGAGTGGGAACACCAAGGTGCATATTCATTTACGCGCCAGGTGGAAAAACCAAAAATGTTGTATACCAAAATGTTATATAAATAAGTAATAGTTTTACAACAATAAATAAAACACAAAGTAAAAACCCTTAAGAGTTTTAATCGATTTAGGTGTAGCGAAGCGCACCGGGTAAGAGCTAGTAGTATATAAGTTCTGGGTTTCGTAAGAATAAATCTTCTTGTGATTTAAAAACTAAAAGTGTAATGTAGTGATTTTTCCAAAGAGTGATTTAGGGTTTTCAGATACACGCGCACAGCAGAAGGACGTCCTCCGTCAAACAAGGACAATACCCCAACATTTTGGCGCAGCCGGTAGGATCCAACGTCGAGTGCCAGGAAAAGAGCACTCCTACGCGGGAATCCACCAACAGGAAACCATCAGGATAACCATCCCAAAGGAGTTCAATGGAGGGAACAAAAATGGTGAGTATGCTTATAGTAGGACATTCTAGTATCTAAGTGAATTTTGTCGACGATTCTTCGGTGGCCGTGTGGGCGCTTTTGCGCCGGTCATGCAGAAGAAGCAACATCGGGGCTGATTAGCCGCTGCGGTTAGGTGACAATAGGTCGATCCAAAAGAAAAATTTTTACTTACGGTCAGGTTGTATAGGGTTGTTCCACTGAGATTAGGCTCATACTTTTTAATACATTTTGTTTCAGCATTCTCGGGGGATGTGGAACGTGTCTGTTTATTGAATAAACTTTATTCACGGATTTTGCGTTATTGAATTGCGAACTTGTGTATACCGGTTGGTTTGGTTCGGAAAGAACGTGCCACGGTATAGGGTTCGTACGGTTATGATAGGGGATTTGTGTTTGTTTGTCGGTAGGGACATTTATACGATTCAATTTATATTGTTTTGAAATCAAAATAAAGATTGATTTAAATATTTGGCATTTTGAGTTTAGGGTATTAGGTGAAGAGGTGCAGACAACACGTGTTGTTGCATCAAAGTTTTTGAAGTTCGGAAACTACGATTTGCGTAGCAATGTTGAAGAAAACATTTAAATGCTATTATTATGTGGCGCATACGTTACGGGTTTATTTTTAAATATGGATTCAAATTTCCGGGAATGAATCAAGACACTTTTGCCGGTAAATCAAATTTCGGTTTTTACAAACATATGGCCTTTTCTATGGATTTTTGGGAGTATTAAAGATGGTGAGAGGAAAACAAGGAGTATTTGTGAGGAAGTCAAGGACCACTTTGCATTGATGGAAGGACTTAATGGACGCCGGTAGACAGCGGAACTTTGTGATGGAAAACAAGTATAGCAGAATATGTATATAAAGATAGAATTTACGGTGGAATGTTTTTTTTTAATAACTCCGTTTTGAATCATTAAGTAAGATAGAATAAAATATTGTAACAAGTTTTAACAATTATTGGATTTTTATTTGTAATTGGGATACGCCATCTGTTCTGGCATTTGGGATATGACGAAGGAAGCGCAAGGATTACTGCTGAGGCAGGAGCAAATTGGCGAAGCGATTGAAAAACTGCTCCGTAACTTTTAGAAAGACGGCAGGTTACGTAAGGACAACGTGTATTACCGCAAGCGAATAACACAGTGGCAACATCTGGGGAGAGAGTTCAGCAATAATCACGGACTGTTGTTGCCTCACGCAGTTGAGTACGGCAAGGGAAAATATTTTGCGGAAAATTACGCAGACTACATAAATAGTCTGGTCAACGAATGCGCAGATACATTTAGTTCTGAATTAGAGGAACTAGGACAAGAGATTGTGAGTTTGGTTTCGCCAGACGAGGAAATAAGGAACAGATTGAAATCAATACAGGCAGAGGTGAAACTGTTTACTGGGAAAATAGTTGACCAGATCGAAGCGAGTACGAGCAGGGAAGAAGCTCAGGAATTGTGGAAGCAGGCGAACGCCGAAGGAGCTGTGTCACCATTAGAAGTAGCGGAACAAGCCTTGACGGCAATCCAAAAAAGGACAGAAGAAAAGTTGTTCAAATCTCATGAGAAAAAAGAAGATTTGAGAGCAGAAAAAGACTATCTCGAGAATAGGGTAAAGGAACTTTCTCGGAGATTGACGGAGACAGAGGAAGCAGCATCGCTGTTGGAAAAGGAGTGTGCGGAATTGAAAAGAGGACGGGCGACCAATAGGGCCTCACTGAATAGGGAGAGATCAAAATCAGCATCGGCTGGCTTTACACAGACGGTATTGACATTGCCACCGGAAGTGCGCTGGCCGGAGTATCTAACACCAGAAGGGATAAACCGAGTGGTAAAGCCCAGATTAGTATTGAGTGAAGAGAGGGAAGCGGGATTTTTGTTTGGCGCATCTGAAATCGGTGTCAAGCCTTTTTCTCCAGGAAGTCCGATAACTAATAAAAATAAGGGATATCCGCCAAAGGAGCCAGAAGCAGTAACGGTACAGGAAAGTCCCAATACTGTGGACAGTATTTCGCCTGTACGAACAAACGATCGAAGACTAATTAGTTTGAGTCCGTCATTGGTCAATTACCTCACAGATCCGGGAGAAGTGAAGCTAGGAACCACTCATAAAGATAGCGCTCAAGTTTTACCGGTCATAAGTAAAACAAAAATACGCAAAATGGGTGTAGAGGAGATTTCAAAGACAGTGGCCAGGCTAGTACCTGTGTTTACTGGTGCAGCTTCAAAAGATTTACGGTCAGAAGTTAACAGATTCATTCAAGGTTGTGAGCTTGCAAAGCGAAGCATAAGCCCTGATAAGTTGCAGGATTTCTTCGACTGTGTTAAGCAAAGGTTATTTGGAGACGCGTACAACCTTATGTTGCCAAAGCGATTCGCCAGTGTGGACGAGCTTTACGGTCTTATAAGGAGAACTTATTTGAAGGAGAGAACTTTGGAGGACATAACCCAAGAAATAAGAATCGGGAAGCAGCTGGCAAGTGAAGACATACGTGCCTTTGCCAGACGTTTAGAGTCACTTCAGATGATGGCCCAGGAAATAATCAGGAATAAGTACAATGGCGTTGGTGATACCGCATTATTATACGAAGTTGACAAGTCGGTGTTAACGACTTTCGTAGTGGGGCTCCGCAACTCCGCTCTAAAGATTCATATGCTGAATAGCAGAACAGGATCTCTGGAGGAATTAGTAGAAGAAGCGATTAGAGCACAAGTCCTCGTGGAACGGAGTACGGCCGGTTTGGGGGAAATACATATGTTCGAGAATAGACAGGACAGTTTAACTGCCGCTGTCATGGATAGAGAAGGAATTAATTCCGTCCCAAGCGTATACAGAGGAGCGTATAATCCCGGTGTCTCCGACAGCAGAGCCGCGTATCAGAGAAATCCGCACAGGGAGTTTGTACAGAGGGCACCCACATGTTCGTTCTGCCATAAGCCAGGTCATACAAGGGATGAATGCATTACACGCAAAAATACGCCCTACTGTATGGAGTGCCAAACATATGGTCATGAGGCAAGTAGACAGTGCCAAATAGACAAAAAATGGGATCAAAGTAGAAGGCAGCCAGGTACGAGGCGCCCGGATCCACCCTTAAGGGACAGCAGGGGTTGTAGTCCTCCAGTCAATTCAACGGAAGGGAGTAACCAAGGAAGAAACCCTTTAAACAGCGACCAAATTGGAATTCTAGAGGTGAACAAAGGATAGGCAACACCCAACAGGGGTTGAAATGCTTCTCATGTGGACGGATGGGACACCGGGCTGCGGAATGCAGGGATAGGCAATTCCAACAAAGGAACCAGGGAAACTTCCAGCGGCCCAGTCGAGGCCAATAGACTGGAAAGCCAAAAGAAAGGAAGTAATAATAAGGCCGGAAGAACGTGGGACTAGTAATGTAGGAACTACAGTCCAGGAGAAGGAGGAGCAAGGGGCTCTCCAGTATCACGAAGAGTTAGGGAATGGATACACGTCCATATTGGGAACAAAAGGAGGTTGCTTCGCTATAAGCAGGATAGGTGATGCCTTCATCGAGATACCCTGCGAGGAGGCAGCGAGTGGAAAGCTAGTGCTATTAGTAGATTCAGGGGCGGACACTAGCCTCGTAAAATCTAGTGTTTTACGGAATGTTAAAAGATAACATAATTTCACCGAGTATCTCGCCTTGGAACTCACCAATAATTTTGGTGCCAAAGAAGGGAGGTGCTCAGGGTCAAAAGAAGTGGAGAATGGTCGTCGATTTTAGGAAATTGAAAGACGCCACTATCAAGCAGGTGTTCCCGATAACAAGGATAGAAGAGATTCTGTATCAGTTGGGACATAGTAGATATTTTTCTACGCTTGATTTAGCGAGTGGCTACCACCAAGTTCGGGTGGATACCCAAGATAAGCAGAAAACCGCGTTCAGCACCGGTTTAGGGCATTATGAGTTTAACAGAATGCCGTTTGGATTAACAGGAGCACCGACTACCTTCCAACGGCTAATGAACCATGTGCTAACAGGCTTACAAGGGTTAGATTGTTTTGTGTATCTGGATGATATTGTAATTTATGGGAAGAACTTGCAGCAGCTTTCGCAACGCTTGTGCAAGGTGCTCCAGAAATTGCGAGAACACAATTTGAAATTGAACACGGAGAAGTGTCAATTTTTGCGAAGGGAGGTGGTTTATTTAGGCCATCGTTGCTCAGAGGCAGGAGCACTGCCTGACCCGCAGAAGGTGGAATGCGTTAGAAATTTAGCGGTTCTAAGAAGCAGAAAAGAAGTGCAAGCATTCCTAGGACTAGTGAACTATTATAGAAAGTTCGTGGAAGAACTAGCCGGAATTGCGTTGCCAATTAATAAGTTGCTACGTAAAGAAGCAAAGTTCGATTTGACAGAGAGATGTCAGCAAGCATTCGAGAGGCTAAAAGAAATAATTAGCTCGCCACCAATTTTGGCGTACCCCGATTTTGAGCAAACTTTTTTGTTGACCACTGATGCTAGCAATGAAGCATTAGGGGCAGTATTGTCACAAGGGGAAGTCGGTAATGACCGACCAATGGCATTCGCAAGCAGAGCGCTTAGCGATACGGAGAAAAGATACTCCACAATAGAGAAGGAATTTCTAGCCATTGTATGGGCTACGAAGAATTTTAGGGCATATCTGCTAGGACGCACATTTAAGATATATATTGATCACCAGCCGTTGAGAGGCATAGCCAATTTGAAAGACCAAACGTCTAGGCTAGCCAGGTTCAGACACAAATTGTCTGAGTATGATTTTGAAATCATATACAAACCTGGGAAAAAGAATCTGAATGCCGATGCACTCAGCAGACTACCGCAGGCACAGAAGGTATCAGTAGTGCAAACGAGGGCCAAAGCACGGTCAGATAAGGAGAAGGGCGAGAGAATTCAAGGGGATAAAATTGATGCGACAAGAAATGTTAGCAATGCGGGTGACGCTGTTAATGAACAAAGAGCCAGTAGTGTGGAATGGCTGGAGGATATAAAGGATATCCAGGCTGTGTTAAAGGGTTTCCATGATTCACCTCTAAGTGGACACCAGGGATTCTGGAAAACCCATGACAGAATTAGGCGAGTATACGGATGGAAAGGTATGCTCAAAGACATAAAAAAATATGTAAAGAGTTGCCCAAAGTGCCAGGCCAACAAAAGTTCAAGGCTAACAAAGATGCCAATGGTGTTAACTGACACACCAAAACAACCATTTGATAAAGTTCATATGGATATTGTAGGAATTTTACCTCAGACAGTTTCGGGAAACAAGTACATATTGACGTTCCAAGATGATTTCTCAAAGTATATAGCGTGCGTGGCGATACCAGATGCAAAAGCAGGTACGGTAGCCAAAGCATTCTTTGATAAAATTATAGCACGATACAAAATACCTAAGGTTTTGATAACCGACAATGGTTCCAATTTCGTATCGAAATTATTCTCAGAAACTTGTAAAATGCTGGGAATCAAGAAATTGCATATAACACCATATCATCCACAGGCGAATGGCTCATTGGAGCGTAGTCATCGACCTCTGGCGCAGTTTTGCCAAGGAAGACGGCTCGAATTGGGATCAATGGTTGACTACTGCAATGCATGTACACAATAATATGGTACATGTATCAACGAAGCAAACTCCGTTCAGGACGCTCTACGGGTTTGATTTCAACATGCCAGCAAATCTGAAGCGCAAATGTGCGCCAGTGTACAATGCTGATGACCCGAATAAAGTGCAAAAATATCAACTACAGCGAGCGCACGAGTTGGTCAGAGAAAACCAGGATTGTGCTGAACGAGTAGCCAGGGAAGCCTATAACAAGGTAACTAAACCCAGTCGTTTTTAACGTGAGTGATCAAGTACTCATGAAGAATCAGGCTAGGAGAAACAAATTCTCACCTGTGTGGATAGGTCCGTATGTAGTAGCAGAGATCCGAAGCCCAGCTACAACAGTCGTAACGATTAAGGGCAAAAATAAAAAACTACATAATAATTTGTTGAAATTATTCCACATTAGACCACGCGACTAAAGACATGTGTTAATAGTGTTTTACAAATGTTAACACAAGAGTAACAATGTAAACATGTACGAGTACGTGTGTGTATCAAATAACACACGCAGCGCCGATTTTCAGAGTCAATGCCAGTAAAAGTGTGCCACTTAAACTCGGGCAAGTAAAATCGACGTAATGAAAATCTGTTTCTTAAGCACTATTGCCGAATGAAGACAGTAGAGAAAAATATTTTTTGTTTTACGTATTAAATAATAATAAACGGGTTCATTGCACGTATTTAAAAAATAAAATAAAATAGTAAGACAGTCGTGTGTAAGTAATATAAAACTTTGAATATGTACATACATACATACGGCGGTTAATGAAATGAAAGCAGTAGCGCCGGCACCGTTGGTGAAGTAAATATATATGTATGTAACTGTATAATGTACAGAATGAATGTACGAGGGAATATTTAAAGAAGTAAGTATTCTAGTTATAGGAATGGGTATGGCCATATAAGTAAGTATGTAGGGACATATGATTAGGAATACGGAATTTGCAGATACTGCAGCAGGCTATATGGAGATATACATAGGTTTTAACTGTTTATTGATTAGGAAATTAGCATATGGAAATTTGAATAAATGTATATGTTGGGATATAAAAAAAATGTATAGGTTGATTGGGAAAGTAAGCAATTAATTCTAGGTAATTTAAAGCGCCTTGAATGTATATGTGTATTCATATACGAGCTAATTACAGAATGGAAAATAGAATCGTTAATGGATATATACATATCAGGCTAGAAGTAAATTTAAATAAAAAGTAATTGTATGCGATGAAAGATATAGTCATGCAATGGACAAAGTTTTGACACAAACGGGATTATTTTATATAATCTGGTTTTAGTCGGAGGACCAATGAATTGGCTCAAAACTGAAATGAGTGATAACTCACGTGTTGAAAAAGAGCACGAAAAATTAATCAAAGCGAAACTAATGCCCTATATGGCTATGAAAACACATAGTCCGGTCCTCTTTTCTTCTAGGATACGGTAGCGAATCCGATAATGTAAGGGGAAAAGACGAGTGGATGCAAATTGAATGATATAGCATTCAATTATAGAATAAGCATGTTGTAGAAATATTGTTTTTTGTTTATATATTCAGGAATAGCGTATGTTTAAGAAAAGTTAAATATTATAAAAATTATAATCTGGGTAAAGTTCACATTAGAAACAAAAGTAGTTTAGAAAATAATTAGAGTTACAAAAATTAATTATTTAAAATATAAATTTGTAATGAAATAAGTGTTATAATAAAAAAAAAAACAAAAATCATACTAAATTGGAAAATTATACCCAAGAGTATATATAGTACATATAGTGTATTTATTTAAATATTATATAATTTTGAAATTCATTTATTAAATTGACTTATGAAATGTTCGACAAAAATTAAACATAGAAGAAATATCAAACTAAAATGTATACTAGAAAATTAAGAAAATTATTCTAGGTGTTCTCTATATAGCTCTGATGATGTGAAGCGAAGCAGGAAGTTCCGAGAACAGCGGATATCGGAAGACGGTGCGGACTAAAAGACCAACGTAGTATTCGGAAAGATGCGTTTTAGACAAACAGAGATTTTTGGCAGTTATCTAAGGTTTGTGGCCCCAAGGATGCCAACATATTGGATTGGGGATGAATGGCGACGGATGTAATTTTAATTTTGCGAAACGGCATATGGTCGCAGCATTTGAACGCGTTGTGGATGAGTTATTGACAAGCAACGAAAAATAAACAAGTTTCCTTGCGGAGTCATGTTTTGCATTGGACAGTTTTATATTACAATTTCCACCCAGTGTATCACAATCTCAACAGAATCGATTTTGGATGAGTTGAAGATGGGTAAAAGCTTAAGGAGGGTGACTGAAACCACCACCGAATATAATAAGCAGAAGGAATTTGGCTCACGGAAGTTAATTGCTTCATTGAAGTATATGTCCAATCTAGAGTATGAACATATGAAATGTGATTTACATATGAAATATGATTTAATACAAGAGGACACAGAGACTGGTTACCGATCAGAGTACACAAATTACGTCATTAAATGTGTGTCTCAGAGAAATACCGATTGTCTCCACATCAAAGCCAAACGATGGCAAATACCATTATGAGGAAGCTCAAGAGAAGCACTTCCACCATAAAACGCATTGCTGCAAAGTAAGAAGGAGTATTGTAATCTCTCATGTATTCGAAATGTTTTTTACAAGTTGAATACTATAAGCAGAGGCAGTACCACATACAGCCGTGGGGCACGCTATATAAATGGAAAGAAGGCCACTAAAAGCAAAGTTTTAATGGCAAACCAGATCGCCAACCTATAACATCTTTGTACGTACCGATCCAGAAAAAAGGGAGGGGTATGCAGAGTTCATCGAGGGACTTCACTCTCACAGGACGGGCGTTACCAGGACCAATAATTGCAGAGGACCGTATTTATAAGAAGCGTAGCTAAATATGTAATTAGTTTGTAACTTTGTTTGTATATACGCCAGTGAGAAGAGTCGATGAAAGACCAAATATAAAAAGGGGAATATAAAAAAAAGAAAATGGAAACAAAAGAACAAGATAAAACAAAAGAAAAAAAAAGAAGAAAATAAAAAAGATAGAAATAAAAGAACAAAATTAAACAAAAGAGGAAAAAAGAAAAGAACACAAAAGTAAAAAGAACAGAATACAACAATTGAACCCAAATAAGGCGAATTTGAAAAAAGAAAAACTATACATATGTACTATAGGATTAAGAAAATGCACAGATTGTTTAAAGTGCAGAAAAGAGAAAAATATTGTAAAGATTCATTAGAAGTTAGTTGCACTAACTTCTTTTAGAAAGAGGGGAGGGATGTTGTGAGCTAGAATCAAGCTGCCTGCGGGTAATGTCTCACATCATCGACTCCTAACAGACGCCACACATTCTGTGTGATTAGCATGTGTTAAAGTTACTTAAGAAAGCACATACTTTTAGGGTTTAAGTATTTTAAGCTGAAATGGTTTGTGAAATATTACTATGTGAACTTTTAGGGTATTACAGTTCCGCAGTCGAGACGGCGAGGGCAGCGTAATGCACCGTCGCCACTTTTGAAGTAGGTCGGTTGGCTTGACCAACTGACACCAATTAGCAGGTGCGGAACTGGAACACCAGAAAGGTCAGTTCACAGACTGAGATAGATATAAAAAAATAGTATATAAGATCTAGGTTTCGTAAGAATAAATCTTCTTGTGATTTCAATCTTAAAAGTGTAAAGTGTTTCAGTTTAACGTTTGGGTTTTAAGGTTTTCAGCCACGCGCCCAAAGGAACCGCGACAGGACGTCCCCCGCCAAACAAGCAAGGACATCATACTACAACACAAGCCCGACAGACTCTACCCAGCTGAGACGTTTCCTGGGTATGGTTAATTACTACCGCAGGTGTATACCGCAAGCCGCGGAACTACAGGCCCCGCTCAACGAGCTTCTGAGGAACCTAACGAAGTAGAAGGCGGCGATTAGCGGGACGACGCAAACGGAGCAGGCATTCCAGCAGTGCAAGGCGAGTATCGCAGCAGCTGCAGATTCAGCTTTCCTCTCGCCTACCGCGCCAATCGCTCTCTACACCGACGTATCGAGCACCGCCATCGGAGCAGCACCCAACCAAGAGCAACCCGATGGGGCCTGGAAGCCTCTGAGGTTCTTTTGTAGGAAGCTCAATCCTCCAGAAACTCGCTACAGCGCCTACGACAGGGAGTTGCTCGCGGTGTATGCCGCAGTCAGGCACTTCAAGAGGATCCTGGAGGCACACGTCTTCACAATCCACACGGACCACAAGCCGCTCGCCTTCGCCGCACAACAACGCTCGGACAAGGCAACGCCGACACCTGGACTACATCCTCCAGTTCAACACACGATTTGTGTACGTTCCCGGGGGAGAAAACGTTGTGGCAGACGCACTTTCGCGAACCTGTACCGTCTCGATGCCTTCCATCCTCGACGAAGCCACTATCAGCCTGGAGCAAGCCTCTGACGTAGAGATGCCTCACCTGCTGGAGAATCCGCGTATCCAACTGGATCGTCTCGCTTTAAACAACAGCGAGATCTACTGTCTGGTTACCGATGGGGCGACACGACCCTATTTGCCATCCAACCTGCGTCGAGCGGCGTTTGGCATCGTACACGGATCATCCCACCCGAGTGGTCGAGCAACGGCGAAACGTCTGGTGGCCAAATACTTCTGGCCAAGCATGCGCAAGGACGCGCTCCGCTGGGCCCGTAAATGCCAACCATGCCAACGCGCGAAGGTCCACCGCCACAATCGCGCCGAGTTGCAAAGCTTCGGGGAGACAGATGACAGGTTCTGCCACGTTCATGTTGACCTGATCAGGCTACCGCTGGTGAGAGGACTGTCGCACTGCCTGACCATCATCGACCGCTTTTCCCGATGGCCGGTGGCTATCCCACTCACGGACTTTCGAGCTGTGACTGTCGCACGAGCGTTCTTCCACAGTTGGGTCTGCACTTTCGGCACGCCAGTCACCATCACCTCCGACCAGGGGGGTCAATTCGAGGGGGAGCTATTCACGGCTCTCGCGAAAATGACGGGTGCTAACCATGTTCACACAACGCCTTACCACCCACAGTGAAACGGCATGGTGGAGAGACTACACCGCACACTAAGAGCGGCCTTGATGTGCAGTCCAGACACACCATGGCCAGTCACCTTGCCAACAGTGCTATTCGGGATGCGGACGGCGTACAAAGAGGACCTCAAAGCAACTCCAGCCGAGATGCTCTTCGGTACCCAACTACGCCTGCCGGGGGAATTCTTCGGACAACAGAACGACCCTACCACCTAACCGGTTTTCGTCGAACAGGTGCGCAAGCTGGTAAAAGCGATCAGGCCAGTACCAGCGTCCAACCACTCGAGACAGAAGCCGTTCGTCTTCAAAGAATTGCGCACCTGCACGCACGTATTCTGCAAGCTGGACAAAATCCGGAGGCCACTCGAGCCGCCATATACGGGCCCCCATAAGGTAATTCGCCGTTAACGACAAGAGTTTCATCATCGACTTGAACGGCGTTGAGAAAGCCATCTCTACGGACTGCTTGAAGCCGGCCCACCTCGAGGTGAGTGACTCAACATCGTCGCCATCGCTGCAGGCATCCCGATCACCATCGCTAACCCGATCGCCATCGCCGCAATCGTCGTCATCGTTAGCGACAAATCACCCGCCAGCGATCCATCCAAGGAGTCATCTGAGGAGTCAACCACCGCCCCGCTCAGTGGACCAACCCTCACCACAGCCGGGGAGTCGACCGACGAAACGGGTATCGTTCTCCGCGCCTCCTGCGCCGATCACTGGTGGAGGAATACCTGTGGCGACACCACTACCCCCACCCAGTTGTCGGGTACGCCAACGCAAGCAGGCGTTAGTTCCGCGCGCCATCTATTAACACGCTGTCGCTGTCGCACAGCGTGTTTATGAAAAACCGGAACTAGCCTGTGTTGGCTGCTGAACAACACACTTCGTGTTTCCGGCCTTTCATTCAATCTCTTTCTCTTTCTGTGCTGAAGCTGTGGTGACGTGTTATAGAGCGTTTTGTGCAATTAAAGGTTATATTAATTACTGGACTTAGCACGATCTCTAGAAATCTGTAGAAACGTATCCATCACATATTATATGTACGATATAACAAATAAATTCACAGGAACGTATTTTATTATATGTTAAATATAAGATATAACAAATATTTCTGTTTTTTGTTGGCAACGCAACGTTGAGCACGCGAGCAGCCAAATATATACTTACATTTCCTTAAATTTTATTTTTTTATTACTTATCACATATATATTTCAACTATAAAATTTAAACACACTGACAATTTGAGAAAACCGCCAAAATTTTTCTTGACTTTTCAAACCGTAAGAAATTGGCGGAATTCGGATTTCATGACACCAAATTCCGGATATATTTCCACTTCCAGTATTCGGAGTCAGAATTTCGCGGATTCGGATTTCATGACACTAAAAAGTGGATTCGTTTAAAAATTAGTGGAAAATTTTGCGGATTCGGATTTCATGACACCACCAATTAAGTTTAATGCGCCATTTTTTGATCCATGATACCAGCTGATTGCAATTTTATCGTTGTAGCTTCGATTGTTTTGTATATTGCTAAAAGGGTAGTATCGTTTGCAAATGTTGCAGTTACATATTGATTTTGGATAGGTAAATCGTGTGTATATAATAAATACAAAATGGGACTTAGGATACTACCTTGAGGCGCATCTGCATTTATTCTTTCCAAGGCTGAACAAGAATTTTCATATTTTACGTGAAAGTATCGTCAAGGTGAGATGCTAGAATCTCGCAACATTTGCTTGGTAGGAGTGTCTTCAGCTTTTGTGTCAGTCCTTAATGCCATACCTTGTCAAATGCTTGTGACACATCAAGGATCACAGCGGAGCACACTTGTTTCTCTTCCAGAGCAGCTTCAATGGATCTTACAACCCTGTGAACTTGATCGTGGACTAATTTTTGCGAAAACCAAATTGATGTGCTGGGATCAGGTTTTTGCTTTCAATTATCAGATTCGGATAGTTTCGATGACATTGGCAATAAGGATATTGGCCTATATGAAGATACATCATTGGGTGGTTTTCCAGGCTTGAGAACCATTATTACCTCAGCCGTCTTCCACAAGATAAGCACATTTTTTTAGTTAAAACATGCATTTATTAAATAGGACAAATAAATAACGCTCTTGTGCAAATTTCGAAGAACTTCAGCCGTTATAAGATCAAAACCTGGCGATTTTTCTAGTTTCATTTTATGAGTTTCCACTACTTCTTCAGGTGTGACTGGCGTAATGGGAGCATCACTCACTTCTATCGAATTCGTACTTATTTCTAATTCATCAGAACCTTCGTTTGGAGTAAAAGTTTTCCGTAGATGCTCAGCAAAGAGGTTTGCTTTTTGCGTGCTTGTTTTTGCCCATTGGGTCTGGCTTACTTTAATTGGAGCGCTGAATCAGAGATCGTGAACGAATGAATTTACGTGGCGTGCCGAATCAGTGGACCACGGCGCTTGATACGAATCAACGAATTTTCGGATTCAGAAGAAGAAAGTGAATTATACGTACGCAATCGTCATTGCCGGCAGCAGCGTTAGAAATTAATGAATTCGATTTTCACACAATTTTATAATATGTATATAAAAGAATATTTACAGATTCAAAAAGCGTTTTAGGGTTACTCAAAAGACAATTATGTGCTCTCGGAAATGCAGTTCAAGGGTCAGGCCGCCGTCAGTACCCCCAACTCTGCAATTAGCAACAACACTTTCCTTTTGGCCAGTGGCAACTATCATCACTCAATTAGCAATGATTACCTACTTGGAATATGTAAAAGCCCACTGTAAAATAATTTCAATGTGGTCAAAGAAATTGAAGACACACCATCCTCCAAGCTCATTCAATTTTTGCCCGAAAACTCCACAACCGTAAGGAATCATTCATTAATAAATACAAGGGTGAGTTTTTACAAACTTGTTTTATAAAATAAATTAATTTAATTTTCCAGCAATTGGCTGTATAGACGGAACGCATATCGGACTGCAGAAGTCAACTATAAACGAGCTTATGTTAACCATTAACTTTTTTGATTTAAATTTATCCTAAAGAATTTAAACAACATTATCAATTACTTGCATTTTTTAAACAAAGGGACAACAATATTTGCGAAGTGCTCCCTAGTATATCCAACAAACAAGTTTCTCATTTCCTGTAGTTCAAAAAGAGGATTTTTCTACTATGGTATAAAAATATTCTTTTATTGCCTAGCAGACGGGACATAATATTTTTGTTTTTTTTTTTTACAAAATACATACATCATTTTAAGTGCCATTACATTATGAGAAAACTTAGAAAAACGATTTAGTAATTGTTCCGATAGCGAACGCAAACAGGCGCCGAGGTTCACGATGGGCGGAATTCCAAAAGGTTGTTTTGACGATAGCAAGGCGGTGGAAACAAATCCAATAGATACTTAAACGCCAGTTTGTTCAGTCTGTAATATTATTGGAATGTAAAAAAACATCCACATTTATTAAAATCGTTTTTCTAGACAAGTTTTCAATCTTACAATGGTTCGCGTATCTCCAATGATGCCTTCGAACTGCTCTTTCCTGAATAATTACCTCTTCTTCTCAAAAAAATCGTAAAATTTTTTATCTTAATGCTTTACAATGTGAGTAGTTTGGATTATTAAATCCGTACTTTGGATTAAAAAATCCAATACTTTTGCACTTTTTTTAAGCTTTCAAAATTTTCGTTCGAATTTCGCTTGGCTGATTCGAAGTGAAATGTTATTCGGGCGAAATATTTAAGAATTTATATTTCCAGCGGATAAAAAAATGCGAGGCAATTATTTTCCACGCTAAACTTCCAATGCTGCAGAGGGTGTGAATGTCTCCGATTCCAATCCAACCCAGCGAAATCATCAATAAATAAATTGAACTTGTTTAACCTTGTTCGTGGAATAATGCTCTATTCGGTTAGAAGTGTTCGTTGCCTACGCTTTTTATATTATGCTGCGTAGTGGTGAAATGAATACAAAATGTTTTTTTGAGGCCCACTTTTTCGTATTTTTTGATACATACTTCCATCTATAGTCAAGTCAGTTTATTTAATTTAAATATCTGCTTACGATTACATTAAAGTGCGATAGTTTCACAATTTCATTGCCTATAAATAAATAAACCCCAAACTTATCTCATTCATACATACATACAAATAAAATAAGGATTCTAATTTTGAAAATTTTTTATTAATATCTGACTTACATTAAATAATATATTTTAAATGTTTGCATTATATCTAAGAGCACCTACCTGTAAATATTTTTGGCAAATTATAGATTCCACATATTCAGCTCCACTGACCAGTAGTGTTATATTGCTTGACCATGTATACCAGACACCCAAAATATTACAGCGTAGTGCAGTAAACCTGCATGCGGTAGTGTCAGGCTTGCAAAAAAACACGTTACGATTAGTATCAATGCTATATATTTGTTATATAATTCAATGTGTTGCCTCAAGCTACGCTTATGTACCCTTTGAAACAAGAAAGCTGCTTCGTGTCTGCCACTACCTCACAGTTAGTTTGGTGCTGTTTGTTTTAAAATATGCTTACCAATCATAATATTAAAAAAATAAGCCTGTTTTTATATAATACCCTTGATGTACACAATTTTGGTAATTTATTATTTCATGTTTACAGTCAATTTGCTTTTTAACATTTGTCAACCAAGTATGTAAGTTAGATCGTATGTCTCGTCAGATCTCGTTCAATCAAAACATTATTTTAAACTTTGTTTTTAATAAAATTATGTTTTTAAATTATAAAAATCTTAAAAGTATATATTATATGTTTTAAATTGAAAATATTTAAAAATAAATTCACTGACAAGATGATCGAATGTGAAAAAAGAATATTGGGCGTACATAGTGTACTATGCATGGTTGGTTTTAAAAATAATCTACTAATGTATCGTTTTTATTTACTCTAAGCTTTTAGTTCCTTAATAGCCTACGTATGGTAGAATTGGGTTTATTATTTTGTCTTGAACAAATGATTTTGATCTTCTCCTCACTGCCTGCCTGCCTGTGCCTAGACTGCCTGTCAGTTTGATTGAAACTGTTCTATTTTACCTATTTACAAAAAAGGAGAAAAAGTTATTAGAGAATATACAATTAATGGGTTTAGCAGCTAAACATTGCAACTTCACTGAATGCTTTAAACAAATATTACTATATTTCTAAAGACATGGACTGTCAATT